>VZDJ01000046.1:160978-191788 GCA_008694505.1 Cyanoderma ruficeps
GGAATTACTTTTGGGAAGATCTCCAGAGAGAAACCTCTGGCTCGACAGCTTCCAGCCACATTCCTGCGAGAGCCCTTGGCATCAGCAGCCGGGGAAGTTTGGGGGTGGATCTTTTCCTGCATCCGAGGAACGGGAGGGAATAAGAGGGAGGGAAGCACAGGGAAAAAAACTGGGAGGGAGCTGGGATCTTATCATGCACTGCCTGGGTTTTGTAGAATCCCAGTGATGCCTCGGGAAGGCTGAGCTGGAACAGAGACTGGGCAGAACTGGAGAATAAAGGAGATATTTATTAAAAGGCCTTGAAGGATCCACCTTGGGCAGAACAAGAGCCTGGACAGGGCTACACCCAAAATGGACACAAAATGGTCACAAAATGGACAAAAAATGGCCAAGAAATGGTCACAAAATGGACACAAAATGGTCACAAAATGGACACAAAATGGTCCCCAAATGGTCACAAAATGGACCCAAAATGGACACAAAATGGTCACAGAATGGTCACAGAATGGTCACAAAATGGTCACAAAATGGACACAAAATGATCACGAAATGGTCACAAAATGGACCCAAAATGGTAACAAAATGGACACAAAATGGACACAAAATGGACACAAAATGGACCCAAAATGGACAAACGGTCCCGAAGTCTGACACTTTGATAAGTTTTGGTCCATTTGCACCTTGGGGTTGAATTGTCCAATCCCAGCTCCAGGTGATGCAGTCCCATCCTTCTTGTTTTCTCCCTCCAGCCACCGTTGTTGGTGCTTTTGGGCCTGGAAACTTGTCCCAGTTGTCCTTGGTGTGGGGCAGGAAAAGGATTTGTTTTGTGTCCCTGGTGTGTGCAGAGAGCTGAGTGACACTGGATGGGAGCTCAGAGCTGCCCCCCTGGGCACCACAGAACATGGAACACATGGAAATAAAACTGGAGGCATCGCCAGGATCGTTAAGGTTGGAAAGAACCTCCAAGATCATCAGTCCAGCCTTTGACTGAACACCCCCGTGTCTACTAAACCAAGTGATAAATGGCCACATTTATCCATTTTTTAACACCCACCTTGTGTCAAGCTAATCCATGGGCAATTTATCTCCAAAATTCCCTCCCAGCTGAGGCCTGACTGATGGGAAGGATCCGAGCTTGTGGCAGCTCCCAGCAGAGGTCAAATGCGGGAGGAAGGAAACCTGGATTTGTTACATCTGCACGAGGAGCAGCTCCAGTCCTCCGAAGGAGAATTTTAATCTGCAAACCATGGGAAAGTTTTTGTTGGATGTCTGTCAGTCTCTCGTCCAACCGGCTCATTCCTTTGCAAGAACGATGGAAAAACTTGAACAAGATCTGTTCAATCCTGAAAATTCCCAAGGGTAGAGATTTTTGTGCCATGGAATTCTAGGAAGGACACGCGGGAAGGACAAAAAGCCTTTCCCAAAGTTGGGAACAACAGCAGCAGGCTTGGGATGAGAACTCCCAAGTGGCAACAGGTCACAGAGAAGGAAAAAAACCCCAACCCTAAAAGCAGATTAGCACTGAACGAATGTCAAATAAAATACTTCCGGTCAGCTCAGTGAATCCAAGTGAAACAATCCTGTTTCAAGGAATGCTGAAATATTTCTTTTTTTTTTTTTTCTTATTAAAAAAAGAAAAAAAAAAAAAGCTGAAGGAAAACATTTTGACAGATGCATTTCCACTTAGCCAAAGGAGGAAGAATTAATCTTCTCCTCCTGATTTGGAACAAAAGCAGATGGTGCAATGCCCCCCTCCACCAAGAATCCAAAATCCTAAAGTTCAGTGTAAGGCATGAGGGGAGTAGATGAGTAAAGTAGATCGTAACAGATCTTCTGGATTCTGGAAATCAATTCCATGGCCTTGCACATTTAAGTATGAACACAAAAAATAACCATCTTAGTATCCCAAAATTTTGGGAGGGAATTGGATGGATTCCATTGATTTAAAAGAAATCCCGACGACTAAATCAAATCCCCGCTCTCTTTCCCAAAGATAACAATTTTAAATGGTGGCACAGCCAGAAGAAAATTCTTCCTCAAAAATCGTATTTCCATCCACGGCTTGTTCTACTTCGGCTCTGCTGGAATTCCCTGCTGCATCCTGGGAATAAACACCTTCACCAGTCTGATTCCTGCCCTATTTACAAAGTCCTGGATGTGATATTTCCCGAGATTGACTTTTCCTGCCGTTGTTTGCTGTTTTTTGCCCCTTTGGAGCAGAACAAGCCCCAAATCCTGGCCTAAAATTCCGTGGAAATTTGTGGAGGATTTATGAGAGAATTCGTCTGCGTGAGGAAGAACTTTCTTTTAACAACAATTAAATTCCTTGCTGGGTGGACAGAATTCCTGGGCCTCTCCTGAGGAAATGGGATCTCCTGCCATTTTTTTTGCCCATTTCTTTGGGATTTTTATGTTCAAATTCACCCTGAGCACCTGCCAAAAATGAGAACTTACAGAGCAACAGTCACTCAGAAAAAGTTGAAATTTAAGTGTGGAACCACCTCTCGATTTCCTTCCTCATCAGGAGCTGTAAAAAAGTGCTTCAAGCTGGGTTTGAGGGACAAACCAGAGCATCCTCTGGCTGAAAAAAGTTGGAGTTACCCCTTGGTGTGGCCAGCCTGCTTCTGCCAGGCCAAGCTGAATGCTGTGAGGGAAAAAATTGATAAACAAATTTGTTATTGATCCGCCCCAATCATGTTGCAGGCATCAGAACTGCCCACGATATTCCAGGATTTGGCTGGTCAGGCACAAAGGGAATTCACCAAGAGACAACCCGGTGTGTCCCCAGTTTTAGCAGTGCCCTGTGTGATTCCTGTGGGTCACCAGGCCTCCTTCCTGGCTCTCCCAAGAAAAAGGGACGAGCAGAAGACACGCAACATCTGCTGGAAAAAGGAGGAGAAGGCTTTCCCCTCTGGGCTATCCTGTTTGAGGAATGATGTTTCTATCCAGGAGGGGCCTGAGATCACAACCCAATAAATTTAATAAATTGCACACGGCAGCCTTGAAGAACTCGCCCTCAGGCAGAGATATAAAACAAAGCCTACACACACACACACACAGAAGCCTCAATTTTTATTTTCCAGGATAAAGAGGCAGCCATGGAGCCCTGTCTCCAGCTGATGTGATTCCAGAGGGAAGAGCCAAAGAGGCTTGGAAAGCAGATTTATCTTGTGTTACTGAGATAAATTTGAGGTGGCTTGGCCTGGCTGAGGGAGGTTTAGGCCCCCATCAGCACCGGGGATGAGTGCAAGAATGTGGCCTCCCTGGCTGCTGCTCCAAATGTTTTCCAAAGCCACCGGCAGTGGGAAAACTGAGGGAAAATATTCCAGTCCCGTGGTGGTCGTTGCTGCAGCTGAGATCAGGTGGAGCAGGAACAGCCTGGATGTGGGAATGCTGCACCAGGGCTTTAACTGCTCACCCATTTCCTCTGGATTGGCCCACAATTTCTTACAGATCATTTTGGAATTCTGGACACGCCATTTTGGGATGACTGCAGGAATGTGGCCTCCTTGTCTGCTGCTCCAAATGTTTTCCAAAGCCACCGGCAGTGGGAAAACTGAGGGAAAATATTCCAGTCCCATGGTGGTCGTTGCTGCAGGCAAGATCAGGTGGAGCAGGAACAGCCTGGATGTGGGAATGCTGCACCAGGGTTGAAATCCAGCTCCTCTGGATCGGCCCACAATTCCTTACAGATCATTTTGGAACTCTGGACAGGTCAGTTTGGAACTGTGGACAGGTCATTTTGGGATGAGTGCAGGGATGTGGCCTCCCTGGCTGCTGCTCCAAATGTTTTCCAAAGCCGCCAGTAGTGGGAAAACTTAAGGAAAAATATTCCAGTCCCTTGGTGGTCGTTGCTGCAGCTGAGATCAGGTGGAGCAGGAACAGCCTGGATGTGGGAATGCTGCACCAGGGCTTTAACTGCTCATCCATTTCCTCTGGATTGGCCCACAATTCCTTACAGATCCTTTTGGAACTCTGGACAGGACATTTTGGGATGACTGCAGGAATGTGGCCTCCCTGGATGCTGCTCCAAATGTTTTCCAAAGCTACCAGCAAGTGGGAAAACTGAGGGAAAATATTCCAGCCCCGTGGCGGTCGTTGCTGCAGCTGAGATCGGGTAGAGCAGGAACAGCCTGGATGTGGGAATGCTGCACCAGGGTTGAAATCCAGCTCCTCTGGATCTGTTCACAATTCCTTACAGATCATTTTGGAACTCTGGACAGGTCATTTTGGGCTCTTCAGGCCACTTGCAGAGCTCTGGAGAGGTGAGATGTTCTTATCTAGATCTTATCACCTACCTGGTTTGATGGGTGTCCACATGGCTGAGGAACACAGAGCAAAACTTCTGAGCCGGTCCCACTCATCCATGTCTCTGTTTTTAGAAATTGCTTTAATTTTATGAAGTCAAAAAAGCAAAATAACATGATTTTTGGATGAATTTTGGCTTTTGTTGCTCAGAACAGACAGAGCTGCTCCTGGTTAAAAGTGGAAACGTTCTCCCGCGAGTGTCTCCTCTGAAGACACTCCTCTCTCCTTTGATTTTAATTTTGAACAGAAATAAAAAACGAGTTCAGGGGGCTGCTGTGGGTCTGGCCATGTGAGAATCGATGACAATGAATTCAGCATAAAGTGAGGGTGGAGTGGAAGTTGGGATTGGCTCCAAGCAAAAATTCCATCAGCCCTGGAACCTGTTTGGGATCGTGGCCAGTGGGATTCTGCATGGAATTCTCCAAGAAAACCCAGAGCACGGAGGGATCACAGCCCCTGGGCTTCTGACAAGAAATAGCTCCGGGGGAAATCCCAAAATGCACTTGATTTGATATAAAGCTGGCTCTGTCCCATTTGGAACAGGAAAAAAAAAATCCCAAGTACGTGGGTGATTGCTGCTCAAAGCCCTGGTATTGAGGGATACTCTGGAAAAAAAGGCAGAGATTGATCAAAAAAACAAACTGGCAGAGCCAAACAACCCGTGTTAAGAGACTTGAGGGAAGGAAAAAAATCAGGATTGTTATTGCTGGCAAGAGGGTTAATCATTCCTGAGCGATGGAAGGGATGAAGTTGGGTTTCCTAGAGCACAAGATCTCCCTCAGGGTTAAATTCCGGTGTGCCTGCTGGAGTTGGGATTGAAGGAAATCTGAAATCAGGGATTTTGTATCATCTCCCACCTCTGTGCATCCCTAAGTGCTCAATATGGGCAAACCCGAGTTTTATTGTGGTGCAAGACTCACAGATTCTCTTTCCCAACCACATTTTTCCCTTATAAATGTGGAAATCTGGAAGTTAAACTGTTGAACTTGAAAGGAGTGGAACAAAGGATTCAAAAATATTGCAAGGAGAATTAATAATCATTGCAGGCTGCATGGGCATGGCACAATCCATGCAAATTCCTCAAGATTCCCCAGATGACATTTCTGTAATTATGAAATCCTGTAGTCCCAACTTTATGCCATCCACTCTTCCTTGCACAGGGGGTCTTGATTCTAAAATTATTCCTTGTACGCAGAATTTTAATCCCAAAACTCTTCCTTGCACAGGAGTTTTGATTCCAAAACCTTTCCTAGCACAGGGGATTTTGTTTCCAAAACTCTTCCTTGCACAGGAAATTTTGATTCCGAAATTCTTCATTGCACAGGGAATTTTGTTTCCTCTTTCATGCACAGGGGATTTTGATTCCAAAATTCTTCCTTGCACAGGAAATTTTGATTCCAAAACTCTTCCTTGCACAGGGAATTTACTCTTCCTTGCACAGGGAATTTTAATTCCAAAACTCATCCTTGCACAGGGAATTTTGATTCCAAAATTCTTCATTGCACAGGGAATTTTAATCCCAAAATTCTTTTATGCACAGGGAATTTTGATTCCAAAGCTCTTCCTTGGACAAGGGGATTTTGATCCCAAAACTTCCTTGCACAGGACACTTTGTTTTGAAAACTCTTCCTTGCGCAGAGAATTTTGATTCCAAACCTCTTCTTTGCACAGGGAATTTTAATTCCAAAACTCTTCCTTGCACAGGGAGTTTTAATGCCAAAACTCTTCCTTACACAGGGAGTTTTAATTCCAAAACTCTTTGTTACACAGGAATTTTTAATTCCAAAACTCATCCTTGCACAGGGAATTTTGTTTCCTCTTCCTTGGACAGGGGGTTTTGATTCCAAAACTTGCATGGGAAATGTTAATTCCTAAACTCTTCCTTGTACAGGGGGGATTTTGATTTCAAAACCCTCCCTTGTAGAGGGGATTTTGATCCCAAAACTTTTCCTTGCACAGGGGATTTTGTTTTAAAAACTCTTCCTTGCACAGGGAATTTTAATTCTAAAACTCTTCATTGTACAGGGCGTTTTGATTCCAAAACTCTTTGTTGCACAGGAAATTTTAAATTCCAAAATTCATCCTTGCACAGGGAATTTTGTTTCCTCTTCCTTGCACAGGGGGTTTTGATTCCAAAACTTGCACAGGAAATTTTAATTCCAAAACTCTTCCTTGTACAGGAAATTTTAATGCCAAAACTCTTCATTGCACAGGGAATTTTAATCCCAAAACCCTTCCCTGCAGAGGGGATTTTGATCCCAAAACTTTTCCTTGCACAGGGGGTTTTGATTCCAAAACTCTTCCTTGCCCACCTGGCAACCAAAAGCCGGAACATCCGAGATCCACGGGATTGGAGCAGTCTGTTGCTTCCCCAGGAGATTCCATCCAGGGATTTTCAGCAGGTTTGATTCTACCAGACACCACCAGGGAAGCTCCGGCTGAGTGAGCTGAGAATTGGCACAGGGACAATTCCTTCATCCTAAAATTATTCCAAAGTTTTCCTGGTGGTGTGGTCACGGTAGCAGCAGCACTCAGGGGTCTCCTGAGGGTTCCCCACTGACAAATCCGACTCCAAACCATTCCTCCACTCCGTATATCCTCTCAAAGTCAGACACACATCATCAAAAACCCACTCCAGCCCCCGCCAAAGGAGCTTTGGGGGCAGGTGGAAGATCTTCATCTGGAATAACAATCCCAGGACAAGGCTTTGTTCCAGCACAGGGATGTTCTCCACGCGCAGATCCCCGTTTCCTAACGCGGCTCGTTCGACGCGGGATTTGACAGCTGATTTTTGCAGGGCCACTTCCCCCGTAAAGCCCCTCCACGTTTTGGAAGGTTTCTTGGCAGAATTTATCATCCAGATGTGACTTCAGGTCCTCAGACCCAGCCCGGGCTGGGTTGTGGCGCTCGGAAACATCTGCACGAGGAGTTTTTTGACCAGGAGAAAATGCTTCCAGCTCCTAGATTAACGTTTTATCCTGTCTTAGCCCGCGCTCTGCCTCTTGCACGTTTTAATAACCCTTTTAATGTGCCTTTCTGGTGGAATAACCAGGCCATTAAGGGATGAAAGGATTTAAAGTGATTATCATTAGCCTGGAACTCTGGCAGGAGGGAAAGATGAGACTTTCTTCGACTGTGTTTTGGAAGAGATTGAAACTCAGAGCGTTCCTGGGAGTTGCTGCCTCGGAGATTCCCTGTCCTGTCCAGATTTTGGCGCTTCCATGCAGGATCAAAAATTCCTCAGGCCTCTCATAGGGCAGTTATGAGATAAACAGAGGCTGGCACTGATGGAAAGGCTGAAGCTACAGCCAGAATATTCCCCAGAGGATAAAAAAAAAGTTTAAACAGCACCTTCAGCTGGTCATGAAATAGTCCCAGTTTGGTCACCTTGAGGTTTGACTCCAGGGCATAAATGTGCATGGACAGTCCAGCAAATTCTGGGATCCCTCCCACGGTTTTGCACATCTGTCTAATTGTTTGGGAATTTTTTTTTCCGTTAATATTTCCCTGCACAGGTAAAATTTTTGGTTGTGTTAAAGTAGTTCCTGCTTGAACGAAGACAACGAGAAAACAAATTGCGTGAAAATATTTGGGAATGATTTGTTTATCTGTTCACAAGCCAATCCTGCTTTCTTCTGCAAGCGTGCTGAGGGAGCAGATTTTAAGGAAGACTCCAGAGCTTGTGGAGTTCAGGAGCAGGAAAAAAACTGTGGAATTCTCTGTGCTGGTGCTCCACCTCATCTGGTTCATGGATCTTTCCAGGTTTCCACATGGACTAAACCCCCCTCACCCTTTGGTGAACCTAAAAATATTTCTGAGGCTTTTGCTGTTTATTCCTTGACTTTTCCAGATCAGAACCCATCACAGGTTGACAACCCAAGCTTTGGAAAAGTCAAAAGATTTAACTTTTGTTTCCAGAACTCTTCCTTGCACAGGGAGCTTTAATTCCAAAGCCCTTTGTTGCACATCAAATATTGTTTCGAAAACTCTTCCTTGCACAGCGAATTTTGATTCCAAAACTCTTCCTTGCTCAGGAAATTTTGTTTCCGAAACTCTTTTCCAGACCTCTTTTCCAAAACTCTGGAAAGGTTAAAGGATAAAAGGTTTAACCTTTGGAAAGGTTAAAAAACTCTTCTTGACCCTTCTCTCCTCTTTTTTGTTCCCTCTTTCCACCCTGGCAGATCTTTTCCAGGATCTTGCTCCACTGGGAGCCAGAGCCAAGCTCCTCTGCTCCTGCACTGATTGATCCCATTGGGAATGGCACCAGTGGAGGAGGAAGCCCCTTCCTGCCCCTGCTCTGGTTTCCCCTGGGTTACCAACCCCATAAATAAAAAAAAGAGGAAAGAAACCCAAAAAACCCTAAAGCAGGAAGAGAGAGACTCCCTTATATCCATGTCAGCTTCCAGATTATCCCAAGGAACCTCCATGGGAATGAAATGAAGGATGTGTTCTTTTCCAGATCTTTCTTTTCTTTGTTTTTGGGGTGGGCATCTCCTTTGGGTGCCTCGTTACTCTTTCTGTTCATCAATCCCCTAATTAGAACTTATTTCACAGTGGTTTTTTCCTCTTCCTAAAGCAGGAAGAGAGAGACTCATTTTTATCCATGTCAGCATCCAGATCATCTCAAGGAGCCTCCATGGGAATGAAATGAAGGATGTGCTCTTTTCCAGATCTTTCTTTTCTTTCTTTTTGGGGTGGGCATCTCCTTTGGGTGCCTCGTTAATCTTTCTGTTCATTAATGCCCTAATTAGAGCTCGTTTTGCAGTGGTTTTTCCCCTCAGCTCCACGTGCTCTGCTCCTGGGTGGGATTTCTGTGCCTGATCCCAAGGATCTGAGCTGCAGCAGAGCAAGACCTCCTCCACATCTTCTGGGACCGTTAAATGTGCTGTGAAACAATCCTGGATACACCAATAAAATCATGGATACATTACTCAAGTCGTGCATTTATTTCTCAGGCTGTTACAATAACTTTCCACCAGCATTTTATATCTTATTGCTTATCCACCCCCCCTCCACCCAAGACTGAGCAGTTTCCTTGAAGGGATTTTTTTTTTTTAATTAAATCCTTTATTTCAGCGAAATAACTCAACTTTTTTAAAAAATTCTTCCTTGTTTTTCGCTTCAATTTTCCTCACTGAGAAACTCTTCTAGGCACCACTTTCCTCTGGCTGGTCCCTTGAAAAATTGCAAAATAAAAGGTTGATCTTCGAAAAAAATTGTTGCTTTATTTATTGAATTGCCTGACTTCTTTTATCTCATAAGTTTTGAGTTTTCTTTGCACAGTTTTTAGGGTTTTAACAGGGGAATCCCCACGTATCCGATCCAGTGGACTGGATTTATTTTTCCTGCAGGAGAAAAGCTTTTCCTTTTGTTAAAGATCCAACATTTTCATTCAGTCTGGGGAAGAAATTAACGGAACCATCAGCCCTGATCTTGATTTATCTTCCACAATCTCCTGGTGCTTTCCAGGAGATTGTTGGGATAAGGAATTCCAGGATAAGGAATGGTCCCCACAGCAGAGTGGGCTTCACCACAGGCCCTCTCTCCCCTCTAGAACTGGACAAAGCCAAAATATCAAAGGAATGCCAAGGAAATTTGGGATAAAATACTGATTTTAAAGTCAGAAGCTCAGAACCAGGCAGTGGGTTCATACTCAGGACCTGACACTCCACAGGACCAAACAAATCTTCTGCTGATCCAGGGGCTCCAGCCCAGGAGGACTTAATCCACTTCAACAGACAAGGATTAAATCCCATATCCAGTCACAAACCCATTTCCCTAGACCAGGATTAAATCCCGTATCCAGTCAAAAACTCATTTCTCCAGACCAGGATTAAATCCCATATCCAGTCACAAATTTATTTGTCTACACAAGGATTAAATCCCGTATCCAGTCACAAACCCATTTCTCCAGACCAGGATTAAATCCCATATCCAGTCACAAACCCATTTCTCTAGACCAGGATTAAATCCCATATCCAGTCACAAACTCATTTCCCCAGACCAAGATTAAATCCCATATCCAGTCACAAAAATTCATGTCTCCAGACCAAGATTAAATCCCATATCCAGTCACAAACCCAGTTCAAGAGTCCAGGATTAAATCCCATATCCAGTCACAAACGCAGTTCTCTAGACCAGGATTAAATCCCATATCCAGTCACAAAAATTCATTTCTCCAGACCAAGATTAAATCCCATATCCAGTCACAAACCCATTTCCCTAGACCAGGATTAACTCACATATCCAGTCACAAACCCATTTCTCCAGACCAGGATTAAATCCCGTATCCAGTCACTGTTTATATCTGGTTGATGCTCAGCAGGAGCTCTCATTTAAATTCTGTGATAAAAATTCCGGGCTTTTTGGGGGGGGTTTCACTTAAAAAGGAAATTAAATCAATTTTCTTTAAGTTATTTGAAAGGGGATGAAAATTATTTATGTCAGGGGATGGAAAAGCTTTGAAATAATCATAGAATCATGGGATGGGTTTGGTGGGAAGGGATTTTATGGAACATCCATTCCACTCCCTGTCATGGGCAGGGACACTTTCCCCTATCCCAGATTTCTCCAAGCCCTGTCCAGCCTGGCCTTGGACACTTCCAGAGATCCAGGGGCATCCACAGTTTTTCTGGACCACCTTTTAAAAATTGCATTTAAGCCCTTTATAAAACAGATCTAACATTCTCATTTTTAAATTTCATTTCTTCCCACTTTTATTACGAGAGGGTAAGAAAAAGGACAATAAATTTTGAAACACCCCCAACTTCACACCTGAACAATTTATTGGTTTTACTTCCATATATTTAAAAATCTGAGAGAAATAGATTTTTTATTAATTCAAATGTTTTGATTTGTGGGAAGCCCCTGTCAGAACAGATCCACCACTTTCAAAGAGTCTCAAGCACCTTCTCCGAAAGAGAATCTTGCTGTGATTTCCCTGGATTTTACCTCAAACCCTATGGATTTCACCCAAAATTTATTGGAATCTTAGAAAGAACCTGTGGACTTCGATGGGCACTGGATCAGAACTCCCACAAATGACAAAAATCTCTTCCAGATGAGAATCCCAGCTCAGCCCTGCCCAAGCATCCAAACTGGGAAAACTGCTGGAGGGAAATCAAGTAAGAAAAGAAATTACCGACCCTCAATCCAAATTAAAATATCCTTTGGAAAACAACAAATAAACTTTGCCATCTGGGGCTGCCTTTGATTTCCACGACACTTTTATTGAAAGCAGCCGCGTGCTTTCCTTTGCCTTTGACCGGCTTGAGGAAGGGGAAGATGTTTATTCAAGGAGAAGATGTTTATTTAAGGTTCCTAATTTGTTTAGAGCTGGCAAATTAAAACCCCGGGTTGTGCTGGAGTTCTGAGCTCGTTTGAAGAGCTGCTCTGTTTAAAGGTTGTTTTTTTTTTTTTTTTGACGTGGATCCATCCCAGTGTATCCCAAAATGGGAATCAGATCCCGGAGAAACCAGAGCTTGGCACTTCCCCGCGCTGGGATTTGGGAGCACGGGGCTGAAACTCTCCAAACTGAAAGAAAAATGGGGAGGGGTAAAAGAGATTTTGCGGTGTTTTCAAAGAAATTCTTCACTTGGTTGTCGATTAATGCCATTAAAAAATCGCCAATTAGCTGAGATTCGCGCTAATCACGGGGTGTTAATCATTTTTAGCCGCTCGAAAGATCGGAACAGGAAACCAACTGTTAATTTTGGGTAGGAGAGGCCAAGGAAAACCCGTAAAAAAGCAGAGAATTGGCCAAAGTCGCTACTGTCACTTCAGTTCCTAGAGAAAATCAGGAATAATTCCTTGGGTTTCCCCACATGGAGCTACAGGCATCGGGGTCCGGCTGTGGGGGCATTCCAGAAAATTCCCAATATCATCCCTGTTCCTTTAGGTGCTCCCATGGCTCAGTCCATGTTCTGTGGGATCTATGGTGTTTTCCAGTTGCTCTGGTGGGATTCCATCCCCCTGGAATTAATCTGGGGTGCAGAGCATTGATCCTGATGGATCCACCACTCCACGGTGGATGACGTGTGATCCACCAGGATTGATGGATCCAGGCAATCCCAGGGGAAACGCTGGAATGACCCAAATTAACGAGGATTCAGGCAGAGACGTGTCTTGGTTTGGGAAGACAGGTGTCTGCCAGGGAGATCTGGAATTTCCCTTGGAATGGAGAATGTAAACCACCACCCCACCCCGTGCCCTTGGTTCCATGCCTGAAGTGTTTCGGTTTTCTGAAAATTCTTTTTCCAGGGAATTTTCTGTAAACAAGAAAAGTGTTTTGGTAAACTGTAACTTCGTTATTCATTCCTTTCCCCAGGAGGGACTTCTCCTTGATGTCCCTCTGCTCTGACCAATGTGAGTGAAGAGGTTTGTCTTTGTGCCACCAATGGAATTGGTCTGTGTAGAACAGTATAAAAGGGAGACACATCCCAGAAATAAAGGAGTCATTTCCAGCCTGCCGAAGTTTGGAGTCTGTGTCGTTGTGGTGTCAAACAGCGTCACCGCCCCTTTCCAAATTATTATAAATTTTCAATTAGAGGTTTTCAGGCAAAGATTTGGGAATAGGAATAACTGTTCTTTACTAGGAATATTAAGAATACAAATGTAGTAGCAGTAGTACAAAAAAATCCACCAAAAACCAAGCAAACAAACAAACAAAAATCCTAGAAACCCTGACAGGGTCAGAACCCAACCCGACCCCGTGTTGGTTCAGGGTGTTGGTGTCAGCCCAGTCCAGTCCTCCTGCAGTGCCAGGTGTGGTTCTGTGGGAGCAGAGATGATCCTGGAGAAGGGTCCAGTGGGGCTGGGATGGGTCTGGTCTCCCTCTGGGAATCCAGTGCAGACAGGCTGTGCTGCTGTTCTGAATCCCAGCTTTGATCCAGGTGGGAATGCTGGGCTCCTCCCCCTGGGTGGAGCCTCTCCCCATGGGATGATGGAATTGTATCAGCCCTGCAGTGAGCCTGGATGGCCCATGGACAGCAGATCTCCCCTGGAGGGAGGATGGGTCCTGGAAGGGATGAAGAACATGGGAGTTATGAGGGGTGGGTCCTGGAAGGGATAAAAACCATGGGGGTTATGAGGGATGGGTCCTGGAAGAGACAAAGAACATGGGGGTTTTGAGGGATGGGTCCTGGAAGAGATAAAGAACATGGGGATGATGAGGGATAGGTTCTGGAAGGGATAAAGACCATGGGAGTTATGAGGGATGGGCCCTGGCAGAGATAAAGAACCTGGGGGTTATGAGGGATGGGTCCTGGAAGGAATAAAGGTCATGGGAGTTATGAGGGATGGGTGCTGGCAGAGACAAAGAACATGGAGGCTGTGAGGGATGGGTCCTGGAAGAGATAAGAACCCTGCCTCATCAGGTTTAACAGCTACCCATTATCAGAAGGCACCCATCCCCTCCTCCTGGAGTAACAAGAAATAAGGAAAACACCTCCCCAGCCGGAGGAAGAGCCTTCTTTCCATCCCTGGAAGTTTTCAAGGCTGGGATGCTTTGCTCTTGCCAGCAAAATCTATCTCCCCATGTAGCACAAATCATCCAAAATAATGCCATATCTCCATAAAAGGTGTTATTCTAATTTAAAAAAAAAATCCACTTTGTCTTAAAATAATTTAGAAAACAGTGTTCTCCATCAATGGAAAACACCAACTGAAAATAATCACAGGCAGAAAAGTGAAATATTACACTCAAATAAATGGGATCCCTTCTCTGAAGAGAATCTTGCTGTGATTTCCCTGGATTTTACCTCAAACCCTATGGACTTCACCCAAAATTTATTGGAATCTTGGAAAGAACCTATGGGCTTTGCTGGGCACTGGATCAGCACTTCCATGAACGGCAAAAAACTCTTCCAGATGAGAATTTCAGCTCGTTCTCCTCACCTAAGGATTCTCCTCACCTAAGCTTCTGTTCCTAATTGAAACTGGAGGAATGGAGCCACAATTAGCCCTCCAAAGAGTAATTTCAGGTTTTTTAGGTAATTACATGAATAATTAAGTATAATAATTAAATATAATAATCGCCTTCTGGAGGCGATGGGGAGTCACCAGTTGGGGATATTTCACTTCCCAGTCGGGGATATTTCACTTCCCAGTGGCTAAACTGAGGTGAGAAATATTTCTCTCTCCCCAGCTACTTTGGAAGCCCCACCCTGAAATTCCTGGATACAACTTTCCCAACTCCTCATCTTCTGCTGAGCCCCACCCTTTCATCTCGGGGCTGGTTTCACCCTTCATCGATTTTAAGGACACAGACGGAAAAGTTGCCTTTTTCCGATTATTTATTTTCAATTTCCTGCCACTCAGCTCCCTGAGTTTCAACAACCCCTCTGCTATAATAAGCAAACAGCAGGCAGAAACGCAGATTTATGGCAGAAATACACTTGGCCGGATCCCTTTTCCCTGAGTATTCCCAAAAGCTGCATGGTTCCTCCACTCCTCCAACCTCAATGTACATAACAAATTCCTTTTGTTTGTTTTTTGTCACTTCCAGGCCGAGAGTCCATAACTAACAGCAAATGGTGGTTTGTTTTCCATGTCACGGTTGTGTTATTTATGTCCTGGCTGGGTTTAT
The DNA here is from genome assembly GCA_008694505.1 of Cyanoderma ruficeps. Taxonomy (NCBI): domain Eukaryota; kingdom Metazoa; phylum Chordata; class Aves; order Passeriformes; family Timaliidae; genus Cyanoderma; species Cyanoderma ruficeps. Next base: position 175,872 of record VZDJ01000046.1, read on the forward strand.
GACTTTCACTCCCCGTTTCTTGAGGAAAGGCCTCTCTGATGGCCATTAATTGGATGATGTATCTGGAAGGAACGTGCCAGCTCTTGTCTCCCAGTAAATTGGAATGGACGGGAATGGGTTTGGGCTGTGGCCAGATAATTTTGGGTTGAGGGTTTTCCTACTCGGGCTGATTTGGAAGCAGAGGAGCTGCGTTAAACATCTGTGTGGAACCAGAGGAAGAAAGGCAGTGCAGGAGAGCAGAGGGGGAATAATCAGACACCTTCCACCCCCACCCCCAAAAAAGGGATTTTTGCTTCCTTCCATGATTAATTGGCTGAGTCCTGTCTCCATGAATTGGCATTTTCCAGGTCCGTGGGTGACAGGTGGGTGACACCAAAGGAGGAGGTTGAGAGGGTGGAAAAGGCCAGGATGGATGGGGCTTGGAGCAAAACAAGGAACTGATTGGGTGGGAAGAGCCCCCTGGGGATCCCTGGAAGTGTCCAAAGCCAGGTTGGATGGAATTTGGAGCAGGTTGGGATAGTGGGAATTGTCCCTGCCCATGGCAGGGTGTGGGACTGGATCATCTTTGAGGTCCCATCTGACCCAAACCATTCCAATTAGATCTCCATTCACTCCTTTTATAGTGATAAAACGTATCAGGAAGGTGAATCCACCTCACCTGTCTCCAATATCTAGGAGTAAATTATATTGCATTTATAATTACTTCTTTAACGTGATATGGAAGTGTCACAGCTCTGCCTGATTTATCTCAGCCAAGGTTGGGATGGAAGACACGGAAAACGTAAAACGGAGTTTGGTCTCGGTTGTTCATTATCTCTTATGTATTTACAGTATTTACAGCCTGAGCTCCAACTTGCCAGTCAGAGAAACGAGACAAAACGGAGAATCTCTGACCCTCACCAAGGCTGTTTAGGAGATCATCACCCGAAGCCAAAGTGACACCCAGATTATTTATGGGTTTGACCCAATAGTGACCATTTGAGGCTCTGAATGCAGAAAATCCTTCACCCCGTTAGAGAAAACCACCCAGGTCCTTGAAGAAAGAGGAAGAAGAAGGCGAAGAAGAACTCAGACAACGCCCTGAATCCTCCATCTTGGCCCACACACATTACTATTTACCAAAACCTCAAATCCGAGTTTTTCACCCCGTGAGATCACACAACACCACTCCAACTCCACACCCACAACCCCAGCACTGTCACTGAATTTTGGGAGCCTGTCCCAAGACCTCAGGTCAAATGTGGTGCCTGCCCGAGGGTCAGCACCCCTCAGCTCAGAAATCCTGCAATTTTCAGCCTCCAGGGATTCCAACATGAAGGGGTTTTAGACAATGAGACTAAGCCTGGAATGATGTGATATTTTTATTGCATTAATTAGTGGATTTTTTGTGGAAAAACATTTAACTTTTCAGGCACAGAAGCCCTTTTTGAGTGATAGGCAGTGATAGGAGAAGGGGGAAAGGTTTTAAACTAAAATAAGAGATTTAGATTAGATTTTAGAAGGAAATTCTTCTCTGGGAGGGTGTGAGGCCTTCAGAGGAGCTGTGGCTGCCCCTGGATCCATGGAAGTGTCCAAGGCCAGGTTGGATGAGGTTTGGAGCACCCTGGGATAGTGGGAGGTGTCCCTCCCCATGGAATAGAACAATTTGGATTCTCAGATCCTTCCAACCCAACTCGTTTTGGGACCCTTCCAAACCTGAAGTGGATATTTTCCCCTCCCTTCCATCCTCTGGGCTGTGACAAGGGAGGTGAGGAAGAGGAGCCAAGCGGTGCCCTGGTGAGTTCAGTGTCTCTGACAAAGGAGCTGGGCTGGGTTTTATTGCCGGTTTTATATAAAATATTTATGGGCTGAAGGCTCAGGGGGGCCGTAACTGATGTGCAAAATGAGGCAAAGCCACGCCAAGAGTGAGCAGAGGACCTAAACAACCACCCAGAGCTTAGAGACAGGGAGAGGCTCCCTCTGATATCCACGATGGGAAAATCCTTCGGGATGCCGAGGCCACACTTAATTGGCCGATGAGGGAATTAATAACGAGTCTGCAGGAGCCTCAAGATTCATTCCAGAGTTTTTGGGGTTTTTTTTTTTCCCTTTACAAGACACGAAATGAGCTGTGTGCTGTGGTGTTGGTAATGAGGAAGGAGAGGGTGGAGTTCTTTCTGTAGGATGTGGGATCATTCCCAGCCTTTATCAGACGGCTCATGGGATGATTTCATTGTCTGGAGCGACCAGCATCCCTGTCTCCGGGCAGAAACATGCAAAAAAAACCCACTTAGAGATGAAAAATTCCCTCCAGAACTTGGAAATAGTTCCAAAATATCCAGCAGGATTCGGCTCAGTGCCTTCATCCTCAGTTTTTTCCCTTCTTGCAGAGGTAGGAATTGGATCTCCATTGGGATATCCCGCTGCTGGCTCACCTGACAGCACAAACTCCAAGGCAGGAATCACCTGACAAGGGAGGGAAAAAAACCCTCACGTGATTCACTGTGCACACGAGAGAACGAAACCGTGCAAAAAGGTTTAAAAACACAAAATTCAAGTTGAGCGCCAGGAAAAATAAATGTCACTGTCATCGTTTAAAAGCCGATTCTTTTTTTTACCTGGATATGATGGCTCCTTGTCACGATTTCCCCTTGAATTATTTTGGGGTTAAACCAATGAATATTTCACTTTTCTCTGTGTGACTATTTTCAGTTGGAGTTTTCCATTGATGGAAAACATTGTTTTTTAAATTAAGACAAAGTGGATTTTTTTTTTAATTAGAATAACACCTTTTATGGTGATATGGCATTATTTTGGATGATTTGTGCTACATGTGGAGACAGATTTTGCCTGCAAGAACAAAGCATCCCAGCCTTGAAAACTTCCAGGGATGGATAGAAGGCTCCTAAATAAATAATCAAAAAAAGGCAACTTTTCTGTCTGTGTCCTTAAAATCGATGAAGGGTGAAACCAGCCCCGAGATGAAAGGGTGGGACTCAGCAGAAGATGAGGAGTTGGGAAAGTCGTATCCAGGAATTTCAGGGTGGGGCTTCCAAAGTAGCTGGGGAGAGAGAAATATTTCTCACCTCAGTTTAGCCACTGGGAAGTGAAATATCCCCAACTGGTGACTCCCCATCGCCTCCAGAAGGCGAATATTATACTTAATTATTATACTTAATTATTAATGTAATTACCTAAAAAAACCCGAAATTACTCTTTGGAGGGCCAATTGTGGCTCCATTCCTCCAGTTTCAATTAGGAACAGAAGCTCAGGTGAGGAGAATCCTTAGGTGAGGAGAATGAGCTGAAATTCTCATCTGGAAGAGTTTTTTGCCGTTCATGGAAGTGCTGATCCAGTGCCCAGCAAAGCCCATAGGCTCTTTCCAAGATTCCAATAAACTTTGGGTGAAGTCCATAGGGTTTGAGGTAAAATCCAGGGAAATCACAGCAAGATTCTCTTCAGAGAAGGGATCCCATTTATGTGGGTGTAATATTTCACCTTTCTGGATGTGATTACTTTCAGTTGGAGTTTTTCAATGATGAGGAACATAATTTTAAAAATTATTTTAAGACAAAGTGGATTTTTTAATTAGGATAACACTTTTTATGGTGATATGGCATTATTTTGGATGATTGGTTCTACATGGGGAGATAGATTTTGCTGGTGAGAGCAAAGCATCCCTGCCTTGAAAACTTCCAGGGATGGAAAGAAGGCTCTTCCCATTCAATCAGTTCCTTGTTTTTAATTAAAATCCTCTCAGAGAGGTGAGACGTGGAGTAGTGGCAGGGCATGAGACTCCCCTGTGGAAAAATCAGGAGGATCCCCTTCAAAACCTGCACCTGTTATCCAATTTTGCCACGTTCTCAAGCAAATCCATGTGGACCAGATTTTCCAAAAGGAGGCATTTAAACCCCCTCTTAGTTAGAAAGACACCACGGTGGCTAAGAACTGCTTTTTCCGTACCAAATCCTAAAACATAAAGGGCTTTTTGCTTCAAAAATCACCTCAGTGGGATCTCCATCCTCAGCTCCAAAACCATTTCCGTGAGAATTCAGAACCTGAATGGAACAGAAAATGCAGACTTCGAGTTAAAATAGGAAATATAATTTTCCTCACGTTTCGTTCTGTTAAAATGAGATATTAAAGAGTGGAGTGACGGATTTTATGTGAAAATACCCATGTTGGGAAGACAATTCTTGGAAGGGTTCATGGAGGTCTGAGTGTGCTCAGATCCAGAAAAAAATAATTCCGTGAGCAGGGACATGATTTAAGGGACGAGGTTTAAAATTGGCCTGGGGATGGGGAGGAATTTCTTTGGTGGCATTTGCAATTCCTTGGGTGTGTGAAATTCGCAGATTTGTCAGAATTGATGATAGAATTGATGATAGAATTTGTTGAAATTGATTATAGAATTTGTCGCAATTGATTATAGAATTTGATAGAATTGAAGATAGAATATGTTAGAATTGATGGCAGAATTTGATAGAATTGATGGCAAAATTTGATAGAATTGAAGAAAGAATTTGATAGAATTGATGACAGAATTTGATAGAATTGAAGAAAGAATTTGATGGAATTGAAGACAGAATTTGATAGAATTAATGACAGAATTTGTTAAAACTGATGACAGAATTTGATAGAATTGATGATAAAATTTGATAGAATTGAAGATAGAATTTGATAGAATTCATGACAGAATTTGTTAAAATTGATAGAATTTGTTAAAATTGAAGACAGAATTTGATAGAATTGATGCTGAGCTCCACGGCCCAGCAATGACACCACCCCCTGAACCCCACCCAGCCACTGGGCGAGCGGAAATTGGGACAAATCCCAACTGGACGCGGCTCCTTAGGAAACCAACCCATGTGCCAGCCCCTTTTTCGTGGGGGTTTGCTGTTGTCTTGGACTCTCTCCTTCCTGGCTGGAGAGCTCCAGGAAGCGTTTGGCAAGTGGGAAATAATCGTTTCGTTTTCGTAGGAAATGGCAGCGCTTGGAAGTGGCCGCGTGTCTGCCAACTCCGAGGGGACCCCACAGCTCCGGGAGCGTGTGTGGGAATCCCACAAAGCTTTGAAGCGCGTCCAAAGCACACAAGGCCCTTTAATTCCCCTGTAATTGCCAGTGTCAATAGTCGGCGGGGGGATCCTGGGGTCATTTATTGTTTTAATCTGGGAGCAATAAGTGTCTGAACAGGGAGGGGAGAGGGGAGAGGGACTGGAGGAAAATCCCTTTGTGAGCTGGGAGGGAACACAAAGTCCCTCACAGAACCCAGGGGAACAGCACCAAGGCTCGTTTTGGGTTGTCTGCACGGCTCATCCTGCTCCTTTTCCCTGGTGGTTTGCCAAAACTGTGGTGGTGGAGCCAGAGGGGAAAGAAGCTCTTGGCATGGAGAGGAGACAGTGCTGCTCATCCTGCTCCTTTTCCAGGGCGGTTTGCCAAAATCCTGGTGGTGGAGCCAGAGGGGAAGGAGGTCTCAGTGTGGAGAGGAAACAGCACCTCTTACCCACAGGACCCAGGGAAACAGCACCAAGGCTCATTTTGGGTTGTCTGCACGGTTCATCCTTCTCCTTTTCCCGGGTGGTTTGCCAAAATCCTGGTGGTGGAGCCAGGGGGGAAGGAGTTCTCCCCATGCAGAGGAGACAGTGCTGCTCATCCTGCTCCTTTTCCTGGGTGATTTGCCAAAATCCTGGTGGTGGAGCTGGAGGGGGGAAGGAACTCTTGGTGTGGAGAGGAGACAGCACCTCTCACCCACAGAACCCAGGGAATCAGCACCAAGGCTCATTTTGGGTTGTCTGCACGGCTCATCCTGCTCCTTTTCCCTGGTGGTTTGCCAAAATCCTGGTGGTGGAGCCAGAGGGGAAGGAGCTCTCCCCATGCAGAGGAGACAGCGCCTCTCACCCACAGAACCCAGGGAAACAGCACCAATGTTCGTTTTGGGTTGTCTGCACGGCTCATCCTGCTCCTTTTCCTGGGTGGTTTGCCAAAATCCTGGTGGTGGAGCCAGAGGGGAAGGAGCTCTCAGTGTGGAGAGGAGACAGGGCTGCTCATCCTGCTCCTTTTCCCTGGTGGTTTGCCAAAATCCTGGTGGTGGAGCTGGAGGGGGGAAGGAGATCTTGGCATGCAGAGGAGACAGCGCCTCTTTTTGTCCTCCTCCTCCTCCTCTTTGCTCCGGTGAAATCCCGCTGAGATTCCCCCATGGATGGATCCAAATCTGCCGTTTCCTATCAGAATGACACTATTTTTACTCTCTGCTGAATCTGGCCCGGGCAGGTCAGAGGGACTCCAAGCAACCTTTGGTTTTCAGAGGAGTTATAAGATTCTCAGAGTTTCTTCAAGGAGTAAAGCACCAATTTCCACACAGAGTGAATATTCCAGCTACGAGCTGCTTGGCTCCTGGCTCCTGCCATGCTTTTGGGACCCTTCCTGCCTTCCAAAGGCTGACTTTCCCTTTCCTGCACCAAATACCGACAGAGAAGAAGCTGAAACATTCTTTAAAAAAGTGGGAAGTCTCTGAGTTTGGAGCACAACTTCCCAGGAGGTTTCCATGATTGGGAAGCTGCTCAGCTGGGGTTTTTTTCTCGTAAATACTGAGCATTGCTTTGTCCATTTTAAACTTTTCCAATAATTTTGAGGAGTAGAAGGGTCATCTTTTGTGCAAAAAAATAAAAAAAGGGGGGGGGGGAATGTGTGTGCCTTATGGGTACTTGGGAAATATGGAATGGCTTTTGTTGAGAGGGATCTTAAAGCTCATCCTGTTGCACCCCTGCCATGGGCAGGGGGAAATTCCACTATCCTAGGGTGATCCAAGCTCCACCAAACCTGGCCTTGGGCACTTCCAGGGATCCCGGGGCAGCCACAGCTTCTCTGGGAATTGCATCCCACCCTTCACCAAGAATTCCTTCTCAAAATCCCATCTAAACCTCCTCTCTGGCAGTGGGAAATGATTCCACGTGTCCTGTCACACCATAAGTTGAAAATTGTCTCTCTCCATCTTTCCTGCAGCTCCTTCAGATCCTGGAAGGTCACACTGGGGTCACCCCAAAGCTTCTCCTGTCCAGCTGAACATTCCCAGCTGTCCCAGCCTTTCCTCCCAGCAGAGCTGCTCCATCTCTGGGATCATCCTGGAGCTTCCTCTGGGCTCTCTCCAGCAGCTCCAGGTCCTTCCCAAGCTGGATCCAGGGCTGGGGTCTCACCTGAGCGGGGCAGAATTCCCTCCCTGGGCCCTCTGGCTGTGAAACCCATAGAGAGAAAACAGATCCTAAAGGTTTTTCCTACAGGGAGACAAGAAATTGAGGGAAAAACCTTTTTAAAAATGATCCTAGAGAGAAGACCGAATTGCACAAACTTCTTTGCGTGTCCATTTTTCCGCCTCCAGCACAATCCAGAGTTTTGCTGGTGACTGGAAACTCCTCAGAGGGTGGGAGTCACTGCCAGGGGTGACAGATCCCAAGGAAAAGTTGGAAATCCCTTTATTCTTTTTTTTTTTTTTTGGGTGGTGTCTCTTCTCCCTCATTCCCTTTCCTGCAGGGATCAGTGTTGCATTGTCCCTAAATCCTCAGGTGGTTTCCGTGGCTGATGTCCCCCGGCTGCTCAGTGGCTTCTCCACTCCAACCCTGCCAATTTATCCCAAAACTGGAAGGTGAACAAGAGGGCTTGTTTTAAAAGATTAAAATGAGAAAAAACCCCAAGGATATCACGAGCTGGGAGTACTCTTTATGTTGGGGTAATGTCCTTAGGGATGAGGAGAGGTTGGGAGCTCACTGGGGAAGACGTGGAATGAATCCTCAGCAAGAAATGGCTTTTAAAATGAACCTGCTCCTGTCACACACTGAAACCTTTGGATCCGTGGAGAATTCCCAATCCTATTCCTGTACGGTCCAAACAATACCGCACACACAATAAAAAATACTGTTTTATGGTGATTTTCCAGGTTTTATGGTGATTCCTAAACTCTGTTCACTGGAGTGGTTGAAGTCCAGAACAGGGAACGTGGCTGCTTTAGCACCAAACATTAATATAACATAATCCATGTTCCAGGAGAATTCCCATAATTCCCATCATCTCCTCCACAGGATTAAGATTTCCCCTCCTGCACCTTCGTATCCTTTTATTTTGTTCTGGTGATTTCACTGCACGGATAAACTCCTCAGCCCCAATCCCATAACCAGCCACTCATCCTCATCCAACACTCCCATCCCAAACTGAACAATGGCATTCAGGTTTTTTATTTAGGGTTTTTTTCAGGGAAATTAAATAGGAAAACAAATGGGATTGTGAAATTCTTTCAGGATGAGATGAACAGGGAAAAATATTCTTTAAAAAAAAAAAGGAAAATGAATGTTTGTATTAGTATTAAAAGCAGCTGTCCCTAATTATCCAAAATTAAAATTAATAGGAAAAATGAAACAGATGGAATAAACAAGACATCAGGAGATGACAAAAATTCTTTCTTGAACCTTTTGCTTTATTTTTTTTCCCCCCCAAATATTTGCTTTCATCCCCTGGTTAAAGATGAAAAAAAAAAAGGTATTTTGGGGAGGACAGCGTTTTCTATGAAAAGAATGATGTGGTTTTCACCGAAATTCCCAAATTCCCAAGAACTCCTGGAAGGTTATTCCACTTTTGGAGCTCTCACCTCTGATATTCCTCCCCTTCCCAGCCTTGTAGCAGCGCCAGAGGAGCCCTTGCCACAAATTCCTTTTCCTGCTTCCTCCCTCCACCGAGTTTGGAGCTTATAATTCCCATAAAAATGTTTTCTGTGGGATTTTTCCCAAGCTCTGAAGAGCTGAAATGCTGCTGCACAATCGACCTTTCCTCTGGGAACTGTTGGTCAGGTCCTTTCCTGACCCAGAAATCCAAAGTCAATTGGATATTTTATGGAATTCTTTAGTTGGTAAGGAGAAGAGAGACCTGGCTTGATATTTTTGGCTGTGTGGAGGAGGTGAACCAACAGGAAAAGGAACTTTGGGAAAACTGCGAGTTCAACTATTTTTGGGGATTGATCCATGAAAAGAGTTTCTGCCTCAATGCTGATAGGTGAGGAATATTTCCAGTCGGAGTGGAATAATCATATATATTTTATGGAATAAAATATCCTTCTCTTGAGTGGGTTCTTGTGATCTTCAAAAGCATCAAGGAATCCTGGAGAAACAGGGAGTTCTCCAGCACTATCCGTATCCTTTCCAGAGGAACAAGCACATCTCTCCAGGGATTTATCTGCTGGCCGGATCCTTTCCCTGTAGAGGATGCAAATGGGATGCTTTAGATTGGGATTGGGATTTGGATTGGGATTTAGATTGGGATTGCACAAGAGCTGACTTTAACTCTTCCATTTCCCAAAAAAAACCCTGCCCCAAAACTATAAAAACCACACACCAAAAAATCTGGAATAAATTTGAAGCAGCGGCAGTGGTCACTGCTGTAAAATCTTGTCCAATTCCTCCTTTTCTCCCTGTCTTATTCCAATTGTGCAGCTCCCGTGTGACGACCTGGAAGGCTGGAATATTTCCTCTCATCCCATTCCCACAGACTGAAGGAAAAGTGCCTTCAAGCCTTTTTGCAAAGGGCAGATTTCCCATTCCCTGGCCCTGTGCCTTGGCTTGGAACGGCTGGGATGGCCCCCCCAGGTTAGTCCCGGCCTGGAGACAGATCAGGCCTTGCCTGTCGTGACAGGGACGTGTCAAAAAAACCCAAAAAAAACAGGGATCCGATCCCAGTGATGCAGTTCCCAACCCGTGTCATCAATTAACTCATTAAAAAGTGAAACTCGGAGCAGCGGGAGGCGCCAAAAAGAAAAGACTTGCAAACGAGTCCTCCCCGCTGGGCCTTTCAGGGAGTTCTGGGAGGTCCTTTTGCCACTGTCCGGCTTTCCCACCGTCTCCTGTCCCTTCCCGGCGTGAACTCCATTCCCTCCGGATCCCAAAGAAAGTCCCTTTTATTTTCCGTCACTTCTGAGGCTTCATTGTGGCTTCGCTCGCTGCCAGAGGAAAACCTCCGGCTGCCCTCAGGAAATGTCCCAGCCTCTCCTCGTTCCCTGGGCTCCTGGCCAGGGGCCTCTCTCTCCCTCTGGTTGCTCCCCGTCCTCCAGAAGCTTTTCCCAGCTGAGCCAGCTCAGGTGTTTTCAGGACAGGAAATTCCAACTTCCGCTATCCCAGGTTGCTCCAAGCCCCGTCCAACCCGGCCCTGGACACTTCCAGGGATGGGGAATCCACATTTTCTCTGGAAATCTGCACCAGGGCCTCGCCGGCTTTGGTGAAAAATCACAATTAGGTCTCTCTGGAGCCTTTTCTGCTCCAGGCTGAGAAATGCTTAATTGCAGCTCTTCCAAAGGATCCTGAGGAATGTTGAGAGGGAAAATGAGCTGCCCTCGTGGCAAATGGGAAATGGGCAGAGAGGTGACACGGATAGAAAATGGGAAACAGGGAAAAGAAACCCCCAAGGGAATGATCCAGGGGAAATTCAACCTCTCCCAGGGTCACTTTCCCCTCACATTCCCACCCAGGGAAGCAGTGGAAGGATTTTGCTCTCCTTTGGAGCGAACACCGGCGGTTCTGCTGGAATTAATAATCCCAGAGTGGTCTCCATGGCATCCCCGGGGCAGGATTGGGAGCTGTTTATGTCTCTTGGCTTGGTCACGCCCCACTTGATGCCAAATCTTTGCCACCGACTGACTCAGTCGCTAAAATTCTTTTTTTATTATTATTTTTTCCTGCCAGATGTTTTTTTTTTATTTTTTATTTGGCACAGGAACTTCCAGAGTACCTTTCAATCATTCCCGCTCTCCATGTTCGGTTCCTAAAGAAAATTCCTTCCGCTGAGTTTTCTCCCTCTAAACCACCCCCGAATATCCCAGTGTGGTGAGGGGATATTCTGAAATCTTGGGGATGGTCCTTTTTCTTGCACTGAGAACTTCAAAATGTAGGAAGAAGAGCCTAAAATCCGAGGACTGAAGGGTGGAGGAGCAGGAAAGGCTCTGGTATCCATGTGGAGACACAGGATCACTCTCCCTCCCCGGAGACTCATAAATTAACTGGATAAAAATAAGGATTTACAAGGATCAGCCACCACTTCTTATTTTATTTTTTTTTTTTTTCCGTACCACACCAATGGAATCAACAGAGCTGGGATTGAATAACGATGGGACAAATTATTCCAGGGGATGGGCTCGGAAGACACAAAAAAAAATAAAGGGATGGGGCTATTTTTCCATATGGATTGAAAATGTTTTCCTCTTCCTAGAAGGGAGAAACGTTGGTAATTATTTTCAGGACGAATCTGTCAGCGAAAAGGGTGGAATTGTTCTTTGAAATCCATGATTAATGACCCCATAAATCTCCATCCTAAGGACTGGGAAAGGTGAGGAAAGATTTGCTGCCTAGAGACAGCTCAGACTCATCCATGAGTTATGAACTCTTCCGCGATGGCTGCGTTTGGGAATATTTTAAATCCACTAAAATTCCTGGCTGGCAGTGCCACACCCCCGGTGGGGGATTGATGGATTCTCCTTTCCCATTTTTTTGATTTTCCCAGAGCTGGTCACCGGGTTCAGTGAACTTAAAGCCTCTCCCTTTCCAGGGCTCCGGAATTTCTTCCTGGCACGGAGACAGGATTTCTCCTTGCCAGTGACTCAGAGCTGGCAAGAGGGAAGGGAACTTCCTGAAAAACACATCGCACGTGGCCGGTTGGGCAAGTTATCCACGAAAAACCTTTGCTGCCTGGCATCAGGGACAGGGTTGGGGATCTAGAAAGGGAAGAGGGAGGTGAATTCCAGATATTACCAGATAGCTGTTCCTGGAGCTGGCCTTGGTGGAGGGAAAAATGGGGAAAAAACTCCGAATTCTGTTCTCCGGCTGATAAAAGATGGGATAAATAAATGGAGGCATGATGAGGAGCGGAAGGAAAAGATCAGGAGTGGGATTGTGCCAGAAAAAAAGAAGGATGGGTGCCATCCCGTCTGGATGTGGCTCTGGAAGTGGCAGGGATGTCCATATATTTTATAGGGGTTGGGGTAGGAAGTACGAGCTGAGGTGAGTCCCCACCATCCCAGGATAAAACACTGGGAATATTCCCTTAAATATCCCCTCAACAAAGCCATGCATTCCTTAACCAGACACGGAGCTCCTCTTCATTCTCCCCAAATTCTCGGGGAATTTTTTACTTTCCACCTGTGGATGTCATTGCCACGAGACTGAAGCTTCCTGCAAAATTCCTGTCGAATTTAAATTTCTCCACACCCCATTCCTCTGCCTGGTGGATTCCCCATGGAGGAGTGAACAGTGGGATACATGGGATTTACCTTTTAGGATATTTCTGGAATCCTGGTGGATTCCCAATAGAGAAGTGAAATGTGGGATGTATGGGATTTACCTTTTAGGATATTTCTGGAATCCTGGTGGATTCCCAATAGAGGAGGGAACAGTGGGATAAATGGGATTTATCTTTTAGGATATTTCTGGAATGCTGAAGACAGGAGACAGCAGAGCCTTCAGGGCTGCTCTTCAAGAGACTTCTTGGAGTTTGTCCCATGCCAAGGGGTTTTCCTTCCTGCACTCCTGCTTGGAATGCAGCTGCCTCCAGAACATTCCTAGGAAAGAAAATATGGATTTTCCATGAAGGTATCCTAGAGCAGTTCCATTGGTGTCAAAGCCACCATTCCCAAATGAAATGACCTCTGGAATTGGGCTCCCACACTGATAAATACCCAGGAGTTTTCTTGAAATGGAAAAAAAAAAAACAAACCAACCCTTTGGATTCTGGCACTTGGATTATCTGGATCCAACTCCCTGTTTTGGCTGCAGTCCCTGGGCGAGGTTGCCTTGAGGGAATCATTCCACCCCCTCCTCTTGGATTCTCAGCAGGGAAAATCCTCACGCAGAGCGGTGTGAACCTTAATTAATTAACGATCCCAAAGTGCCTTGGCATCCTCACACTCCATGGAAGGCCACGGATTGCTGGGATGAACCTGCTCCCTCACCTCCAGTGGGTCCCACAGAGCTGACTCGGGAAATCTGGGAAAATCGAGGAAACAAGGAAAGCAGGTGGGAACAATCCTACTCAGGATGCAGAGACACTCAATAAAACCATTGAAAACTCTTGAAAAATATGTTCCTTTTTTTTTTTAATTTAATTTTTTTTTTCCCTAGGATTTGATCCACCTGAAATGGAAGTTTTTAGGAAGTAGTGGAACAGAATTCCAGACTTGGGCTTGGAATTACCCAGCCGTTCACAAGTCAGTGTAAGAGTGCTGAGAAATACAGCACTGACAAGTGTCAGGTTGCTCAAAAAATCCCATATTCCCCAAAATAAGAGGAAACAAGGGAGGAAATGGACCTCAGGAAGATGTTTCGGAATTGCAGCATCTCCTGAGACTTCTCATGGAATCTCCTGTCCTCTTCCTCTCTCCCCCAGGGATAATCCAACCTGAGGGAGGAAGTTCATGGAGGAAGAGGGAAACGGAAAAAACCAATTTTTCCATTTAATTTTCTCAAATAATTTTTTTCCCAATTTAACTGCTGGGAGAAAGGAAAAATAAAGTGCTGCAGCTGTGAGAGACTGGAATCAATTGGGAGACTGGGCTGGGATTTCCTTGGAAAAAAAATTACAGCTGCTGTTGAGTTTCAAGTGAAGATGAGGAGACCAAATTGAATTTGAAATTAAGATCCCATAAAGGTGAGAAAGAACCAAACTCCATGAACCAAACCCTGAGTTTTTCATGGAAAAATGGCACATGAATGACCCTGCCACAGGTGAATCCAGCATGGAATTTTCTTAGCCGTGAGCTTCCCTGCCCTCACTCCCTGCCTGAGGCTCAGACCCAAAGTTTACAGGCATAAATGATAAATAAAACAGGGAAGAGCCAATTTCTGACCCCTAAAATAAGCAGGATAATCTTCAGTCCATAAATCTGAACTCTCTTTCATCCCAACTCATCCCAATCCAATCGACTGATTGGAATCAGCTGGGAGACTGGGCTTGGATTTCCTTGGAAAAGAGTTTACAGCTGCTGTTGAGTTTCAAGCATTTCAAATGAAGATGAGGAGACCAAATTGAATTTGAAATGAGGATCCTGTAAAGGTGATAAGGAATGAAAAATGCGTGTCCTAAACCCTGGGCTTTACATGGAAAAATGGCAGAGGAATGACCTGGCCACAGGTGAATCCAGCATGGAATTCTCTTAGCCATGACCTTCCCTCCCTGCATTCCCTGCCTGAGGCTCAGACCCAAAGTTTACAGGCATAAATGATAAATAAAACAGGGAAGAGCCCTAAAAACAAGCGGGATAATCTTCAGTCCATAAATCTAAACTTGCTTGCATCCCAACCCATCCCAACTCAATTGATTGACTGGAATCAATTGGGAGACTGGGCTTGGATTTCCTTGGGAAAATATTTACAGCTGCTGTTGAGTTTCAAGCATTTCAAATGAAGATGAGGAGACCAAATCGAATTTGAAATGAAGATCCCATAAAGGTGATAAGGAACCAAAAATCCATGTCCTAAACCCTGAGTTTTTCATGGAAAAATGGCAGAGGAGTGACCCAGCCACAGGTGAATCCAGAATGGAATTCTCTTGGCCATGAGCTTCCCTCCCTGCACTCCCTGCCTGAGGCTCAGACCCAAAGTTTACAGGGATAAATGATAAATAAAAAAATTAAGGGAATTTTTGGGAATCAGCTGCAGCTTTCCATGGTGGTGCTGTGGCAAAGCTGGGGATGTTGTGAAGGAATCACAGCAAAATTTTTGGGGCGGAAAAAGAAAAAAAAAAAATCAAACTTTATTCTGGCAGTGATGGTGGGAGAAGCCACTTTTATTTGATTGAAAGGATTATCCCACCCTTGTTTTATCAGGACACTGATTTTGACCAATCCCAGGCTTTAATTTGGGATTTAAAAAAAAAGGGATTTAAGTGCTGATGTTTGTCTGATAACAAACCCTAAGTAAACCCTTGCTAATTAAGTTGCTCAAATTAGTAAGCACTAATTTATCCTTGTTCAGAGCTGTTTCCATCAGCTGGAATTCTGCTTAGGAATATCCTTTTTGGTGTTTTGGGGTTGTTTCTTTTTGGTTTTGTTTCTTTTGTGGGGTTTTTTTTATTTGTTTGTTTGTTTTCTTGTTTGGTGGTGGGTTTCTTGTTTGTTTGTTTTGGTTTTGTTTGTTTTCTGAGTTTTTTTGGTGGGATTTTTTTGGTTTTGTTTGTTTTTTCTGTGTCTGCATCAAACAAGGACTAAAATAGCGAAACTCAGGTGTGCGCTGGGTGGGGGAGAAGCAGGAGAGAGCCCGAGCAAGGATGGGCGTAAATCTCCCAGAAAAGCCAAATTGGGATCCTGGAATAAGTGGAAAACCTCTTGCAGCTCCTGGAAAAGACGAGTTTTGGCATCCGGAACCATCGCTTTTCCCATTTTCCTGGAACGCCGGGAGTTGCCCCNAACCCAACCGACAAAGAATCACAACTTTCCCAGAGTTATTAGCGGGTATTTTTAACCTTTTTTTTTTTAATGAAGAAATTAATAAGGGCATCACGGCACAGACAGACTAAGAGTTTAACTCTCATCCTCATGGAAAAAAAAATCAGGGAAAATGTTATTTACCGGCGAAAATGGGAGATGTTGCCTGAGATCACACGGGATATTTGTAACAAGATAAGAGAACTGATAATGTGGGGTTGATCCCATTAAATTTGGACTCGATGATTCTCCTGGATTCCTTCCAACTCCGGAATATTCTGGTGTGATTCATCCCATCCTATTTAGATATTCCAGATAACCTGGTGTGGTTTCTGTGACGGAGTTTACCGTGGGAGACCGACAACTTGGATTAATTTTTTAGTGCTTAAAACCCTCACTCAGTTTTTGATCTTTCTGGTGGTTTTTTTTTGTTTTGTTTTGGGTTTTGGGTTTTTTTGTTTGTTTTTTTTTTCTTTTTTGGTTTTTTTGGTTGTT
>VZDJ01000046.1:199389-214825 GCA_008694505.1 Cyanoderma ruficeps
TCTCACTATAAAATCCATCTTTGCTGCTCGTCTTCAGATCCCAGGAAAGTCTTCCTGCATGCTCATGGACCACTGGGAATATTTGGGATCCTCTTTGTTCTCATCCGTTCCACAGAGTGGATGGACAGAACAGAGTGGGCTTCCAGCAGAAGTTTTCGATACCTGGAAGTCGGGAGGGAAATTTAAGTGGTTGTTCTTATCAATAGATAAGATCCACGTTATCAGTGGGAGTGTTGGTGTTAATGCCCACGGAATCGTGGAATTCCAGAATGGTTTGGGTTGGGAGAGACCTTCAATCATCCCATTCCATCCCCTGCCACGGGGATGGAATATCCCCACGGGGATCACCCTATCCCAGGGTGATCCAAGTCCTGTCCAGCTCGGCCTTGGGCACTTCCAGGGATCCAGGGGCAGTCACAGCTTCTCTGGGAATTCCATCCCAGGGCCTCACCACCCTCACAGCCAGGAATTCCTTCCCAAAATCCCATCTAAACCTGCCCTCCTGCAGCCTAAGGCCAATTCCCCTTGTCCTGTCACTCCAAGCCCTTGGGAAAAGTCCCTCTCCAGCTTCCCTGTAAAGTGCCAGCAGCTCCATCTGGGCCACCGGGTCAAAGCCGTGATTTCCTTGGGGCTCTAATCCAAGTCTGCATTCCCTTGGTAGCTGTAGATTCCAAATGCCTGAGGGATTCCCAAAAATCCATGGGATTTAGACAGAGAAGGATTTCTGGGAGAAGGGGATTCCCAGGACATCCATGGGATTTACACAGAGAAGGATTTTTGGGAGAATAAGGATCCTCAGGAGATCCATGAGGCTACAGAACAAATGACCTTTGGGCGAAGGGGGTTCATGGCCATCCATGGATCTCACACAACAAGGGACCCTTGGGAGAACAGGGATAACCAGATATCCATAGGATTTACCCCAAAAAGGGACCCTTGGGAAGCCTGAGGGGTTACCAAATATCCATAGAATTTACACAAAAAAAGGGACCCTTGGGAGAACAGGGATAACCAGATATCCACAGGATTTACCCAACAAAGAACAGGGATTCCCAGATATCCATAGAATTTACCTAAAAAAGGGACCCTTGGGAGAACAGGGATAACCACATATCCATAGGATTTGCCCAAAAAAGAACAGGGATTCCCAGATATCTGTAGGATTTACCCAAAAATGGACCCTTGGGAGAACAGGGATTCCCAGATATCCATAGGATTTACCCAAAAAAGGACCCTTGGGAGAACAGGCACTCCCAAACCTCCATGGGACTTACAGAACAAAGGCCCTTTGGGAGATGGAGATTCCCAGGCATCCACAGGACTCACAGGCCAAAGGAATTTTGGGCAGACTGGAGCAGCAGCTGAAGGCCAGGTGAAGTCCCCCAGGCCATCCACACGCAAATCCCAAAAATTCCCCTCTCTTTACCTCAGAGCTGAATTCCTGGCTTCAGCTGGAGCTAATCCTACCCCATATGAAGCATAAAATAAAAAACCCAATCCTTCCAAGTATTCCTGATCCAATCAGGATCTATTCTTAGCCTGGCCTTTGAGCAAATCGCTCCGGTTTTATTCGGGTTTATTGACAACCTGAGCCCCCCTGCGAGCAAAACAAAGGTCATCCTTCATCCGGGCCGACAAATCCACGTTTCAGAGCAGCCACATTCCTAATTTAATAAGGGAAGGAAGGAGAAAATAGGATCGGAAGGAGGGAACGACCCAGTGGAGCTCAGGGTGGAGGGAGGCCAAATCCATTTTTATGGGAATGTCGGGCGAAGAGCCGAGGGGAGAAGGGATGGAAAGGCAGGCTGGAAAAGTGAAAGGGATGATCCCTGGTGGCACGGGGACAACATTCCACTGGGAGATGAGGAAATCAGGGAATGAGGGCAAAAGGCTTTCAGATTTGGAACAGGGAAGAGCAGGGAGAAAAGAGGAGTCATATGATGGGACCCCAAAAATAACGTTCAGAGTTCTTGGATTCAGGGAAAAAAAAATGGAGAGGGATTGATGAAATCGAGTTTGGTTTCACAGCAATAAACTGCCCCCAAAAATCAATTAAAATGGTCAAATAATTCAAGGCTGTTTCTGTTCCTTTTCATTTTCACAGCAAAATTATCATTTCCAGGCGCAGGGAGAAAAGAGGAGTCATATGATGGGACCCAAAAATAACGTTCAGAGTTCTTGGATTCAGGAAAAAAAAATTTAAAAAAATGGAGAGGGATTGATGAAATCGAGTTTGGTTACACAGCAATAAACTGCCCCCAAAAATCAATTAGAATGGTCAAATAATTCAAGGCAGTTCCTGTTCCCTTTCATTTTCACGGCAAAATCATCATTTCCAGGCGCAGGGAGACAAGAGGAGTCATATGATGGGACCCAAAAATAACATTCAGAGTTCTTGGATTCAGGAAAAAAAAATTTTTAAAAATGGAGAGGGATTGATGAAATCGAGTTTGGTTACACAGCAATAAACTGCCTCCAAAAATCAATTAAAATGGTCAAATAATTCAAGGCAGTTCCTGTTCCCTTTCATTTTCATGGCGAAATTATCATTTCCAGGCGCAGTCCCTTGTGGAATAATCTTCATTATTCATTTGTCAGTCCACAGGAACTGAAGGAAAGAACGTGCCTGGGGTTGGGGAATCTGATTTGATGGCCACAGCCTCAGACCGACAAAACTCACAACTTCCCTTCACTGAGGAAATTTCAGATTTGATGAAAAAAAAAAGCCCTTTGACTTTGGGGCTTCATCATCTGTTTATTATTTGAGGGATGGGCTCTCAGTAGGAAGAAAAGTGAGAGTGTTTTCCCTCTGGGATTGATGCCTCTCCCTTTCCAGTGACCAGGCTCCTTTTATTTATTTATTTTTTTTTTTAAATTCCAGGGAAAAATAAACAGAAGGGAAACCTGATACCGCTTCCCTAATCTGGAGACGGCAGCACTGAAAGAAAATAAACCAAACTCCCTCCCCACTGAGGACGGGATAAGAGACCTTGGCCTTCTGCTTCGGTCAGGGAAAGTCCGGTTGGAAATCGGGAGCGGAGGATGGAATTTTCTGATGGAATTCTTTGATGGTAAAATAAGGAAAGAGCGGAGTGGATGGTCAGGAGCTGACTGTGGGTGTTTATTGATTTATCAGTGTTAATTGAGCTGTTCTCCTCTCAGCAAACAAAGTAAATCTTGAGATTCCCCTCCAATTCCTGTTTTCTGGGATGTTTTAATTCGTATTTTTACCCTCAGGAAGATCAGGAGAGCAAACTCTGCCTCCAGCTCATCCCCTGATGGAGGCTACAAAAAGCAGCTGTCACCAAATAAAGGTCTTTGCCACTGGAATTCCTGGGAGACTTTCAGAGCTCAGGAGCTTGGAGGGTTTTCCGAGGGGATTTGGAAGCGACCTGGAAAGAAATTGCCACTTAATTTAGGAGGATGACTTCATTAGTGGCAGAATGTGTAACAAAAGGCAGGAGGAGGCTGTTGTAAAAATCCCCTGGCCTTAAACTGAGTTGGAAAATTATATAATTTTCTAATTGATTTTGGGGGTTTTTAAAATTAACCATAACCAGGATATTGATTAGAAGCAACGAGTTAGTCCTAAATCACTTTTAGCCACGTAGCTGAGTATTTGTACGTGGATTTTATGGGGAAAGTCACTGAAAATTTCAGTTTTTCCAAACAAACCCTGAGGTGCTTCAACGGGCAAAGCCTGGGAGAGAGAAATGGGTTGCTGGAATTGGATACAAGGAGTGCAGAATTTATGGAGCACAAGAACGTTTTGCAGGAAGCAGAAGATAAAGGAAAAGGTAAAAAAAACCCCTCAATATATTTGTGTCCCTGTCAGAGGGAAAAAAAAACAAACCTTACAAAGGTTAAAGTTATGGATTAATTAGCTTGAACAGCAAGAAATCAATAACCAGTAAAGGACAGGATACTAATGAATTAATTAAAGAGAATGTTGTGATTTAAAGCCAATGAACATTAATTTCTTTGTTAAAAACGCAGAAGTAGGTGAAAAACTTTTGCATCAGTGCCCGTGTAGAGGCTGGAATTTTGTTGGCCACACGAACAGGATTTCACAACTCATGGAAAGGCAACTCTGTCCTGCCCCTGTCCTGCTGTGACCACAAACAGCTTTAGCTCGGGGCAAACAAAAACACCTCGGGTGGAATCACATCCTCTGGGACAGGAGAGATTCATGGAACAGCAGGAGCTGAAGGGAAAAAAGAAAAGAGGTTGCAAGAGTAAGGAAAAACTGGGAAGCACCAGGCTGCAAGAATAAGGAAAAATTGGGAGGGATCATCTCCAAGAGGATGCTGGGGTGTAAAATTAGGCAGAGCTGGACCTGATGTGAGGGAGAAAAAGGCAGCAAAAAAAGTGGGAGCAGGAGCAGATGTGGGATCTGGAGAGGATGGGAAGGGGTTTGGGGACAGGGAATTTGTGACTGGGAAGGGACAGGGAGTGACATGAGCATGGCTCACACCTCCAGCAGGATTCACCGAGCCGTTCCAACCTTGTAGAATCCTCCAAATGTGCTCAGAGCTGAGCCAGGCTGAGGGACTTTGACAGAAAGGAGCCCCAAACATCAACGTTCCCAATCCTCTAAATGATCACGGAATCAGAGAATGGCAAGATGCAAATGGACCAAAACTTATCAAAGTGTGAGACGTCCGTCGTGACTGGGTGACCATTTTGTGTCCATTTTGCGACCATTTTGTGACCATTCTATGTCTATTTTGAGTCCATTTTGTGTCCATTTTTTGTCCATTTTGTGTCCATTTTTTGTCCATTTTGTGTCCATTTTGTGTCCATTTTGTGTCCATTTTGGGTCCATTTTGTGTCAATTTTGTGGCCATTTTGTGTCCATTTTGGGTTCATTTTGGGTCCACCTTGGGTGTAGCCCTGGCCAGGCTCTTGTCCTGCCCAAGGTGGATCCTTCAAGGCCTTTTAATAAATCTCTCCTTTATTCTCCAACTCTGCCCAGTCTCTGTTCCAGCTCAGCCTTCCCAAGGCCTCACCTTGGCCGTGTTTGGAGACGCTCCAGAATCTCATGGCCAGAACAGGGCTGTGGTTAAACCAGGCACACCCTTGGCCTAAATAAAGCTTGGCTTATCTCAGGCTCTGGCTGCCCGTCAGGGAATTTTTCTTTCCAAAAAACCTGACAAGTCCTACACCCTTTTTTTTTTTTCCCCACAAAACCATCCTGGGAGATTCTGAGGGGATTTTGGTAACTCCAGACCTTCTTGTGCCTGATTGAAACTGGAGTTGGCAAAGATAGAGGTGAAGAACTTCTCGAGGTCATCCAGATCTGGATGGTGACCTGGACTTTTCTCCTCATGTTCCAAAGGGTCCAGCAGTGAGAAAGGATTTCATCTGTCCTTGAATAAGCTTGTCTTTATTCAGTTATAAAATTTTGGGACCCTGGGAAGTTGATTTTCTTCCATTTTACCCGAAATATTTCTGTCTGGGTCTGTAAAGATATTTCTGTGGGTGAATGATTCTGCCTCACACAGAAATATTTTCATTTTTAATAAGCAAAGTCTTGAACTTCTGGAGGGGAGAGAGAGAAATCAAATGGGACTATCCAAAAATTGAACGTGTAAATTAAATAGATAATATAAAAGAAGGGACAAGGAAAGAAGAGAACCTCAGGTGATTCCAACATGAATGAATTTGGTTCATCAAGACCATCAACACTGGTAAAGTGAACTGGAGAAAATTCTGGAAATATTTTTCATTTGTGGACTGATCTTCTCATTTATGGACTGATAAAATAATAGGAAGAAAGGCTGAAAAGGATTTCTGGGGATCATCTGGCCCATCCCTTTTGACCTTTGGGCATGAAGAGGGAATCGTACATTTGGCCCAATTGACCAGGGAGAACCAGCGCAAGAAATAAAATTTTAATGCTTTGTGATGTGTGAAAACTCAAAGTCACCACACCCAGGTTGCCACAAATCTTGATGCAGCATCCCAGAAATGATGGCTTGGACTTCCACTATTTCAGCCATGTCATTTGGATAATTTCATTTTCCTTCTGATTTGGAGCCTTTGACCAAAAAAATACTTTCAAGCCTTTATGCAACACACGAATTTTACATAATACATCTTAAAAAAGAAAAAATATTCTAGGAAGAGAATTGAATGAAAAAAAATCAATTATCCTTCGTGCTTTTCCCCGAGTTTAGGTGAGTTTAAAAGGATATCGAGGGAGGAAAACGCGACATAAGCCCCTCCTAGATAGGCACGGAAAAAGAGCCGGCGGAACGAGGCGTGGGGAGATGAAAAACGACGGGAGGAAAACGAGGGCTGACGATTAGGAGATATTTCCTGAAAACCACAACGACGGCTGCTTTCCCAAGGGAAAGGGTGGGAAATCTCTTCCTTTTGCCTTTTTTAAACGCTGGATAAAGCCCTGAGGGACGATTCCGCAGAACCCACTCAGCCGGCTCAGGTTATCTCCTCTGCCCTGGGAATTGTTGGACACGTTTTGCGTTGAATTTTTTTTTTCTTTTTGTATTTTCAGCAATGGTTTTCCCAGCTTGCATAAGAGCATTTCAGCAGCTCCAGCCACATAATCCTCCCAAGTTTTTGTTGTTTTTTTTTATTTCCCCAAATATTTGGCTATTAAAATCCACGCAGTAAAATTCTGGCTGGAAGAAATAAAGATTCCAGTCCAGCAGATCCTTTGCTGGGGCAGCGTTCTGACACTTCAACCTGCTTTATTTGCCAATGATTCTGACAGTAAGAATCACTTCACCATTTAATTTTTCAATTTTTTTATCTTCCTGAGAGAAATTAAAGGTTATTAAGACACCGAACCTCGCATAAAGACCTCATCCAACCTGCATTTTGTATTTTATTCGTATTTTCTCTTTCCAAACCTCCGTTTCCCTTTCCCTGGGAAATGCCACGCTTTTCTAAAGGTCAGCTGGAGAAAATAAAAGGCTTTTGATTAAATGCAAGCCGTGTGGATTTCCACTTGTGCTGCCTAAGAATTTTGCCTGTCGTTATGAAGTGGAATTAAATATTTCATAAGGTAAAAGAAGTTAATATTTTTCGGATGGTGAATAACAAGTGAGCTCTGCACCAGAATTCATGGGCTGGGAATGCTCTTAAAAACCTCTGCTGGTTTTCAATTAAATGTCTGGCCTTAATTTCTTTCCTGACTTGCTTTCCTTCATTATTTTGGGAATCCAGTGGGAATCTCATCCAGGTGTCCTTGGAGTTACAAATTTCCCTAATTAGAAATATTCCCCGTGTCCAACACTTCACAGAGGGACTTATATCTTCTTCGAGATAAATTTTATCTTCTATCTTATCTGAGAAGAAAAGTTATTTCTTCTTCATAAATTCAGAGTCCTGCTTTTTTTTAAAAAAAATATTTTATATTCCCTCCGGTATTTAATGAAGAAATAGGCAGCTTTAAGAGAATTTCATTTATGTTGAAGCCCGTGATTCTCCACATGTATTTTTGAGGCTGCTTGGCCAAATTTTGGCCAAAAGTTTCTGCACAAAACAGGAGCAAGCAGCCCACAGAACAAAGGATGGGACTAAAACTTCCCTCTTTTGAGGGGAACCTGGAAAAAAAATCTGTGCTCAGGGTTTATTGTTCCCCTGCATCTTCTCCTCCATCCTGACCCAGCCTCAAAGGTCAGGTTGCCCTGACCTCACCCTGCCCTGGTTTCAGTCTCTATTTTGGTGGATTTTGGTAGATTTTGGTGGTTAAAACAACAAAAAGAATCATAAAATTATAGAAAAAATTAATTATGAGGGACCTTAATGATCATAGAAAAAATTGAATTATTAGGGACTTGAAAGATCAGCTAAAACTTGTTAAACCTTGTAACAATGTGTTGAAACTGGCCAAAAAAAAAAAAAAATTGATTTTTTGTCTACTCAGCTCTTCCTCTGAAGGAATTTTATCTCCCATTCAGCACCTCTATCCATGCAGCTAATTAGCCCTGCCTCCTAATTAGCCCTCTAATCTCAGCCATCGGAAAGTTCCAGTTGGAATTTATCAGCCAGACATTGCAAAATGGAGATGAAATCCTAATTTTCAGTTTCCTGCCGTCCAAAAAATAGGTGGGATGCACCCAGAGAAAATGTCCGGATGTCCGGAGGAGCCTTGCTGAGGGTTAAACTGGAAACCTCCTGTTCAGGTGCAACAAAAACGTCCCGAACGGAGCAGAATTCCATTGGTCGCGGAATTCCGTCCAGGATTTCTCCCAGTTTTTTGAGCTCCTGTTAAATTTTATCCTTCCCTGCAGTGTGTCCCCAGCTCCTGCCAACCTGGGGCTGATTTCAGCGCTGAATTTCATTCTTTAGGGTTGTCAGCACATCCAGCCTGCTGGAGGGAGGGGTTAATTAATTCCCAATTTTCCAAATTCTCTGGATGCACAAAAGGCAAAAACTGCTGGTCCCAGAAAGTTTTGCTTAGTTTCGAGCTCTATAAAGACTCCATTACTAGATTTTAAATATCTTGAGTAATTAACGGCCCTGAGTTGGTCTCTCCTGCACGTTTTTGTTGATGGTTTTGCTTTCCAGAGGATTCACAAAACTCTGCCGAGTGTAAATGGGATTTATCCCACCAGCAACAGAAGGATTTTGCCATAATCCACATTTCCCACCCCATTTTCTCTGCAGCTCCGGCCAATTTTGGAATTTTCATGAATTCTCATTGATAGCATCAGTTTTATCCATCCACTGGTTTGTCTCCACTCCTCCTAAAACTGAAGAGATGTTTGGTTTATAAGCTTTTTAAGGAGAATTTTAGGATATTCCACAACTTTAGGGAAATAAAATTTCAGTATCTTTAGAATATTTCAAGGACAAGGCAAAGGGGATCCAAATATTTTGCTGATAAAAGAGAACAGAGTTCCCTCAAAATGGAGGGCAGAGAAGGACAAAGGTGTCAACTATTTAGGAATATTTATTTCGGGAATTAAATTTAATAACCCGGAACCTCTCCACTGCAGCTAAAGGAAAGTTCATGTTCGCAGGTATGGAAAATAGAGATTTTCCCTACTGTAACGCCAGAAAAAAAAGACTTTTTACTCCTCAAATGCCACTTTTATTCCCAATGGATTAGTGGTTTGAGGATTTTTTTTTTAACACCTCAGAAACGAGGGTAAAAAGTCGCTCTTACTTCACACTTAAAAACTTGGTCCGTGCCGCTTTTGCTGTCCTTTGAATTATCTCCTTGCCACGAAAGGCGTCCAAATCCAACCTCAACCAGCCAGAAAAACCCGAGCCTGGAAATTAATAGGGCCGGGAGCCCCTGTGGGACCTCCCCCTCTTACCTAAATATCATTATCTTTTATTTATGGCCTCTCAGAACCTGCCAGGCCTCGGGGATATTTTGGCCGTGTTTATCCTACACGCTCCGCGAGTTGTTTTTCAAATCCTGTCATGTCCCATATAATTGTAAGTTGCCTCCTGAGGATCCAGGCTCTGTTTTCATACAATTTCCCATTATTTTTGCTCGGGGTATGCATTGATACCTTTTTTTATTTTTCCTTTCCAAACCAACAGCGTAAACAAAATAAACCCTGCCCTGCGCAGCGCTTTGTTGGCATCTTCTCCCAGAGTCACACCAGGAATAAATTTGTTTTTCAGGCCAGCAAAAAGCTGTTTGTAGAGAAAGGAGTCAGCACTTTGTATTTTATGCCTCGTGAATGTTTTTCTGCTGGAATTTGGGACAGCTCTGACCCGAGAGTTGCTTCTTTTAAAGGTTGGGATTCAGTTTTTCGCCTCAGGCGGGAGGGTCTGGCTCAGGACGTTTTTCTTGTGTCGCCACCAAGGTTTCCTCTCAGATCCAGGTTGGAGATTGGGAAAAATTTCTTCCCTGGAAAAAGAGATGCCAGAGAAGTGGTGGAATCAGCATCCCTGGAATTGTCCAAAACCCAAGTGGGTGTGACCCTTCACAGGTTCCTGGGTATGGTGGGATTTGCTCAAAGGTTGAACTTGGTGACTTGGTGCATTTTTCCAACCTAAATTATCCTGGGATTCTCTGATTCCACTTCCCAAGTCATAATTCCATCCTGCAAAATATCCTCCAGACACCTTCCCTCAAATTACATTAAATTTTCAGGAAAATCTCCCAAATCACAGGCAGGGGTTGATCCCACCCTGCTGCAGCCACCCACACTCGTTCAGCTGGATGATTTTTCAGCTCCACTGACCAAACCTCATTGAGGCCACCAGTTATCAATAATAACAATAATATCAGTATTGTTGATAATAATAATAATTCAATAATGATTTATCAATAACAATTTATCAATAATAATTGCCACTAATTCCTGCTCATCAGGTTCCTGGACATGGTGGGTTTTGCTCAAAGGTTGGACTTGGTGACTTGGTGCATTTTTCCAACCTAAATTACCCTACAATCCTACGATTCCTCTTCCCAAATCATAATTCCATCCTGCAAACAACCTCCAGACACCTTCCCTCAAATTACATTAAATTTTCAGAGAAATCTCCCAAATCACAGGCAGGGGTTGATCCCACCCTGCTGCAGCCACCCACACTCGTTCACTGGATGATTTTCCAACTCCACTGACCAAACCTCATTGAGACCACCAGTTATCAATAATAACAATAATATCAGTATTGTTGATAATATTAATTATCAATAACATATTAAGTTATTAATAATAATTGGCACAAATTCCTGCTCATCAGGTTCCTGGGCACAGTGGGTTTTGCTCATAGGTTGGACTTGGTGACTTGGTGCATTTTTCCAACCTAAATTATCCTGGGATTCTCTGATTCCACTTCCCAAGTCATAATTCCATCCTCCAAAATATCCTCCAGACACCTTCCTTCAAATTACATTAAATTTTCAGAGAAATCTCCCAAATCACAGGCAGGGGTTGATCCCACCCTGCTGCAGCCACCCACACTCGTTCAGCTGGATGATTTTCTAATTCCACTGACCAAACTTCATCAAGGCCACCAATTATCAATAATAACTTGCAATTAATTGCTGCTAATTCCTGCTCATCAGGAAACCCTGACATGCACAGAGATGATTCTTGCCATCCTAATCTGCCAAGAAAATCCCAAATCCCACCCACGTGTTGGAGCTGCCCTGCTCAGATCCCGCTTTGGCATTTACAAGCAGGAGCAGAGTGAGATGAATTTCACACCAACTGAATAAGCTGTGGTCAGATTTAATAAAAAAACTCACTTAATTACGTGTTTTATTTAGGCTTCCAGTGGCTCCCTGCAGACATCAGGGCCAGCTCCTCATCTGGTGTAAATGAATAATCCTGCACTGGTTGTAATTAGAGGCTGAATTGTTTAGGACGGCTGAAATTCGGGCTCTAAATAAAAATATTTCTGCTTCAGCTGAGGTAAGAGAATGAGAAAATTCCGTGCTTGGTTCTCTTTCTAAAATTAACTATGGTTTTAAATTTCTGTTGTTTTGCACAGGAATCAGTCCCTGAGCTTGGCATAAATCAAATGCTGTCAGAGAGGTTTAAAGATGGCAGATGGGTTGGGAAAATCTCCTTTCTAAATTAGGAAAATTTATTTTCTAAAATTCTGTTCTTCTCCCTTCATGACTGGGTTATAAACTCAGCGGAACTTCTAAAGCTTGAAAATTGGTAAAGAAAGATGGGAAAGGAAATCGATAAGGAAAAAAAAGGGGAAAAAATGCCCCAAACCCTTAATTTGTAAGGAAAAAAATGCTCTGCTCCTGAAAGAAACACAATTTTAAAAAAAACCCTTTTAGAACGATATTGATGTGGAAACACAATTCCATCTCTCCTCCTGACTCTCCTCACATTCATTAAGGATGATTCCTCAGAATTTTGGAGAAGACTGGGAATATTCTTCTGCTCCCTGACACAGGTGGGATACCTGTTCAAGGTTTCCCAGGAAACCTGGAGCTGGAATTTGAACTGATCCTGATGCCTTGGGAAGGCTGAGCTGGAACAGAGACTGGACACAGCTGGAGAATAAAGGAGATATTTATTAAAAGGCCTTGAAGGATCCACCTTGGGCAGGACAAGAGCCTGGCCAGGGCTACACCCAAGGTGGACCCAAAATGGGCACAGAATGGAGCCAAAATGGAAACAAAATTGACACAAAATGGACACAAAATGGTCACAAAATGAACAGAAAATGGACACGAAATGGTCACAAAATGGTCACAAAATGGACAAACGGTCCCGAGGTCTGACACTTTGATAAGTTTTGGTCCATTTGCATCTTGGGGTTGAATTGTCCAATCCCAGCTCCAGGTGGTGCAGTCCCATCCTTCTTGTTCTCTCCCTCCAGCCACCGTTGTTGGTGCTTTTGGGCCTGGAAACTTGTCCCAGTTGTCCTTGGTGTGGGGCAGGAAAAGGATTTGTTTTGTGTCCCTGGTGTGTGCAGAGAGCTGAGTGACACTGGATGGGAGCTCAGAGCTGCCCCCCTGGGCACCACAAAACATGGAACACATGGAAATAAATCTTCAGGCATCAATCCAGCCACTCCTGCTCCAGCCCCTAAAGCACCCACAGCAGCTGCTGGACTTGGCTCTGGAGCTGTGGGAATTTGCCTGGACAAGAAGGGAGGGAGAAGGAAGCAGTGAGGGGGAGGGAAATGAGGGAAAACACAGGTCCACGATGCTGTTTTGTTTTTCAGCTGAGGGACAGGCCCGTAACTGGCAGAACAATCATTAAAAGGCAGCCAAGGTTGGGGCTGTCAGGAGCTGTGGTCACTCCTGGAATCACAGCCAGGACACAATGCTGGCACGGGGATTTATTGTTTCCTGTGCTTGCTGGGCTCCGTGTCATTAAAGTGTCACCAGGATCAGCGTGGCAGCTCCGTGTCATTAAGTGGCAGCTCCGTGTTTAGGAGCACGGTGCAGAGAAAATTCAGGATTTCCCGGGGCTCAGACTCTCAGGGTGGTTTGACAGCTCCCTCTCCTCAGCCTCACACTGCTGAGCCTAATCTTTCCTGGAGGATTGGCGTGAGATCCCTGTTTCCTGAGGGGAGATAATCCACTGGCGTCACCGGGATGGGAGACAGCGTTCCCGGAATGAGCAGGCACAGGAGGTGTTGCCTTGGAACCCAAAAGCAGCCCATCCCTTCCAGCACCCTATCTCCGAGTGGAACAGATCTGCTGCTCCTCAGGGCCCTCACAGCACAACTCTGGAGACAGGATTGGGTTTTCCCTGCAGTTCAGAGGCCAGGACAAAATGATAATTGATGAGGGTCAATTATCTCTTGGGAAAGTGGATCCTGGAGGATAATGGGTGGATGATGTGTGGGAAGACAAGTAGAGGTCACAAGTAGAACAAATCTCACCTAATTTTTTTCAGTTAGATCTTAAAACATCAGAGCACCTTCGAAACTCAATAATTCATTTTATTCCAAGGTATGCATCTAAAAAAGCCAGGATTACTTGGCTTTTCTCTTTTCCCTCGTGGTTGAAAATGCTGATCCACCGGGAAATTCATGACCTTCCTTCCATACAACCAAAGATAGGTGAGCTCCATCCCACCTCATTTTGCCCTTAAATCCAGCAAAATTTGGATCCAAACATACTTTTGTGGGGCTAGACCTTGTGTGTTTAGGTGGATCAGGATTCTCTGGACCCCAGGGAAAGGATCAGTTCCCAAGGGGTGACAAAGCCCCTCCTTTGCCTGTGCTGAGGGGGCAGAGAAGGTGAATTGCAGCTGATCCCTCTTTCCAGAAGAGCTGGAATCCCTCTGGGAGGAGGAATTGTAATCTGGCCTGATGCCTTGGAAGGCTGACTTGAAACAGAGAATGGACAAAGTTGGAGAATAAAGGAGATATTTATTAAAAGGCCTTGAAGGATCCACCTTGGGC
Source organism: Cyanoderma ruficeps (assembly GCA_008694505.1). NCBI lineage: Eukaryota > Metazoa > Chordata > Aves > Passeriformes > Timaliidae > Cyanoderma > Cyanoderma ruficeps. Next base: position 213,211 of record VZDJ01000046.1, read on the forward strand.
AGGACAAGAGGGCTACACCCAGGGTCCACTACGAATAACCACAAAAATGGCCCACCAGTCAGGAGATCTTATATTTTTATAAATTTTGATCCATTTGCACCTTGGGGTTGCATTGTCCCATCCCAGCTCCAGGTGATGCAGTCCCATCCTTCTTGTTTTCTCCCTCCAGCCACCGTTGTTGGTGCTTTTGGGCCTGGAAACTTGTCCCAGTTGTCCTTGGTGTGGGGCAGGAAAAGGATTTGTTTTGTGTCCCTGGTGTGTGCAGAGAGCTGAGTGACACTGGATGGGAGCTCAGAGCTGCCCCCCTGGGCTCCACAGAACACGGAACACATGGAAATAAATCTTCAGGCATCAGGCCTACCCTAACTCTGCCCAGGGCCACCATCCACCACCCACCACCCCTGAAAGCCTCCAGCATTTCTCCAAACACTGCCATCCCTCCCTGGACAACACCTTAAATCCCAAAATCCCCCGGCCACAGCTGAAACCTGAGTTTGGAGAGCCCTGAGGGAACTCAGCCTCCACAGACAGTGACAATATCATCAATTTTTGGGGCCTGTGAGGGATCAGGGACTGCCAGCGCTCGAGGAGCGGCCCAGCCGCCCTCAGAGGGCGATGACTTTTAGGCCAGGGACATTCTAGGTGCGTTCCAAAGGCCACTGATGTCAGCAGGAAAAGACCTTTTGATTTCCATGTGCTTTGGACGAGACCCAGGAGGAGCAGTGAGTGAAGTCAGGGCCGCTCTTTCTCACAGGGCTGAAGCCGGAGCCTCGAAATCTCTGGTATTTGCTGAGCGTGGGTCAGGAAGGCAGCTGAGCTCTCCTTTCCTCTCAAACTGTTTGTCTTGCTTTGCAGCCTAAAGCAATAGAGTAATTCCATGACAAAATTCAGGCCTGGAGAAGCTGACAGAGCAAAAATCGGGACCAACAGACAACTTTCGAAGGCTCCTCTGAGCTTGATAATTTAATTTCTATTGCCTGGCTTAATTCAGGCCCTTCACTTGTTCGAAATGCTCTTGTCAGGTTGGGCTGGGCGGGTTTGTGATTGTTTTTCTTATCAGCACCTCGAAGCCTGCATTTACCCTGAGAAAAGCTGCAGTGACCACAGAGCTCAGAACCCTCAGGGCAGGATTTGGGTGTCCTTATCCTGGATTCCTGAGAGCGGGAGAACCAGGAAGGATTGTCCCCCTTTGGTGTAGGGACGTTGTGTTTAGAGCTGGTTGTGCTTTGCCCTAGAAGAAGGTGAGTTTGATGCCTGAGGTTTTATTTCCATGTGTTCCATGTTCTGTGGAGCCCAGGGGGGCAGCTCTGAGCAAAATCCTAAACAAAAGAGACCACGAGACCCCACCTCTTCCAGACCTCTGCCTGATGCCACCAGAAAGATCCAAAGATTCTCCACCTGGAATTAGGACCTGCAAGAACCTGAGGAACCCTGACCTCCTGAGGCTTCCCGCCCTATTCCCTCCACACCAGAGAGGTCAGACTGTATTGGGAAGCCTTCTGGGAAGAGGAATCGGGCATGTGGAATGTTCCAAGCCACCCCAAAAACCTTTTGAGCAGCAGCACCACTCAGAACAGGAGCCACCACAACTTTCTGCTTTTTTTTTTTTTTTTTT
>VZDJ01000046.1:215233-227192 GCA_008694505.1 Cyanoderma ruficeps
TGACTTCTAAAGAGCAAATTCTAACACAATCCTCCTGAGCAAGGCTTGCTTGGCAAGGAATAGCAGATTAATCAAATTTAATTCTTTATTTTTTTTCCCTATCTATTTTTTTTTTTTGGATGATGGATGTGCAGGCTTGTAGCCAGAATACTGAATTCCTACAAAATCAATATATTTCTAAATAAAAAATAATATATATATATATACACATGCAAGTACATGGATGGTTTTAATAGATGTGCTTAAAAAATGAGGCAGTTCTGACCACACCTTTTATCAGGAATATTTTCTGGTTTGCTGGCAGTGTTGAGCCATTTTAAAAAAATTCCACCCCAGAGCTCTAAAATTAATTTAATCCCACTCCAGAGCTCTAAAGAAAAATTTAAAAAAATTTTAGATTTTAAGAAAATTCCACCCCAGAGCTCTAAAAATTAACCCCAGAGCTCTAAAATTAATTTAATCCCACCCCAGAGCTCTAAAGAAAAATTTTAAATATTTTTAAATTTTAAGAAAACCCCACCCCAGAGCTCTAAAATTAACCCCAGAGCTCTAAAATTAATTTAATCCCACCCCAGAGCTCTAAAGAAAAATTTTTAAAAAATTAAAGTTTTAAGAAAATCCCACCCCAGAGATCTAAAATCAACCCCAGAGCTCTAAAATTAATTTAATCCCACCCCAGAGCTCTGAAGAAAAATTTAAAAAAATTTTAGATTTTAAGAAAACCCCACCCCAGAGCTCTAAAAATTAACCCCAGAGCTCTAAAATTAATTTAATCCCACCCCAGAGCTCTAAAGAAAAATTTTAAAAAAATTAAAGTTTTAAGAAAATCCCACCCCAGAGCTCTAAAATTAACCCCAGAGCTCTAAAATTAATTTAATCCCACCCCAGAGCTCTGAAGAAAGATTTAAAGAAATTTAAAATTTTAAGAAAATCCCACCCCAGAGCTCTAAAATTAATTTAATCCCACCCCAGAGCTCTAAAGAAAAATTTTAAATATTTTTAAATTTTAAGAAAACCCCACCCCAGAGCTCTAAAATTAACCCCAGAGCTCTAAAATTAACCCCAGAGCTCTAAAATTAATTTAATCCCACCCCAGAGCTCTAAAGAAAAATCGAAAAAAATTTACAATTTTAAGAAAATCCCACCCCAGAGCTCTAAAATTAATTTAATCCCACCCAGAGCTCTAAAGAAAAATCTAAAAAATTTTAAAATTTTAAGAAAATCCCACCCCAGAGCTCTAAAATTAATTTAATCCCACCCCAGAGCTCTAAAGAAAAATCTAAAAGAATTTAAAATTTTAAGAAAATCCCGCCCCAGAGCTCTAAAGAAAAATTTAAAAAAATTAAAATTTTAAGAAAATTCCACCCCAGAGCTCTAAAATTAACATTTTTTGCAACTGCCCCTTTCTTTATCCTGAACACAGGCTTTTTTTGGCATTGACTTCAGCTCGGTGCTGATTTACCCCAGCGGAAGGTTTGCTCTGGAGTCGTTTGGGGTTTCCTAATTTTATTATTATATTATTTTATATTATTTTATTAGGGTTCTGTTGTTGTTTCCCAGCGATACAGCAAGAAAATTCATCTCCAAGCCAGCAACAAGAACTTGTTTGGAAAAAGAGGACGGAACAGCTGAGAGGAGTGGGGAGAGGGAATTGAGCACGTTTTAAACTTTGAAATTAAAATAAAAACCCAACAGAACAACCCAGCTGGATGACAGAGGGGGAGGAAAAAAAAAGAAGAAAAGGAGACGGGGGGAAAAGAACACAAGCTCAGCAAAGTTCCAGCGTCCTCTGTGTTGGAGTCCAGGGCATCCCTTTGGATGACCTGGGACCTGAGAAAGGGAGTTCGGACCCTGGACAGGGGGTGTGGAGCCGGTCCAGGGGGTTGGAGACCTTGGCACAGAGCCCAGGAAGACACCGAGTTTGATTTTAGTCCATGGGAGAAGCTTCCAACACCGAGAGAGGAATTACAAACCTCAAAAGTGTGACAGTAGTAGTTTAGTACAGCACAGGGTGAGAGATTTTGTAGTTTATTTATTCTTAGAGTAGAGATGAATGGGGGACAAGATGGAGGATTTGGGGTGTTGCCCGAGATCCTTCTCCTTCTTCATGGTCCTCCATCCTCTGGGGTGGTGATGACACAAAGCAGTTCCAGGCTGTTGGATCAGGGTGGAAATGACCATTTTAGTGTAGATATCACACACTGGTACAAAATAGTAATTAGTGGGCCCGTAATTATCTGTGTGAGAACCAAGCAAGGCCCCGTCAGTCGCAGTCGCGTCGTGTCCCAGCCGCTGTCCCGACCTCGGCCGGGCGCGGAGCAAATTGTGAGACACCAAATAATAAACAACACAAAAAACCTGAGAACAAGGCCTTGAAGGACTCCGCTTCTTTCTGCGACGCGACTCAGGGATTTTAGAGAGCCGGGAACTTTTAACAACCTTGAGTCTCGGCAAGGAAAAGGACAAACCCGAGACTCTGAAGATTGCTGATGCTCGGAGCTTTGAGAGAGCCCAGATTTCATTTTTTTTTGGCAGCTCAGCCCAGCGGGAACATCCCCGAGGAGCAGAGGTGAGCAGCCAGAGGTTTATCCCCGCAAGGCTACCGCGATGTTGGCGTCCTTTCAGCGGGGGGGAAAGACGGTAAAATAAAACGTGGACACGTTTAAAAGCTCGCAGAGCCATAAATCCCGGCTCCATCACAGGCTGATGGAGACAGATGCGTGAGGAGCTCTTTTGTGCACGCACAAGCAGAGAGACCAAAAAAAGGAAGGAATCTTTTTCCAGGCTCCCATAAATCTTCCGAGCACGAGGTTCAGGCCAGATCTTCATCGCTGCTGAGTTTTTGCTTCTTGCCTCGTGTTAAAGGGGTTGATAATATCTGGCCTAAATAGAAAATGAGTAAAAAAAAAATTAAGAAAAAAATTTAAAAAATTTAAGAAAATGAGTAAAAAAATTTAAGAAAAAAATTTAAAAAATTTAAGAAAAAAATTTTAAAAATTCAAGAAAATGAGTAAAAAAATTTAAGAAAATGAGTAAAAAAAATTTAAGGAAAAAATTAAAAAAACTTAAGAAAATGAGTAAAAAATTTTAAGAAGATGAGTAAAAAATTTTAAGAAAACGAGTAAAAAATTTAAGAAAAAAATTTTAAAAATTTAAGAAAAAAATTTTAAAAATTTAAGAAAAAATTTTAAAAATTCAAGAAAATGAGTAAAAAAATTTAAGAAAAAAACTTTAAAAATTTAAGAAAAAAATTAAAAAAATTTAAGAAAAAGATTTAAAAAATTTAAGAAAATGAGTAAAAAAAATTAAGAAAAAAATTTAAAAAATTAAGAAAATGAGTAAAAAATTTAAGAAAAAAATTTAAAAAATTCAAGAAAATGAGTAAAAAAGTTTAAGAAAAAAATTAAAAAAACTTAAGAAAATGAGTAAAAAAATTTAAGAAAAAAAATTTAAAAATTTAAGAAAAAGGTAAAAAAATTAAGAAAAAAATTTTAAAAAATCAAGAAAATGAGTAAAATAATTAAGAAAATGAGTAAAAAAATTTAAGGAAAAAATTAAAAAAATTTAAGAAAATGAGTAAAAAAATTTAAGAAAAAATTTTAAAAATTTAAGAAAAAAATTTTAAAAATGTAAGAAAAAAAATTAAAAATTCAAGAAAATGAGTAAAAAATTTAAGAAAATGAGTAAAAAATTTAAGAAAAAAATTAAAAAATTTTAAGAAAACGAGTAAAAACATTTAAGAAAAAATTTAAAAAATTTAAGAAAAAAATTTAAAAAATTTAAGAAAAAAATTTAAAAATTTTAAGAAAAAATTTTAAAAATTCAAGAAAATGAGTAAAAAATTTAAGAAAAAAATTTAAAAATTTTAAGAAAATGCGTAAAAAAGTTTAAGAAAAAAAATTTTAAAAATTTAAGAAAATGAGTAAAAAAATTTAAGAAAATGAGTAAAAAAATTTAAGAAAAAATGACTAAAAAAATAGGTGGGGAGAAAAGGGAAATTCTGCACCTTGTTTTAATGCAGGTGCCAGAATGAACAGGAATCAACATCCAGGTGGGAGGTGGGTCTCTCCTCCTTTTCTGTGCCCCTTCCAGATTTTATGGAAAACACGTCAGGAAAGGTTTCGGCTCTGCTTTCCCAAGGAAATTAAACTTAGACGGGACCCAGCCTACTTTAGGCCTTATTTTTAATCCCTTATCCAATTTGAATCGAATTCAGATTGTTGGATCTGGAAAATTAGGGGTGAAAAGATCCGTTTGGAGATCTTTTCTGGCTTTTATAAAAAGAACAAAAGGCCAGGGAAACTTCCTCCTTTCTTCAAAATCTGACTCCATTTATATGGAAATAATTTAAATTTTAATAGTGGAAATTAATTCCACTTTTTTTTCCCACAAATTAATTTTTCCACAATTAATTCCACAAAACGTTTTGTTCCCTCCTCCTCCACATCTTAGACATGGAATTGTAGCAAATTCCTTTAGCTCAAAAAATTGGGAACGTGTTGCTGCAAATTTTTTTTAAATTTTCTTTCCACATCTGTCTATTCCAAAGATTTGGATATGGAATAAATTCCCATTGGTTTGGGTAGAGGTAAAATTCCCATTGTTTTGTGGAAGTGTGTTTCTTACAAGTTCATTGCATAAATATTTTTATTTACTGAAGGCTTGCTGTAAAACAAGGAAATTTGAAAATTTTTAAGGAAATCTTAATTTTTTTCTATAATTTCCCGGGGATTTGCACGAGCTCTGAGATATCCCATGGGGCTGAGTAGGACTTTTAAGTCTGATTTAACATTCTGCAACTGAAATCTTCATAACTTTGTGCAAATCTTTACCACAGACCCACAAAAAAGGATCCATTTTTTTCCTTAAAAAAAAGGCACAATTTCTCCCTAAAAAAAAATCAATTTCTCCTTAAAAAAATCTCAATTTCTCCCTAAAAAATCTCAGTTTCTCCCTAAAAAAAGGTCTCAATTTCTCCCTAGAAGAGAGAGAAAGGATTAGAAGAAAGAGGTTCTGCTTTCTCCTTGGAAGATGATTCCATGACTCACTCTCTAATTAAACATGTGTGTTCAGAAATAAAAATAAATAAAGAAATGAATAAATGAATAAATAAATAAATCAGCCTCCCCTCGTCCCAAACCTTAATCAGAACAGAATTTTCCTTGCCCTCCCTGGGGTTTGTCCCAGGATCAAAGAGCGGTGACCATTATTAAGGAAAATAATAAAAAAAAAACCCCAAACATCTGCCAGTATTTACAGAACAATCCAAACTTGGGGGGGTAAAAAAAAGAAACCAAAAAAAACCCCAAAATCAACAACAACAAGAAAAACAACAACAAAAAGAAGGAAAAAAATGAAAAAAAACCCCAAAAACTAATAAAAAACAAAAAACAAAGCAAAAAAAACCCCCCAAAAAACCCCCACAAAAACCCAAAAACAAACAACAACAACAACAACAACAAAAAAACCCCCCAAACCAACCAAAAAACCCAATCTAGAGATCCAGAGGCTGAACAATTCCAGGTTATCATGGAATCATGGAGTGGGTGAGGCTGGAAGGGACCTCTGGAGATCACCTGGTCCAACTCCCTGGCTCGGGCAGTTATTTGGGAAGGGCTTTTTATTCCCCCCCTACTGAGATCCTGGGGCAAATCCATAGATTTGCCAGTTTTTGCCCAAAATCCGTTTCTTTTAAACCGCCAAAATCCGATTTTTTCCGTAGATTTCCATTAACTTTGAAGCTAAAGGAGCCACATCCTGAAGGATAAATCAGGAATCAGCTGGTTAAAGCTTTAAACTCATTTAACCAGATTTTGGGGGGGGGTTTAATTATTATTTTTAAACTGTGTGGAATGAACACTTTGGGAATGATATCTCTAATATTCCTCGGGAAAATGGTCTGTCTCCTCTGCTGCACGTCCAGACAAGAGCCACTAAGCTGATCCTGGCTTTTCCTAAAAAACCCTTTGGGTTTTCCTAAAAAACAACCTGTGGGAGTTGAGATTGTCCAGCCTGGGGAGGAGAAGATTCCAGGGAGAGCTGGAGAGGGACTGGGGACAAGGGATGGAGGGACACGATACAGGGAATGGCTTTGAGCTGAAAAAAAGGAGATTTAGGTGGGATATTGGGAATTGGGAATTCCTGGCTGGGCTGGAATTCCCCGAGAAGTAAAGTTGGAATTTTCTGCTGGAAAAGGGGATCCGGGAGTGGGAATTCTGCCCCTCTGCCCCCTTGGGTGATTCCCCACCTGCAGAGCTGCCCCAGGCCCAGATCCCAAAATCCACAGGACCTGGAGCTGCTGGAGAGATCCAGAGGAGGCCCCAGAGCTGCTCCAGGGCTGGAGCCAGGCTGGGAGAGCTGGGAATGTTCCCCTGGAGAGGAAAAGGCTCCAGGGAGAGCTCAGAGCCCCTGGCAGGCCTGAAGGGGCTCCAGGAGAGCTGGAGAGGGACTGGGGACAAGGGACGGAGGGACAGGATACAGGGAATGGCTTCCCACTGCCAGAGGGCAGGGATGGATGGGAGATTGGGAATTGGGAATTCCTGGCTGGGATGGAATTCCCCGAGAAGTAAAGTTGGAATTTTCTGCTGGAAAAGGGGATCCGGGAGTGGGAATTCTGTCCCTCTGCCCCCTCAGGGCCTAATGGAGAGGGACTGGGGACAAGGGATGGAGGGACAGGACACAGGGAATGGCCTTGAGCTGGAGGAGGATGGGTTTAGATGGAATATTGGGAAGAAATCCCTTATTGCAAGGGTGAAGAAGGTGTTTTCCATGACCTGATGACATTTTCAAGGACATCCGTTCTCTCTGCCCATGGAATTGAACAGGAAGATCCTTCAAGGAATCCCTGACTCGATCCTCATCCACCATTGGAATTCTCCTCATGAAATTAACAGAATTCTCTTGTCACAGCGGCCTGGGGATCCTGCTGGAAGGTTAAAGCAAAGAAGAGGTTGGGTGTCTCAGCCTTATTTTGTGCCAGCTCTTTCTAAATCACCCATCCCACCCAGAAAGAGGCAAAAAACTTTTCCTTGGCAGTCCTTTTATTAATATTAAAATTTTATTAATAATTATTAAAAGCTCTGGATGCCCTTGAAAGTGTCGGCCCTGCTTCAGCCGATTTTTCCTCACGCCATCCATCCACGTCCGGCTCTCCGTGCTCCGCAGAAACGAGATAAAAATCTCGTTTTCCTTTATCCCGGCTCTGAAAAGTGACTCATTAATGTTCTCCCGTGGCTTCAGGTCTCGACAAAAAAATAAATCAAACGAACAAAGAGCAATTTTCCATCCTCGCCCTCCGCCTTTCCTTCCCCGCCTGCTTTTATTTGCTTTTCCCCTTGGATAAACTGTTTGGAAAACATTGCGAGAACACTTAATTCGGATGACATGAAAGCAAACTCGCCCGGCTGATTAAGGGATGTTTTCCCTTCAGGAACACGCGGAGAAATTTGGGGATAATTTTCCTATCGAGAGACAGAACGTTTGAAGTGAAGGCGAGAATTTGCCCCAGCCTGGATTCCAGGGACAATGTTGTTCCCAGATGTTGATGGGAAAATGAAGCTGTGCAGGCCACGGGGAAGGAGAAAACCTCACCAGAGCTGCCCCTTCAGCCTTTCAAACCTTTCATCCCCACCCTTCAGTCACGGAAAAATTTATATTTGGTGACACCTTCCAGAGGAAAAAATCTGAAATCCATTTTCTGGGAAATGCCCTTCTCGCTCCGCGCCTTTTTCGTTCTTCCTGGCTGCAGGGAGCTGAAAATCCTTGGGATCACCGTAAACCCGAAGGAATTGTTCTCCAAGGCCGCTCGTTAGGAGGGAATGTCACAGTTCTGGGTGACGGTTTTGATGCTTTGCACGTTTCATCTCCTCTCCGTCGTACGGCTGAAAGTGTTTACAGATGAAAGGGAATATTCAGGAGAGGCAGGCTGGTGTTCGTCCTGAGAAAAAGGAGCCTCAGACCAAAGGAGATTCTCCAGGAGGGAATTTTATGATTTTATGTATTAATGGGGTTTTTTGGGTTTTTTTGGGGTTTTTTGTTTGGTTGGGTTTTTTGTTTGTTTGTGGNACAGGAATTCACAGGTTTACGTTAATGCATAAAAAAGGGACTTTGTGCAAAAAGGGAGCTTGTGCAAGGATTAGGTGCAGGGTCAGGCATTGGGGTGGATCTTTCCCTTATGGGATCCTGTGGGATTCCTCATCCTGTAGAAAATCTGACCCCTCCCGGCATCCCAGAGCCTGTTCCACACACCAACACATTCCCAAACCCTGCAGACAAATCACTCGATTATTTTTGATCCCCCAAGGACTTGTGTGGACCTCAAAAACGAGAGTTAAATGTTTTTAAAATAAAAATTACCAGCATGGAGCTGTGCCAGGGAAGGATTAGGTTGGATATCAGGAAAAGGTTCTTCCCTCAGAGGTGCCAATTCCGATTCCCAAGGCTGCCAGAGCTCCAGGAGGGTTTGGACAGGATGAGATTTTTGGGATTGTCCTGTGCAGGGCCAGAAGTTGGAATCCTTGTGGGTTCTTTCCAACTCAGGATATTCTCAGGGGTCGCCAGAGATGCGGAGAACCAGAAAGATCTGATTGACAGATCTTAGGAAATCATTTTGATGGATAAAACCAGGACGAAAAAAAAAATTGGAAATAAAATCCAATGCTGTGCTCCCATCCCTTATTAACTTATTACAGCTCTTGTCATTCCTGCACCAATTCCAGAGATCCTCTGGGATGAGGAATCGGGAATGGGAATGGTTATTAAATCTCCTGTTGGCAGCCAGTCAGTACTGGACATTCCTCTCCTCTCCGAATTTCAGTGTCACAACCACCTCTCACTCCCCTTCCCACATAATCTAACAGGTCCCATGCATCCTAATATTTGGGATAATCTTCCCAAAAATATTCCTGTTTAATGATGCAACCGCTGGTAAATCTGGGGCTGGGGGCTCCCTTTTCCCTGTTCAGTTCCTCCTTTCACAGGAATGTCCCTTTCAGTCAGTCAGAAAATCCCAGAATCGTTAAATTGGAAAAGATATTTCAGATCATCAAGTCCAAGCCATGATTCTGTGATTCCATGGCAATTTCCAGAAATCCTGGAGGTTTGGCTGAGAAGGGATGTCATCATGATTGTGCTCTAAAATCTAAAAAAAATCTAAAAAACCTCTAAAATCCTGGAAAGAGATCTTGGCTCTTCTGTTGCAGGGACCGTTGAACACCAGAAATATCTATAAATATGTTTTTTACCTATTTTTAACTTTTTAAACCTCGATCATCCAGCTTGGCTTTGGCATTAAAGAGAGAGAGAGACAAGTTATTTCCCATCCTGAGAGAGAGAATAAATCCCTTTCTGGATATATTTATCCCTCCGCAGTGATTTTAGGGGGTGACAACACAGATAAAGTGAACTGAAATCTGTCCAAACTCATTTCACAACATCCAAGCTCTTCGCTTTGAAGCCGAGCTTAATCCTTGTCCTCCAGCATTTCCACGTGCAGGAACCCTTTTAATGAACGTTTATTTAAAGGTTTTGCTCTTTTCAAGCCTGGAGTTAGCAGAGATATTCACAAATCAGTGTAATGACCAACAACTCCATGAAATCGGGGCAGCACTTGTGATAAGATTTTATCTTTTTTAATCTTTTTTTTTTTTCTTTCTGGTGTTAGAGCCCTGATTTATCCAGTGCCTTTTTTTTTTTTTTTCCCCTGAATTCTTATTCTTTCAACACCAAATTTCCTCTGCTGTTTTAACAACACAGCAGGGATTGATTCCATGCAGGAATCTGGTGGCGCGTTCATGTTTCTTGTGTCTTTTTTTATTAGGGCTGACTGGGGATATGGTACAAGTTAAGGGCAACTCTGTAATGGCTTGCACATGATGGCTGTAGGAAAAGATGCCGTGCTCTTACCTTCATCCAGCTCCAAAAAAAGGGGAGGAAAAAAGGGAAAAGGGAAAAAAAAAAAAGTGAATCATTTATTTCTGCTTCAAACATGTGCAAACTCCATATCGGGGCAGCGCCTGGAAAAAAAAATAAAAGTGCTGTGGGAGGGGTAAAAAAAAACAACAACTGTCCCTCTCCCACAGGGATAACGAAGAACACAGTCCCTGGAAAAGGTTTGTCTAAACAAAATAACAAAAGAAAAAGGAGCAGCAAACCCAAACCAAAACACAGGGGAGGAATCAGAAGAAAGCCTGGAGGATTCCAAAGGCATCTGTGCGTGCGTGGGGTTGGAGGACGCCGTGTTCTTGTGGTCACTCTGGGCTTGGGTCGGTGTCAGATGTGGGGACAGGGGGACAAATGGTCACTGGAGTGACCAACAGTCAACAGGGGTGGAGGGAGGACAGGGCTTTGTCTCCACTGACTTCATCCTGGAGAGCAGGGCAGGTCACAGGATCGTGGAATCATGGAATTCCTGAGTTGGAGGTGACTCAAAAGGATCATGGAGAAAACTCCTGGAGAGAGGAGCGCCCAGCTGGGAGCTCGGAGTGATGCCTTGGGAAGGCTGGGCTGGAACAGACTGGACAGAGCTGGAGAATAAAGGAGATATTTATTAAAAGACCTTGAAGGATCCACCTTGGGCAGGACAAGAGCCTGGCCAGGGCGACACCCAAGGTGGACCCAAAATGGTCACAAAATGGACATAAAATGGTCACAAAATGGACCCAAAATGGTCACAAAATGGACACAAAATGGACACCAAATGGACACAAAATTGACACAAAATGGTCACAAAATGGACACAAAATTGTTCCAAAATGGACCCAAAATGGACGACTGGTCCTGAGGTCTGACACTTTGATAAGTTTTGGTCCATTTGCATCTCGGGGTTGAATTGTCCAATCCCAGCTCCAGGTGGTGCAGTCCCATCCTTCTTGTTTTCTCCCTCCAGCCACCGTTGTTGGTGCTTTTGGGGCTGGAAACTTGTCCCAGTTGTCCTTGGTGTGGGGCAGGAAAAGGATTTGTTTTGTGTCCCTGGTGTGTGCAGAGAGCTGAGTGACACTGGATGGGAGCTCAGAGCTGCCCCCCTGGGCACCACACAACATGGAATACATGGAAATAAAACTTAATTTTAAGGCATCAGGTGATGGGACAGATGGAGGATGAAGCCAGAGGAGAGAAATGCAGGGAAAAATCACTTGAAGGAGCTCCCAGAGGGGAAACTCCCAGAGCTGACCAGTGGAGTGTGATGGGACCCCCCAGAGCAGCAGTTCTCCAAGCCTTGGATTCAGTGGATTCACTCCCAGGGGATTCCCAGCCCTGATTCAGTGGATTCACTCCCAGGGGAAGTGGATTCAATCCCAGGGGATTCCCACCACTGATTCAGTGGATTCACTCCCAGGGGAAGTGGATTCACTCCCAGGGGATTCCCAGCACTGATTCAGTGGATTCACTCCCAGGGACAGCACCGAGGTGGTGGGAATCCCTCCTCACATTTGGATGAAGGATGCAGCTGGGCAGGCCTTGGATTTATGGAATAACAATTCAACTTTTCAATTGAAGCTTCTGTTCTGCACCCCTGATTGCAGCAGGACAGCTCAGTCACCTCCAAATTCCCCGGAATTTGAGGTGACAGGACTTCGGGCTTAAAAACTCAACTCTCCCCATGGCAGTGGGACCAGATCTGAGCTCTCTGTGACCAACACACCAACCTCGTGTGACAGACAAATTTAGATCACCCACTGGTGCCAGCCCAAAAAAAAAAAAAACTTAGAGAAGAATCTGAGTTTTATCAGCTTCTCCAGATCTTTGGGAAGCAATTTTTCCTGGGATTACACACATGTGAACACACAAATGTGTGTGACAGGCTCACTCCTCCTTGAGAGGATTTTGCTGGATTCTTGCTGTCTGTGCTCGGAAAAGGGCAGGTGAAAGTTCCTTCTGTCAAACGGGGATGAAATTTTCACATCTGTCTTGTTCATCTTCCCTAGATTAAAACAAACAAACAAACAAACAAAAACACAAA
>VZDJ01000046.1:236531-252569 GCA_008694505.1 Cyanoderma ruficeps
TTTATTTTTATTTTGATCCTTATTTTCACCCTTATTTTTTTCCTTATTTTTTCCTTATTTTTACCTTTACTTTTACCCTTATTTCTATCCTTATTTTGATTTCTTTTCAATTTTTTAAAATTTCTTTTTAATATATTTTTTTATTACTAATACTATTATTTCCAACAGGCTCAGGAGATTCTTCAAGCCATTGCTTGAACCCCTCCTTTGGACAACAGAGGAGGGAAGGAAGTCTTGGGGATGGTCCCAAAACACAACGGAGGCGACGCGGGGTCAACTCCGGCTCCCACCAATTTTGGGAGCTATTCCAGGCTGGAATATCCCAAAACCGGGCTGGAATCCATGGGAAGACTTCAGAGCATGTGGATCAGCCACGTCCTGTCCATGTTCTGCTGTTTGCACTTGGGTTTCAAGGAAGGAAATAAAATTTCCCAACTTTCCCAGAGGAAAGTTGAGCGCGGAGTCCGACGCGGGTGAATCCTGGCGGCTCCTGGATTCGCAACTGGTTGGTCTTTAATTGTTTAATCCTCCAGGATTTTAGTCCACTGCAATTCCATAGAAAAATGAGTTGGTTTAACTTCTGTAGAGGGAAAACAAGGTCAGCTCTGTCCCAGACAAAAATATCTTTATAGTTGTGGTTTATGGCCAGTGAGATCCTTGGAATTGGAATTCTATTGGAAATATATTCACTGGATTGATAGTGACCACTGACTTTTAATTCAGAAACTCTCCAGTAAAGGTTTTCAGGAAAAATCATCATTAAAGACACAATGAAAATGGAAGGAAAATAAAAACAAAATTGAATATAGACCTAAAGATTGCACAGGCTGCATTTAATTTCGATATAGATCTACTCATCAATGCCAAAAATTACTGATGGATTAAAAAAAGATATTTTTACACAGGATTTAACCAACAGGTTGGAATTATTTGCTTTGCAATTAGCTGGATTTAATTTAGGTTTTATTGAGTCCACAGACAGGTCCCTGGATGGGAGATGCCCTCGTCAGGTGAGACCAGTCCCACCTAAATTCCAAATTTGTTCTTAAACCAGCCATGAACACGAGAATTCCAAGATGTCATACGAAAACAACGCTAATTTAAGGAAAATACCGTTCAGAACCAGAGAAATATTTCATTTTATTAGCGTGGAATTGTCACATTTTGACACTGCCAGCAGAAAAATATTTATGAAAAGGGAAACATCTTGTTCCAATCAAGGGAAATGTTTTATTTCTGCTTTCTCTGTTTGACACATTAGAGCATGAAGTTACTGTTCCACACATGTGACACCTCATGTAAAATTAATAACAATGAAATTGCAAAGTCAGGGAGGGATTTAAAAAAAAAGCTTTATTTGGGGGGGGGATTTTTTTTTCAACTTAAAAGAAAAAAATACTTGGATTTTATTTCTGAAATCTCTCCTGGCTTTGATTCAAAATAGAATTTGTGTTCCT
This sequence comes from Cyanoderma ruficeps, assembly GCA_008694505.1. Classification (NCBI taxonomy): domain Eukaryota; kingdom Metazoa; phylum Chordata; class Aves; order Passeriformes; family Timaliidae; genus Cyanoderma; species Cyanoderma ruficeps. The sequence goes on from VZDJ01000046.1 coordinate 237,989, forward strand.
CAAACTTCGTAACTGGATCAAAACCTACAGTAAATTCATCTCTCTCCTACACACTTTTCCCCGCTTATATTTTCAAGTTGTGATAACAAAATCACTGAATAACGGCAACGGTTGTTATTTTAAATTACTGTTATGAAACATAAAGAGAAAAAAAAGGCTCTTCTAAATAATTGCTCATGGAAAAACACTGTAACAATTCATCTTAACCATAAAAATACTCAATGGGTTGGGTTGGAAGGGAGTTCCAAGATGATCCATTTCCATGAGCAGGGACAGCTCCCACTATCCCAGGATGATCCAAGCCCTGTCCAGCCTGGCCTTGGACAATTCCAGGGATCCAGGGGCAGCCACAGCTTCTCTGGGAAACCTCTGCCAGAGCTTTCCCATCCTCCCAGGGAAGAATTCTTTCCCAATATCCCATCTAAATCTCCCATCCTTCCGTTTATGGCCATTCCTCCTTGTCCTGTCACTCCGCGTCCCACCAGCTCGGATGTCACTTGTCTGGAAAAGGCTCTGACCTGGATTTGCCAAAGCCAAAGGCAGGATCTTCACAAATAAACTCTGATTATTTTGTGTAGCTCTGGTTCCATGCTTGAGGTGTTTTGGTTTTTTTTGAATTTTTTTTTTTCAGGGGATTTTTTGAAAATGGGAGAAGTGTTTTTGTAATTGCACTTACGTTATTTATTCCTTTTTTTAGGAGGGACTTCTTCTTGATGTCCCTCTGCTCTGACCAATGTGCGTGAAGAGGTTTGTCTTTGTGTCACCAATGGAATTGGTCTGTGTAGAACAGTATAAAAGGGAGACACATCCCAAAAATAAAGGAGTCATTTCCAGCCTGCTGAAGTTCAGAGTCTGTGTCGTAGTGGTGTGAAACAATGTCAATTTTTGTCTATTATATTATTATTATTTATTATTTATATATATTATTAATATAATAAAACAAAACAATCAGATATTATTGATATACATATATATTAATATAATAAAATATATAAATAATATATGTTATTAATATATATTACTTTTTCTGTGTTCTCAGAACACAGACAATATTGGTTTGGAGCCCAACCCTGGGAAGTGCCGACCTCAGGAAAGCGTTTGAGGTTTTCCAAAGGCGCTTTTCCTACTGACGCAGGAAGAGACGCCACTTTAGCGAACATTTTCCGTTAGAAACCAGCGAGGTAGGGTGGGTTAATCCAGAGACTTCCACCACAAATGTGGGAAACCCACGGGCCCACACAGTGTATTTGAAATGATTTATTGGTTCTCTCTATTAGTTCTCTCTAACCCTCTCCACCGCCTCAACCGCCGCGAAAATTGAGGAATAAATGATTTTCTCCAAAGCATTTCTGTATTTTGCCGTGATAATTTTTTCCCTGTGATTTCCCAACCAGCTCCTGCACCAGATAAACTCTTCTCCCATGTGTAATCCAAGCTTAGAAATGAGTTTTTCCTCGAGCTTCAGACTTGTTTACACACGTTTCGACGTCGCTTGTTGCCACGTTCTTGCTTTGCTCCAAATCAGAGAGAGAAATTTCGTAACACCAGAAGCTCCAACAACTGCTGGAAGTCAGATTTGCATTCTATCCCTGCTCTTCCTAATGAAGATTGACTGGGAACTTGGAAAGAGAGAATTCTTTGGATTTGGTTTTGTTTGGGTATTTTTTTTTTCCCTTCAGTCTGGAGCTCAAGAATATTCAAACAACAGGAAAAACCACTCAGGAAATACTTCGAGATTTCCAGCAAAAATCAAAGGAAACAAATACATTTTTTAAAATTATTTCTGGGGCTTAAGTATTGATAAAAATAATCTCTGATATTTTAGACTGGAAAAAAGAAATAAAAGTCTTCTTCCTTTAAGATTCTCATCTGCATTTGTAGGAGCTCTTCCAGCAGAAAATTTAAAAGTGGCACCTTTGATTCCTGTGTAATTAGGAGTCATCTTTAGCTCATCTTTATTTTGGATTTTAAATCTAAATTTTAACTTTTAAATACTATCATAAATCAGGAGTCATCTTTATTTCATCTTTATTTTAATGAACTCCTCAGCATCAAATTAATTTCAGGAATTTTGAATTTTTTTAATGTCAAAGCCCTTACCTGAGACTTTCTTCATTCATTCCACTCTATCCTAAAACTCCAATCTGGAAAGATGGATGTTCATAAACTCCATTTAAGTTTAAATCTTTTATTTTTATTATTAACATTATTTGCTCCGCTGACAATAAGCAGCATCCAGCATTCCTAGAGGAATCCTTCCTACATTTTTATTCCGCTTTCTCTCCGTGCCATTGATGATAAAAACCATCCCCACAGCCTTTTTCCACAACAGAGGGATGAGATGTGCTCCTGGAACCAGACGCTCCTGGATTTTTCCTCAGATCAGAAGGAGCTGGAAGAGCAGGCCCTGTGAGCTGGCGATGACTGTTGCTTGGCAGTGATCCCTGCGAGATTCCAGGGATTGTGGATATCGTGAATTCACATGAATTTATGCTGCCTCCCACACGTGTGCAGCTCAGCAGAACCATGTTCCCATGCTGGATCCATGGTCCAGATCCATCCGTGCTCCAACAAACCCCCCAACCTATGGATAACCCTCTGTACACTGACAGGGACATCCCTCTCTTCCCCATTGATGCCTGAAGATTTATTTCCATGTGTTCCATGTTCTGTGGAGCCCAGGGGGGCAGCTCTGAGCTCCCATCCAGTGTCACTCAGCTCTCTGCACACACCAGGGACACAAAACAAATCCTTTTCCTGCCCCACACCAAGGACAACTGGGACAAGTTTCCAGGCCCAAAAGCACCAACAACGGTGGCTGGAGGGAGAAAACAAGAAGGATGGGACTGCATCACCTGGAGCTGGGATTGGACAATTCAACCCCAAGATGCAAATGGAACAAAATTTATCAAAGTGTCAGACCTCGGGACTGTTTGTCCATTTTGTGTCCATTTTGTGACCATTTTGTGACCATTTTGTGACCATTTTGTGTCCACCTTGGGTGTAACCCTGGCCAGGCTCTTGTCCTTCCCAAGGTGTGTCCTTCAAGGCCTTTTAATAAATATCTCCTTCATTCTCCAGCTCTGTCCAGTCTCTGTTCCAGCTCAGCCTTCCCAAGGCATTGTGCTGACTCCATGACTTTTCCAGGCAGACTGTTCCAGCACTTGACCACCCTTTCTGTGAAGAAATTTTTCCTAATTTCCAATCTAAACCTCTCCTGGTGTGACTTGGTGCCGCTTCATCTTGTCCTGTCACTTGTCACCTGTGAGAAGAGACCAATCTCCTCCTTGCTGCAGCCTCCTCTCAGGGAGTTGAAAGATTTTGGGCAAAGCCATCATCTCTCAACAGTGTCTCCCATTTTTTTGTGCTGTGTCAGAGCGGGATGCTGCCAGATTAAAGTGTTCTAAAAACCAAAGAGCGGCTTAATTCCTTAATTAACTCCTTAATTAATGATTTACAGATATCTTACTGACAAAAAATTTGAACCATTGCAACAACAAGCGATCACTAAATGTTGAATTAACATAAGCCTTGGCTCTTATAAACTGCAGGGTTTTTTGTCTTAAAATTTGCTCCCTCTTGCAGTCCTTTGCTTCAAGGTCTCCCATTTTCCACTTTCACCTCTGGGGAGCTGTTGGTCGTTAAACATCCGTTATCACTTAAGTTATCAGCACAGAGAGAGCGGGAAGGTTGGCTCTGAGACAAGCCGAGATAATTTGGGTTGTTATCAGGCAGGTGAGATAACCTGGTGGTGGAAAAGGGCATGATCCTGCCACTGGAGCCACAGGGCAGCGGGAAGTCTGGGAATGCCGTTGGGTCTAAAGGAGTTTCTTTGGAAATCTTGGAGTATTTGTGGAACAAGAAGTGTTTGAACCCAGCAGCAGAAGATAACCTGTAATGAATACGATGAACACCAGGATTTTTTGGGAATCTTTATTCTCAACAGTTGCACATTTTCCAAGTTGGGTCCTGAGGGTTTTGAGTCACCAGGTCACCGTTGTGTGTAGAGGAGTTCCTTTGGAAATCCTGGAGTATTTGTGGAACAGGAGGTGTTTGAACCCAGCAGCAGAAGACAACCTGTAAGGGATATGATGGACACAAGGATTTGTTGGGAATCTTTATTCCCAATAGCTGCACATTTACCAGACTAGGTCCTGGGTGTTTTGAGTCACATTTTAATAGTTGAAGCTCATGTTGGGATCTTCCACTCTGCTCCATCAGCTCCCAGCACTGGGAATATGGAGATCGTTTTATTTTAAGGGCAGTAGATGGAATTCTCAGCAGAGTTTTAAGCCTGGGAATGGCATTGGGTGTAAAGGAGCTTCTTGGGAAATCCTGGAGTAATTCTGAAAATCCCAGCACAGGAGTTGTTTGAACCCAGCAGAAGACAACCTGTAATGAATACGATGGACACCAGGATTTTTAGGGAATCTTTATTCTCAACAGCTGCACATTTTCCAAACTGGGTCCTGAGGGTTTTGAGTCACTGGGTCACCGTTGTGTGCAGAGGAATTTCTTTGGAAATCCTGCAGTATTTGTGGAACAGGAGTTGTTTGAACCCAGCAGCAGAAGACAACCTGTAAGGGATATGATGGACACAAAGATTTGTTGGGAATCTTTATTCCCAATAGCTGCACATTTACCAGACTAAATCCTGAGGGTTTTGAGTCACATTTTAATAGTTGAAGCTCATGTTGGGATCTTCCACTCTACTCCATCAGCTCCCACTGCTTCCAGCACTGGAAATGTGGAGATTTTTTAATTTATTATTTTAAAGGTAGTAGATGGAGGTCTCAGCAAGGCTTTAACCCCAGGAACAAAACCCTCACTGTGGCAAAGTGGCAAAACCACGGTAAAAGAAAACCCCCTTTTCCTACTGAGCTGATACAGAACTGAGATATGAAGAGATTTTAAAATTTTTAAGGGTTTTTTTTTAAGGTTTTAAAGGTTTTTAAGGTTACAAAAATTTGTCTGTGGAACAAACACCTACCACGAGCTGTGTCTCCTCTTCTGCAAATGATACCATGAATACCATGAGCTGAACATGTATTCCTGAGGTAGAAACTCGTGCCAGGTCTAACTTTCTTCCACACACGGACAATTCCCACTGGAAAAAGTCAGTGCAGGAGTTATTTTGTCAGGAATCAAAGTCTTTGCCACTTTCCCTGTGCTGGGCACTGGTGAGGCCACACCACAAATCCTGCCATCAGTTTTGGGTTCCTCACAAGAAACACCCTGAGGGTTTGGAGCATGTCCAGGGAAGGGAATAAAACTGGGAAAAGGGGCTGGAGCACAAGGAGGAAAAAAAGGAGGTTCGGGGGATAATTTATTTCTCTCTGCAACTCCTTGAAAGGAGCCAGGGGCAGGTCAGGGATCAGCCTCTTCACGCAGGGAACAACAAGACAAGGGGAAATGGCCTCAAGCTGTGCCATGTTGGATATCAGGAAAAATTCTGGCACTGAAAGAATGATTAAAAATTGGAACAGATGTCCCAGGGAAGGGGTGGAGTCACCGTCCCTGGAAGCTTTAAAAAAAAATGAGCAGATTTGGCACTTCCAATTTGGTTTAGTAGACATGGGAGTGTTCAAAGGCTGGGCTTGATGGTCTTGGAGGTCTTTTCAACCCGTAGAGATTTCATGATTTTGTGACTCTTTTCCCATTTGCTGCATGGTGGGGATACCCTGTGTGAAGGAATCTTTCTGCCTTCTCCCACCTCTCCCTTCAGCACTGGATTTCTGCGTTCCTCTCCACGAGCAGGAGGGATGGTGATGCCTTGGGAAGGCTGAGCTGGAACAGAGACTGGACAGAGCTGGAGAATAAAGGAGATATTTATTAAAAGGCCTTGAAGGATCCACCTTGGGCAGGACAAGGGCCTGGCCAGGGCTACACCCAAGATGGACCCAAAATGGACACAAAATGGACCCAAAATGGTCACAAAATGGTCACAAAATGGTCAGAAAATGGTCAGAAAATGGTCACAAAATGGACCCAAAATGGTCACAAAATGGACACAAAATGGTCAGAAAATGGTCACAAAATGGACCCAAAATGGACACAAAATGGTCACAAAATGGACACAAAATGGTCACAAAATGGACACAAAATGGACACAAAATGAACAAACAGTCCCGAGGTCTGACACTTTGATAAGTTTTGGTCCATTTGCATCTTGGGGTTGAATTGTCCAATCCCAGCTCCAAGTGATGCAGTCCCATCCTTCTTGTTTTCTCCCTCCAGCCACCGTTGTTGGTGCTTTTGGGCCTGGAAACTTGTCCCAGTTGTCCTTGGTGTGGGGCAGGAAAAGGATTTGTTTTGTGTCCCTGGTGTGTGCAGAGAGCTGAGTGACACTGGATGGGAGCTCAGAGCTGCCCCCCTGGGCTCCACAGAACATGAAACACGTGGAAATTAAAATTTAAGCCATCAGCATCCCTGAAAGTTCTAAATCACGTGGATGTGGCACATGTGAGGATATGGTTTAGTGCTGAACGTGGTGCTAGTGCCAGGCTGGCGGTTGGAATTGATGATCCTGGAGGTCCTTTCCCACCTTAATGATTTTCCATGATTTTTTTATTCCAGTGTGTTCCCAGATCCTCTTATCTGGGAAGCTGTTTATTGCTTCCCTGTTTGTTCTTCCCAGAGCTCTGCTGCACCACAGGGAAGGTTTATAACCCCAATAAATAATGGTCCTCCCTCTCCTTCCAGACCACAAAATAACTGTTTCTCATTATCCCAACCTTTACCAAGTGATGATTTCCAAAGGAGCTCCTTTACACCCAACGCAATTCCCGGGGTTAAAACCCTGCTGAGAATTCCATCTGCCGCCCTTAAAATAAAAAAAAGAATCTCCATATTCCCAGTGCTGGAAGCAGTGGGAGTTAATGGAGAGCAGTGGAAGCTCCCAACATGATCATCAGCTATTAAAACTTTACCCAGTGATTCAAACCCCTCCAGATTTAGTCTGATAAATGTGCAGCTATTGGGAATAAAGATTCCCAGCAAATCCTTGTGTCCATCTAAAATCCTGCCATTCCTGCCCCATCTCCAGCGGCTCTTACTCCAGCAATTTTTCATGATTTTACTATTCAAACATCACTCCCCTGCTCTGTGCTGAACAAATTCTCCTTTGCCTTCTGGAAGCTTCTCCTGGAGTGTCTGCAGGCTCCCCGTGCTGTGCTTTGGGAGCCCAGACATTCATCTTGACGTGACTCAGAGGCTGCCCTCCTCAGCCAGTTAATCATGGAATTCGGTTTGTCCCAGCTGGGTTTGTCCTAATTGGGTTTGTCCCAGTTGGGTTTGTCCGAATTGGGTTTGTCCCAATTGGGTTTGTCCCAGTTGGGTTTGTCCTGATTGGGTTTGTCCCAGTTGGGTTTGTCCTGATTGGGTTTGCCTGGATTGGGTTTGTCCCAACTGAGTTTGTCCTAACTGGGTTTGTCCCAATTGGGTTTGTCATTATTGGGTTTGTCCCAACTGAGTTTGTCCTAACTGGGTTTGTCCCAATTGGGTTTGTCCTGATTGGGTTTGTCCCAATTGGGTTTGTCCTGATTGGGTTTGTCCCAATTGGGTTTGTCCTAACTGGGTTTGTCCCAGTTGGGTTTGTCCTGATTGGGTTTGTCCTGATTGGGTTTGTCCCAATTGTGTTTGTCCCAATTGGGTTTGTCTTAATTGGGTTTGTCCTGATTTGGTTTATCCCAGTTGGGTTTGTCCTGGTTGGGTTTGTCCCAGTTGGGTTTGTCCCATGGTGCCTTCACTGGCTCATCCCGATCTTTGTGGGGATGAAGGGCCTGGGAGTGAGTGGAGACTCCCAGGAATGAGTGCAGACTCCCAGAGTGAGTGCAGACTCTCAGGAGTGCTCTCTCCAGCCTATTATGGGATGGAGCTCCTTTCCCTGCTCCCTCCCCTCATTCCCAGGCTTTCCAGCCCAGCTGCTCAGCAGTGCCCTGGATCCCCCAGCTCTGCTCTCTGTCCATCCTCACCCCGATCCCTTTCCCATGGTCATTCCCTCATCTGCTGATTGGGATTTCACACTTCCATGCCCAAACGAGAGGGATGAACTGCTTTTCCCAGCTCTGCTTTCTCCCCTCTGTGTCCATCTTTTTTCCCCTGCTCTGTTCCATCCCTCACCTTTCCCATCCTGCTCTCCCCTCCCCTGATCCCGATAACCTCATCCCACACCAGTCAATTTATTCTCTTTAATATCTCCACACAGTTCCTTTGCAGCTACCTCGGAAGGTTTTGTCAAAGAGTTTTTTTACAAAGCTTTTCCCAGCCTTTAATCCCAAATCTGACCTGCTCCAGTGATTCCCTCCCCACAGGAATTATGGCAGCAGCTTCTCCTTGAACCTGCCTGGGGCAGAATTGTTCTGCTAAAGAACCTCTGCCTCTGTGTTTTGGGGTTTTTCTCCGTGTGCCAGGAGCATCAGGATCATCTCAAGGCTACACCCACCCCACTAAATTAGAATCACAGAAATCCAGGATGGATTGGGTTGGAAGAGACCTTGGAGATCATCTGGTTGCAACTACCCTGGGGACACCCACACGACTGAATGGTAATTCATTATCTGAGGAACTACAGAGAAATCACCTCAAATTCTGCCCTGAGCTCCTTTATCTGCTCATTCCAGCTGGGAAGCAGCTCTGGAAGCACCTGGAAGCCATGGGGTGAGCGGGGTGACAGCACAGGGAGCATGGACACAAGGGTGGGGGCAGCCAGAGGCCTGGGAAAGGTGACAGAACAAAACCAGGAAGAGAAAGTGCCCTCAGCAGCTTTCCCCTCCTTAATAAAATCATCCAGTAAAATGTCACACCTGTCTTCAAAACTGCAGACCTTTCCTTTCCTTTCCTTTCCTTTCCTTTCCTTTCCTTTCCTTTCCTTTCCTTTCCTTTCCTTTCCTTTCCTTTCCTTTCCTTTCCTTTCCTTTCCTTTCCTTTCCTTTCCTTTCCTTTCCTTTCCTTTCCTTTCCTTTCCTTTCCTTTCCTTTCCTTTCCTTTCCTTTCCTTTCCTTTCCTTTCCTTTCCTTTCCTTTCCTTTCCTTTCCTTTCCTTTCCTTTCCTTTCCTTTCCTTTCCTTTCCTTTCCTTTCCTTTCCTTTCCTTTCCTTTCCTTTCCTTTCCTTTCCTTTCCTTTCCTTTCCTTTCCTTTCCTTTCCTTTCCTTTCCTTTCCTTTCCTTTCCTTTCCTTTCCTTTCCTTTCCTTTCCTTTCCTTTCCTTTCCTTTCCTTTCCTTTCCTTTCCTTTCCTTTCCTTTCCTTTCCTTTCCTTTCCTTTCCTTTCCTTTCCTTTCCTTTCCTTTCCTTTCCTTTCCTTTCCTTTCCTTTCCTTTCCTTTCCTTTCCTTTCCTTTCCTTTCCTTTCCTCCCCATGAATTTTGAAGAGATTAAATCCTTAACCATGCCTGGGGAGCATTAACCCCCCTGTAATCACTCCTGGCAGGTCATAGGATGTAAATCAACTGATAATTTTCTGTCCTTCCCCTCAGACCTCTTCCCCCGATCCAAACTTTTTTAGCTGCCATTAAGTGGAGTTTTTTATGGAGGGTAACACCATTCCCAGCATTTCCTGCATCCACGTGTTCCTCGTTTGGGGTATCCCATGCAAACGTTGCTTCTCGTGGGATTCCCAAATAAAAACCTCATGGGCCTGACTCTGAAATGCTGCATAAAGTTCTGCCCTTTGTGGTATTTCAGGGAAAAAATTGATTTTTTTTTTCCTCTCTTAAATTTTTTTTTGGCGTCAGGACAAAATTCAGCTCTGGATTTTATTATCCGAACCTCTTAGGAAAAATCATCCCAGAGTTACCTGGTCATGATTGATCCAACCTGGGCTGATTGAGAGTTCAGGTTGTTCCCTGCTCTGTGATTTTTCTCTCCAGCTTCACTCCACTTCCCTCTTTCCCTTCCAGATGACACCGGCTTAGTGTTTATCAATGAAATCCCCCAAAAATAGGGAATCAAACTCATTTTCCTCTCCAGGTCCCCCCATCACTTCCAGGGAATTTTCTCCCTTCAAAACCAATGGGAATAAAAGAGCCTCAGAGCAGGAGAAAAGTGAATTTCTTCCCTCTGTGCATCACAATATCCTGGTTGTTCTGACAGAAAACAAAATAATTCCAAGCCTTTCTTTTGGAATATTTTAAAATATTCATGTTTTATTATCTCTAGTTAATAAATGCTGTGAAATAATTAATACTGAGGCAAGAAAAGGCTTAATTATGGTTTTTCAATTCATTTTGTAGTACTGGTACATTTTCTAAGAATATTCTCTATTTGCAGTGAATTTAATTTAGGTTGATACTAAGGGTTTGTTTAATAACTTAGCTCCTTTTCCCATCTATTTTTTTCTTTTTTCCCGTTTTGAGTCTGTTTCTCTCTCTAAACTTTATTTTTCTCCCTCTAAGGTTTGCAGCATTTCTCCGTCGTTCCAGATATCTAAATGCTGCATGAAGGTAACTCAAAAAAATCAAGATATTCACTGGAAAATGCAAATAAACCAACCTGAGAATAAAGAGATCTTATTATTTCCCTTTTTTCCCCCCCCCATTATTTATTTGGAATTTTCTCTTTAAAATTTGCAAAATTAAAAATCCTTTTGTCATTTTTTTTTTTTGGTCTGGACGTTCAGCCAAATCCCTTTTCTGAAATGGCACGCATTAGAAATAAGGTGATTTTTAGAAAACAGATTGAATTCAAATCCTGCTTCATTGTCCCAAATTTCTGTGCCACAGGTGAGTGGGAGAAGGAAAGAACTGACCTATAAATCAAGAAGATTTTCTTTCTAGAACCAACAGAAACGAGATCATTTTCGTCTCTCCTCTGCCATGCAACTTGACCTTTTTGACCATAACCACAGAAAAAAAAATAAAAAAAAGGCAAAATATTTGGTTAAATCATAATCCAAAAATTGGGAACTCGTATGAGCCCAGCGAGTGGATTTTGAAGGAGGAAAAACAATTCCAAACCCACAGAATTAATAATGATTAATAAATAATTAATTAAAATAATTCCAAACTCATTCACTGCAGGTGTCTTCTCTGCCAGGGGTGGGCTGTTCCTTCCGTTGGGTCTCATATTTAATACAGAGAATTTTCATGCATCAAGATCTGAACTCATCTCCAAATATCCAGGATGGAAAAACCTCTTGAAGTCCCTGACTGTGGAATTTCTGTTTTGGAGAGGAGACAGAAGTGAAAGCAAAGCAGGGAAAATAAAAAGGATGTGGAATTCAGGACTTTTTGGGATGAACTGACCCCTTGGTGACATCACTAAACCCTTTCCCTGCTGTTTCCTTTGTGATAACCTCACCCTGCTTTCCTGGAAAGTTCTGGGATTTGGAGTGTTACTTATTTAGACTCTTTTTTTTTTTTTTTTTAACTTGCTTTTCAACTGTGTGGACACAAGGAAGGAATAAGAACTCCCCCTAAGAATATTTTTGCAGCTCAGTGCTGTCGCTTATCTCCCCCTCCTTTCCTGTCTGGATTTAGGAGCCCTTCAGGCTGCAGCGAAGTTTTTTGTGGCTGGTGAGAGGTGCAGGACATTCCGTGGATTTTCTCTCCTGGTCCTTTTGGAAGTTGGAGATGGCAGGGGACTGGACTCAGAGGACCTCAAGGACTCCTGCTTTCCCTACGCTCTGAATTTGATTCCCGTCCAGGTCATCCAAAAAGGGAGAATCTGTTCACTCTCTATTTTTGGAAGGTCTATTAAGTCCATTAAGGTCTATTTACAGTTGCTCTGGAGTCTTGAGGCAGTCCAGAGCGTTTTAGCAGATGCTTTCTGAGGTCTTTGAACTCTCGCAAGCCATGAGGGGAAAAAAAAAAAAAACAAACCAGAGGATTTCTGCGTTTTAAGGCCAAGGGCTTTTCGGATTATTTAAAATCATCTCCAACGTAAACCAGCCCCGTGATTTCCATCCAGATCCTTCCGTCCCGAGCTCAGCTGCTGCAGTCAGAGATGCCAAGCACTTGGAGATGATGACAGGTGAGGGAAAGAGCTGCAGATGGATAAAACATCCCGGGCAGCATCCGGATGCTGCCCGTGGAACGGGACGAGTGATGCTGTAATGGAAGAGCGGCCGCTGCTCCCCGGCTCCGGAGCCTTGGTGGTCCTTCCAGCACCTCCCCGGAGGATTTGTCCGGCATTTCCAGCCTCAGGCTTGGCAACCAGAGTCTTTGGTGGCCTTGGAGAAACACGGAAAGGTTTCGGGTTGCTGCTGGCCACAGAGGGTTGGGAATCGCCGAGTTTGGTCAAGGATCGGCTCTGCAGAGACGTCGCATTCCCCAGGGGACAGCGGGGACAGCCCAGCTGATGGAGCTTGGCCTTTCCCAGCTTCCCTGTGGTCAGCCACACAATTTGTTTGTTGTGCTGAGCCTGAGGGAGTTCCCAGTGTCAGAGCCAGCAGCAGCTGTGGCCTGAGGGGTGACACCGGCCGTGATTTGGGGGGACACCAGGAGGGACGTGACCCTGGTGCTGGTGACAACACTCGGGTAGCAAAGTGGGATTTAGGTGGTGTGTGACAGCTCTGTCTGCTTTATCTCGGTCGAGGTCAGGATGAAAGGCACGGGAAACATAGAGTTGAGTTTGGTTTTAGTNCCCCTAGTATGCCAGCTAGAGAAATGAGGCAAAATGGAGACTTTCTAACTTCTACTAAGTCTATTTAAGAGATAATCACCTAATAACGAAGCGACACTTATATTATTTATGTTTTTGACTTGATAGTGACTATTTGATGTTCGCAATGCAGACATCTTTCACGCAATTAGAGAAAACCACACAAATCCATGAAGAAGACAGAAGAAGAGAGTAAAGAAGAAAAACTCGGACAACACCTTGAATCCTCTATCTTGGCTCACACACATTACTACACACTAAACCTTCAAACTCGGGATTTTATTTCGTAAAATCACACAGTACTATTCTAACTACACGCTCACAACTTTAGCGCCATCACTGAATTCCGGGAGCCTGTTCCAAGGCCTCAGGTCAAATGCGGTGCCTGCCCGAGGGTCAGCACCCCTCAGCTCAGAAATACGGGAATTTTCAGCCTCCAGGGTTCCAACAGTGGTTGTTACTGCTGCTATTCCCAATGAATATCTCCAGTGGAAAGGTCGCTTGGGCAAGCGCTGAGGCAAAACAGTCAGATCCACACCCCACACACATCATGGCTGGCCCAGCCAAGAGAGGCAAGAAGGGCCTTTTTATGATAAATTCCAGCAAAAGTTTGCTCCATCACGCCGAAGGCAATTAAGGACGAAAAACCAGGCCATGTGGTGAGCACAGGGTTAAATATGGGGCCAGGAGCCAATGGTCTGAGGGCACTGACCTATAAGGAACCGACCTATAGGTCAAGATTTTCCTTTTAGAACCAACAGAAACGAGCTCGTTTTTGTCTGTCCTCTGCCGTGCAACTTGATCTTTTTCGTCCATAACCACAAAAAAANAAAAATTTGGTTAAATTGTAACCTAAAATTTAGAGCACCCATATGAAATTTAGGAACCCCAAATTCCAGCGAGTGGAATCTGAAGGAGGAAAAACAACTCCAGACTCATGGCACGTTCTCTGCAGGTGTCTTCTCGGCCAGGTGTGGATTCTTCTCCCCATTGAAAAGGGGAGGAGTGGTACAAAGGGCCCTACAGGGGACAAGGGGCAGCCACCAGGGAAAACACACCTGGTGGGGAAACAGGGACAGGAGAAACCACGAGAATTTGGGACAGAGAGCAAAATTGGGGTGGATCACACGGTGTGGCAAGGCTCCATGGGGGAATTGTGAGGGTTTTGGCTTCTTTTCTTCTCTGCCAAGGTCAGGATGAATAAATACTCGGGAAAGGCCAAGCTCGAGTTGGGACTTGGCATGTTTATTTTATTTTATCTATTTACAGTATTTACAGGCTCGCAAGCTGTGAGTTCTAATTAGTAAGTTAGAGAAATGAGGTTAAATGGATGCTTCTAACTCTTCCCAAGGTTATTTAAGTGGTAATTACCCAATAACGAGGTGACACCTCTATTATTTATAATAGTGACCCAATAATGACCACCCAAGGCCCGCAATGTGGACATTTTTCACCCAATTATAGAAAACCACCCAAAAACGTGAAGAAGAAGAAGGAATAAGAAGGTGAAGAAGGACCCAGACAACACCCCAAATCCTTCATCTTGACTCACACACACATTGCTATATACCAAAACCCCAAATTTTAACTTTCTAGGACTCCCAACAGGGGAAGTCTTTTATTTCAGCCAAGGTGCAGACTCTGTGGTGTATTTTTCCAGGGCAGGGTCCTGGGCATTCCCCTGAGGGGTTTAAAGGATTCCACAAGCTCTGCAGTGCTTTGGTCCAGGCTGGGCTGAGGGCTGGCTGCCCTTGGGACATCCCTCCATCCCTCCATCCCTCCATCCCCCCATCCCTCCTCTGTAAACATCAGAGTAGCAGAGCAGTATCAGAGCAATCACATTTACATACATATATAGGTGTATATACATATATATTAAAAAGCAGTACTTATATATATATACACACATTTAGATATCTCTATAGATGGAGATAAACAAAAAATAAGCCAGTGCCACCCCTGAGATTCTTCCTAAAACCCAAAG
>VZDJ01000046.1:276926-297705 GCA_008694505.1 Cyanoderma ruficeps
AATTTGCTCTAAACCAGGACAGTCCCTTCCAAATCAACCCATTCCATGATCCCATGTGCTCCCAAACACACGAGTTTGCTTCCCAGAAGGACCTTATTTGGTGTTTTTCTCCCGAATTTGCCCTAAACGAGGACAGTCCCCTCCAACCCACTGCATTCCATGATCCCATCTGCTCCCAAATGACGCTGTTTCACACCACAATGACACAGAATCCATCCTCAGCAGACTGGAAATGACTCCTTTATTTTTGGGATGGGTCTCCCTTTTATCCTGTTCTACACAGACCAATTCCATTGGCGACACAAAGACAAACCTCTTCACTCACATTGGTCAGAGCAGAGGGACATCAAGGAGAAGTCCCTCCTGGGAAAAGGAATGAAAACAAAGTTACAGTTACAAAAACACTTCTCTCGTTTACAGAAAATTCTCTGAGAAAAGAATTTCAGAAAACCAAAACATCTCAGGCACAAGAATCAAGGTTACAGTCCTCTGGCAGTGGGAAGCCATTCCCTGTGTCCTGTCCCTCCATCCCTTGTCCCCAGTCCCTCTCCAGCTCTCCTGGAGCCCCTTCAGGCCCTTCCAGGGACTCTGAGCTCTCCCTGGAGCTTCTCCTCTCCAGGGGAACATTCCCAGCTCTCCCAGCCTGGTTGTGGAGCAGAGGAGCTCCTGCCCTTGGAACATATCCATGGCCTCCTCTGGACTGACTCCAAGAGTTCCAGGTCCTTTTGATGTTGGACTCTAGACCTGGACAAGTCACTCCAGGTGGGATCTCCCAAGGGAGGAGCGGAGGGGGACAGACATTCATCTCCACGAACAAAGGTGACACCTCAGGGAGGCAGAGCAGCATCAACAGCGTGGCCGCAAAACACTGAGAAGTTCAAGGCTTGCAATAAAATTTCCAGGTTTGGCAACACAGAAAATGTCATAATTTCCTCATGGCTCATTTTTAACCTTTCCTTTGACCGAATATGAAATCGACCAAGTGTAAGAGCCAATTGGCCATTTTTTTTTTTCATGGAAATCCGAGGGCTCCTCACGGATTTCAAGGAATACAGGATTGTCATTGGATATAGGGATGGAGGAAACTTCTGTCTCCCATCTGCAGACGGGGAAAATCTGTCAACTTTGTGATGTAAAAGACTCCTGCTTGGGCAATGCGGTGCTAGACAGCTTTCCAGAAGGAATCCGAGGCTGGGGCCTGACACCTACAACCATCAGTGAGTTTTCAGACATTCCATCTGTTTTAGCACGGATTCCATGCGGGAATTTCCACTTTTATCCAGGATAAACCTCACTCCGAACCCCGGTGACGGCTGCAAGTGGGAGATCTGAGTCACTCCTTGGCTCGCTCCACTCTGAGGTCAGAAACAAAAGCAGAGTTGCCCTAGGAGGAGGGAATCTCTGATACGTTGGGATAAAATCCGTCCCCTTTACTCTGAGTCTGTGGGCTTTGAGAGTTCAGGTTAAGTCCTTCAGCCTTTGGGATTTCACTGGAAAACAGGGAATGAGACCTCAGTTCCTGTGGAGTTTCTCCGCAGTGGAATGAATGAGCTGAACTAACTCATGGAGAGGATGATGGGGAATGACTTCAAAGGGAGAGAGAGTGGATTTAGAGTGAATTTAGATGGGATATTGGGAAGGAATCCTTCCCTGGGAGGGTGAGGAGGATCTGGCACAGGGTGCCCAGAGAAGCTGTGGCTGCCCCTGGATCCCTGGAATTGTCCAAGGCCAGGTTGGACAGGGCTTGGAGCAACCTGGGATGGTGGGAAGTGTCCCTGCCCATGGCAGAGGATGGAATGGGTTTATCTTTAAGGTCCCTTCCCAACCCAAACCATTCCATGATTCTTTTTCATTAATTTTCCCACGACAAGCATGACACCAGCTATACCCGGACGCTTTTTTCCAAACCCTTCTGTGCATTCCCTGGGAATACCAACCAGATCCTTGGGGGAAAACCAGCACTTTTCCAGGCTGCTTATCTGTGAGAGCAGCCCGGCATCTGATGGAGCCTGGCTCTGCGTGTTCCCACCAGCAGGAAAAGACTTTGGCGAGGCTTTGGGAATGCACTTCCCAAATAAAATTGTTCTTTCCAGAGGCCTGTGTGCTCCCCTGGCACAGCCTGACTCCAAACACCCAGGCAAAACTCAGACCAGCTGTGACCAACAGAGAGTTCTGGAAATCCTTGGCGCTGGTGTGATTTTGGGGACATTTGGGACAGGAACTGCTCAGTCAAGGTTCATACACCTTCATTGAGGTTGTGAAAGTCTGTAGATGTAATTAGTGAGGACTTTTTTTTAGGAGATTTGTTTGATTTGAGTCAAAGCAGGGCCCAGCACACAGAGGACGTGGAGCTGCTGGAGAGAGCCCAGAGGAGGCTCCAGGATGATCCCAGGGATGGAGCAGCTCTGCTGAAACGAAAGGCTGGGACAGCTGGGAATGTTCAGCCTGGAGAGGAGAAGCTTTGGGGTGACCCCAATGTGACCTTCCAGGACCTGAAGGACTCAACAGGAAACATGGACAGAAAATTTCCAAGGGATGGAGTGACAAGGGGGAATGGCTTCCCACTGCCAGAGGGCAGGGATGGATGGGAGATTGGGAAGGAATCGTTCCCTGGGAGGGCTGGAATGGAATACCCAGAGAAGCTGGGGCTGCCCCTGGATCCCTGGAATTGTCCAAAGCCAGGTTGAATGCGGCTTGGATCACCCTGGGATAGTGGAAGTTGTCCCTGCCCATGACAGGGGTGGGACGAGATGATCCTGAAGGTCTTTTCCAACCATTTTTTGGCTCCCTGGTTCTGTGATTTCAGATGAGATTTGAAACCTGCCCCAGACGGCTCATTTGGATGCCATTCCCAAATCCAGAGCGATGCAGTTCAGCACTTTAATTTACATTCCTGGGAGAAACTCCTGGCAGAGCAGCTGCCTGTCACAGGAACAGCGATCTGTAACCAGCAATTCACCCTGAGAGGAAAACGAGAATCTGAACCGACGGAATTTTCCACGGATCCATCTCTCTGCGCGGAGAAAAACACCAACCTCACAAAATGGCACGTCGAGCCTTTCCAGCTAATTGGCAGCAGCTCGTTCAAACGTGGTTCAAACCGTCTCTTTTTTTTTTGACCGTCAGTCACTTGTGGAATTGGCTCGGGAGCAAATTCCATCTGTTCTCCCCTCGTGTCATCCCTGGCATCTCAGACTTCCAGCCCTCTGCGCCGTGGTTTCCCACTCTCCCATCCCACCTAATTTAAGAGCAGCCCCGCTTTCAGCTCTGATCCCCTCAATCAAGCCCTCCCGCGTGCTTTGTTAATTAGGGATAGGTTCGGGAACGTTACGTAAAGGAAAAGTCACGCTTAAAAATCGTATTTAATCGATGTCTGAGGAAGGAAATTCCTGTTTCGTTCTGTGAGGGCACCGCCATCGGTACAAAGCCTGTAGCCTCACGTAACACCAACAGCAAAAACATTTTTCTTCCATTCTCCCAGATCCTGGAAAACACCGCTCCAAAGGATTTATATCCATTAGCCGGGGATGCACGGCGTGTTCTCTGCTGGGTGGTTTGGGGAGAGTTTTGAATTTCTGGTTTTAGTGGGTCGATTTTTCTTGACATTCAGCTCTGCAGCCCAACAAATCTCATTATTCAGAGGGTTTATCCCAAACCCGCTCAGCCCAGACTCCTCTGATTACATCCCTCCCTTTCACATTCCCATCTCTCCGTGCAGTTTTAAACAGTGGATGGATTTCTCCGGCATCAGGAGTGCATTCCAAGGTATTTTCTGTCCTCTGCAAGTTGGTAAACGACCCAAATTCTGCCAATCAGTGAAATTTGGGGTAAATTTAGTGGATTTTTGCCACAGAATACCCAATAGTACCAGGAGTGAGCAGACAGGTGGTAGCATTGTTGACTTTTTGCTTCAGGTTTTGGACCCTGCGGGGATTTTTTTTTTTTTTTTTTTTTTTTTTTTTGTTTTNTTGGCATCGTTTTGATCAAAACACCAAAGTCAGGTTGGTTCCAATCCCCGGAGGGATCTCCATATGAGCTGAGCTTGGCTTATTAGTTCATTCCTCGTCCCAGGGAGGGCTCAGCCTTTCATCTCAGCTGCTCCACTTCCTCATTAGAAGGGGATTAATCAAATCCCATCAGCCAATGGAGCCGCACCGCCGGCCCTTGGAAGCACGAACCCTTCCCTAAAATTCCCCACGAATTTTAGGATCTGACTCCGAGTCAGAAGACTCCTTCCTTGAGCAAAAAACAAAAAAAAAAAGTTTAGCAGGGCTGGGTGAAACTTGGCAGATCCAAACCTCTGGAGGTCATGCAATGCTGAAAAAAAAGAATGAGAGGAAAAAAATTAAAAATAAAAATCAGAATTGGAATGTCTGGGCTTTGTCCCGGCTTCTGCCTTCGGGGAGCTCCCAGGAAAGGTTTTATTTGCCTTGAGTTGCCCTTCCCAAGCCACAGATAAGGTTTTTTAGAGGAAGGAACCTTCATTCCCAGAGGTCAGAGACTTTCCAGGCGTGCCAGTGATTTCTGGGTGAACACCTTCATGTTCTGTTCCTGCAGAACGGGGGATAATTATTCTTTCTCAGTTGTTTCCATGCGAAGGTTTTCGAGTTTTAAGTCTTAGCTCTTATTTTGAGTTGAATGGTGAGAAATCTGCACTGAGAGGTCACCGTTTTAAAGTTAAATAAGAAAATTTACACTGCGGCCCAAAGACAATTTGAATTTTGCTCCATTTTCATTGTCGAATTCAGCCAGATTTTAATTTGGTGACAATGCTTTTATCCAGGTCACCTCTTCCTTTGTGAAGACTGAGAAAAATCTGATGGAATTCTGAGCTGCTTCAAAAGGAAATCACTCACTGGAATTAGACTGGAAAAATCCTTTCTGATAAAACCAACGCTGTGATCACACTGAACTTCCCATTTATTTTCGAATCTGAAAAATCACCAGACAATCCAGGAAATCACTCATTGGAATTAGGCTGGAAAAATCCTTTCTGATAGAACCAACACTGTGATCACACCGAACTTCCCATTTCTTTTGGAATCCGAAAAATCACCAGACAACCAAGGAAATCACTCACTGGAATTAAACTGGAAAAATCCTTTCTGATAAAACCAACGCTGTGATCACACCGAACTTCCCATTTATTTTGGAATCTGAAAAATGACCAGACAATCAAGGAAATCACTCACTGGAATTAGGCTGGAAAAATCCTTTCTGACAAAACCAACGCTGTGATCACACTGAACTTCCCACTTATTTTGGAATCCAAAAAATCACCAGAGAATCAAGGAAATCACTCCTTGGAATTAGGCTGGAAAAATCCTTTCTGATAAAAACAACGCTGTGATCACACTGAACTTCCCATTTATTTTGGAATCTGAAAAATCACCAGACAATCACTGAATGCAACCTGAACCTGAACCTGCCACTTCTCAGCCTTACCAGCAAAGGAAAAAAAAGAAAAAAGAAGGAAGAAAACCCAGGGATTTTGTGAGAGGTTTTTGTGTGAGATATGATTAAGATAAAAGTAAAGCAGGCTCAAACCTGGAGGGTATAAAGGTAGATTTATTAACACACGGGGATTAGGAAACAGTAGTTTTATCATTTTCAGAACGCCTCGTGGGGCTCCTTCAGCTTGGACAGTTTTCCGAGATTTTTCTGTAGCTCTTCTGGACTGGTTGGAGATTCCCAGGGCTGGGGATGGATGAGATCCTGGGATTTTTCCCGCCTCCTGCCTTGGGATGAGGTAACTCACCTCACTGAGAACAACACTGCCTTTTTTAGGTGGCCTCCAGCTCCCCTCGTGCCTCATGCTGAGTTTTATATCCCGGGAATTCGAGCTGGGAGCCTGACTCATTGCTCCGAGCTGGAACACCCCACGGGGGCGGGAGAACAAGCCCCCCAAGGGTGTCTGATGGTGAGGGAGCAGAGACCCCTCAGCCTGGGAGAGCTCCTGGTCCCTCCTGTGTCTGCACCACCCCTCCCTCCCTCCCCAGTTTTCCATGAATCCTCCTTTGACAGAGGCTCCTGTTCCTGCCCCCACCGCCCCAGGGGTGTCGCAGAGTCCCTCACCAGCGTCACTCACCCAGCTGGGTGGCCCTGAGGCCACCATGTGATGTCCATCAGGTAACAGGTTCCAAAAATCCTCCCTTTTCCATTCTTTTCCTNAGAATCCTTTATTCATTTTTCCTACTGTGAGAAATGAGAATTCATTTTTACTGCGAGATATGATGAGGAGAAAAGTAAAGCAGGCTCAGACTTGAAGGGTATGAAGGCAGATTTATTAACAGACACCAAAAGAAGATAATGGGTATTAAAATGAAACCTTTAAAACACTTTTTCCTGTTAGAGGCCTCCAATAGGACTCTGCCTTTCCCAAAACAATTCTGAGGTCCTCACAGGGAGCTGTTTCCTCTTCAACTAAAAACCAAACTGTGATAACCCATGACATCTCCTCAGAAATATCCCACACGGCCACAGCTCACAGGGAGTTTGTTATCCCTGGCTGGATTTGTGTTGTGGCCACTCCTGCGGCTCCTGAAAGCCAAATTCGGCTCTGAAAGCCAAATTAATTTCTCGTTGCTGTGGTCGCTGCCTCAAACTGTGTCTTTGCTGGTCAGGAGTCTCAAACCCTTTAATTAAGGCAGGAAATGGGATGGGTTTGGGAGAGAGGGGGGAAGGAGTAGGAAAACAAACAAATGATGCAGCTCCTTGTGGGCTGGTGGGAAACGGTTCATTTGGCCTACACACAACTCACACCTCAGGTGTTTTATCCAGGATTTACTGCTGGAAAAAAAATTTAAAAAATACCACGGAGTCAGAGATTGGGTTGGGTTGGGTTGGGTTGAAGGGGACCTAAAAAATCATCTCATTCCAAACTTCCTGCCATGGGCAGGGATTTCTTTCACTGTCCCAGGGTGATCCAAACCCTGTCCAGCCTGGCCTTGGACACTTCCAGGGATCCAAGGCCAGCCACGAATCTCTGGGAATTCTATTCCAGGGCCTCACCACCCTCCTAGGGAACAATTCCATCCCAATCTCCCACCCATCCCTGCCCTCTGGCAGTGGGAAGCCATTCCCCCTTGTCACTCCATCCCTTGGAAATTTTCTGTCCATGTTTCCTTTTGAGTCCTTCAGGTCCTGGAAGGTCACACGGGCTTCACCCCAAGGCTTTTCCTCTCCAAGCTGAACATTCCCAGCTCTCCCAGCCTTTCCTCCCAGCAGAGCTGCTCCATCCCTGGGATCCCCTTGGATCCCTCATGAGTGACTCCCCTCCAGGGTCCCTTTTCCATCCATCAGGTGAAAATTCCACCCTGAATGTTGACACGGAGCTTATTCCCAGGTCATGAACTGAACTCATAATAAAAAAAGTGAATTATTGGGGAATTCTTAACACGCTGCCTTGCCCCAGTCAGTTTTTTCTCACCTTGTACTGATCAAAAACTACTCCAGAATTCCCCAAATTTCCCAGCTGCTTAGCAGGTGTCTGAGTTTATGGCATCACAGAAACATCCAACCCCCGCACCCTCCCCCCAGACTCTCCAAGACTCATTTAGAATAATATGAAAATAATTTAATCAGCTTCAACGTGCCAGGAAAGCAATACCCTGTCCGAGGGTGAATTCCGCCATTCCAGCTGTCAGGAGGCTCTGGATTTAAAATACAGTAAAACTTTTACAACCCAAACCCCGGAGCCAAATTCCTCCCATCATTAATTTTTTTATTTTCTTTTTTTCAAGGAAGCAACCAGTAGTGAAGTCCGAGGCACGGATTTATTGGGAAAAGTATATAAAAAAAAGATAAGTGCATTAATAAATCTCGTTCATTTATTAGGCCGGGAACATGATGGATGCAGTTCCCCAGAGAACCTGAAATTAAAATATTTGAATTAAAAATTCCGCATCCTGAGGCTTTGGGACATCTCCTTTCTCAACCCATATTCCCTAAGTCTGAACACCTGCAAGCTGTTCCCTTGGAAAGGTGGCCAACGTTCCTTTTGGTAGGAAAGGAGTTGTTAGGGATTAGGGAGGAAAAAAATGGTTCTGGAGGACTTTTCTTGAAGCCATGGCATTTTTTGGGAGGACAGGTTATGACAGCAATGACAAGGAGCCCGGCTGTTCCATGAGTAACGCCTGAAAAATATTTGGAATTTGGAATTTTAGGACGATTAAAGATATTGCATGGGAAAAAAAAAAACCTTATTAATGTCTCTAAGTGCAGTTTTTATTTAACTCGTGTACAGACTCATGTTCTGGGAATACTGAAGTGCAGTCCCCTCATGAGCGGTTCTAGCTGGAATTCTGATCTTTCCCATTGTTTTCCTCTAACTCTGATTTTATTGGTTCACCTCCTGTCCCCTGAAATGTGGTGGCCAACACTGAATTCACTGAAACCTTCACCCCTGCCCTTGTTTTATCCCCCAAAAAATCTCATTTAACCAGCGCACAGCAAGGTTTGAGAGGTTTTATCGATAATCTCTATGACTCTACATTCTTCAAAAACAATCTCACTTTCGGTAGTTTGATTATATCTGTTTATATCCGTCTGTACAAGCATTTCCTTTGTGTTTTATCTGGTCAGAAAAGGACATTTAGGGTTGTTTTTTTTTCTAGGGGGGGTAGTTTCAGTCTAAAATATCTTAGAAATAATCCGACAGCTCCATGTCCTCAAAAATAATCCCATTCTCAAGTGACGATTCTGAGCGTCGTGAGGCGCGACCCTAATGAGCAAATCAATTAACTGTGTAATTATGCAAGTGGAAAACTCATGGAAAAGTGGGAATTAGGCGCCTGTGGAAGGGAAAACCTGCGTCTGTGTGCCTGTGGAAGGAGATCTTCACTTCAGAATCCATGAGAGGAAAGGAGATCTTCACTTCAGAATCCATGAGAAAGATCTTCACTTCTGAATCCATGAGAGGAAAACTTCCCCATCCACGAATAATGTGGGAATAAGTCTGGATGTGTGGAAGAGGAGGGGAATAAACCCAAGGAGAGGGGAAATATTAAATATTCACCACATTAAACATTAAAATCCAGTTCACTCTTCCACCGAGGTAGGATTTTTCCCTGTATCCTTTTCTCACCACTTTATTATTTTATTTAGCTCCCAGCACACCTCACACTGATTTGCTGATGATTCTCCCACGAAGGAAAAAAAGAAAAAAAATCAAACAAAAGCATCTTTCAGTAAAGAAGGCTGAGATATTTTTTTTTTTCCCATTGCAAACATCAGAAATCCAAATTTTTATGTGTCAGGAGTTGAATTTTGGAATTCTGACAGACAGAAGGGTTGATTGGCCAGATCATCTCCCACAAGTCCCCCAAACCCTTAATTTTCAGTGTCTTAATGAAGTATGGAGCACTCCCGGCTTCAAATCAAGGGAAACTTCCTCAAATAAATAAATAATCCGGGATTAATCTGTTTTAGAGGGAAATTTATCTTCTCCCAAGATATTGAGCCAAGAGATTTGAGACGAAGCACCTCTGGATGTGTTTTTTTTCTCCCCAGAGCAAATGAGTAGCTCAGAGAAAGAAATTATTTTCTAGGCAGATAAAGTTGGAAGAAGATTAATAAGGTAAAAATGCTCAAACCTTTGCCAAAGCAGGAACTCTGAGCTCAGCCTGGACACCAAAATAATTGGATATTTTCACATTAATCTCAATCTATTTATCACCTTCCCATTAATAAAATCAGGATAATGTTTCCATCTCAGAGGGATTTTTCTGAAGATGATTAACACTGGCAAACCATTCAGGAATGCCAAAAAAAAAAACCCAAAAAAACCAAACCAAACTGAAAAAAAAACCCCAACAAACAAACAACAACAACAACAACAACAAAAAAAACNCCAAAAAACCAAAAAAAAACCCACCAAAAAAAACCCCCCAAAAAACCAAAAAAAACCCCCAAAAAACCCCAAACAAACAAACAAAAAAACCCAAACAAAAAATAAAGCCCAGGAGGAAATGGACTGTTCTGTGTTTAGAACAGCCTTTGAACTCTGGGCATAAAATACTCCTGGAAGCAACTTCTCCACAAAAAACTCCAATTTTATTTGGAATTCTGCTGCTATCTGGGTATGGCTCTCACCAAAGGAGAATCCCATTTAAATATAGGAGGCTACTGGATCGTTAAGCCGGGAGATAATGAGCAATAAAAGGGAGAAAGGTAAGGTTTCATCAGCTGTTTTTATTCTGGCTTATCTTAATTACCGAGAAATTCACTTTGCTCCTGGCAGACCGTTGGGTTTTTATCACCCAAATTTGTGTGAGTGTCCTGGGCTTTGTGCGAAGTGCGGAAAAACAAACCAAATTGGACAAGAATTGAGAGCAAAAAAATGTTCTGAATTCTTTCACCTTCTGAATATTGTTTTCTTCTTTCTCAGGAATGGAATCTTAAACGTGCCCCGTTTCCCAAAATGAGGAGAACAAAGCAAAAATAAAAGTAAAGTCAACTGTGGTTGGGCACCTCAAAAAGAACGACTTTAAATATTGCAATAAAGGAGGTTTGAGGTATTTTAAAATTCTCAATCACTTCTGAAAATGCTTTTCATTGTCAGGGTGGGGATTTGTGATTCTGTGTGTCTCATTTGATAGAGATATAATAATATATTACATATAATAGAATATAGAATATAGAATAGAATATAAATATTATATTATATTATATTANCATTATTATATATGTGATATATCCATATTTTATAAATGTGTACATTCAGTACTAATTCATATATTTTTATATATATATAATATATGTCTTGTATTATGTATAACCAATATAGTTAATACTATTTAATACTAATTAGAATGATATTAGCGTTAATAATACTCTATTTTAAATCTATATTTCATAAATACGTGCAATTTTTTATATTTATGTATTTACATTTACTGTTAGCAAGTTCAGGTTCATACAATATGACACATATTATACATATATGACAATATATGTACAATATATGTATAATATATGTATAATATATTATACATATATGTATATGTACAATATATATACAATATATGTAAAATGATCAGGAAAAGACATTTAGGGGTTTTTTTTTGGCGGGGGGGTATCTTCAGTCTATAAAATGTCTCGGAACTACTCCAACAGTTCCATGTCCTCAAAAATGATCCCATTTTCACGTGATGACTCTGAACGCCGTGAGACGTGACCCGTGTCCATAATATACACATACATGACAATACGACACATATGGAAGTCCTGGAATTCCCAAACAAATGGGAACATCCCCGTCCCCAAACCCCAGGAACCAAGACTCACTAACAAACCATCAAGTGCCCCCATTGCCACGGAAACCCCGCCAGCCCAAACATTGGGACCCCGCGATTCCCGGAGTTTTTTCCCGGAATTCTCCCGCGCCAATACAATTATCGGGCCCATCCAACCCCTGATATCCCTCTCCTGCCTTCCCACCTCGGCTGAGGTAATAGGGACTGCGGGATTAACCACAGCATCCATCGAAATCCGGGGCTGGGAGCAGCCCGGGTGGGAACGGGGCGATCTCGGTTTGTTTTTGTGCCGTTTCCAGGCTCGGCCCCCAGTATTTGTCTGGCATTGCCTGGATGTTGCCATAGTGACCTTTGATAAATCCGTGTTATGGATGCTGTGAAATATAAAGCCACGGCGGCCTCGCAGGGAGGGGAAGTCCCGTGGAATCAAGCAGGGGGGGGGCTGGGAGCTTCAAAAGGAATTTTGGTCAGATTTAGTGCTCTCATCCGTTCTAATAAATGCTTTGCTGCTCTTAATTAAAAAAAAAAAACAAAAAAAACCCAACAAACCTGCGTGTCTGCGAGCCTGGAAATTCATTCCACCTTGGAGGAGTTTCTATGGGAAAATTTGTATTGTCCAAAGCAGTTGGCTGGGTTTGATCAGTCTGTATAATTTATATTTTTTTAATGGGGGTAAAATTCCACCTTTGCCTCACCGTTACAAGTCCTTTCTAAACGTTTCTTAAATCAGGAAAGAAAACAAGAGGTTTAGGTCATTCCTCGTCTTGAAAGGGAAAAACTTCACTTTTTTATGGGTGGCCACCTAAAAATTGGAAGTTCGGTCCGAGCTGGGGAGGAATGAATATTGGGAAAAGGGTTTTCACAAGCTCCTCAGGGAATGTTCACATTTCCAAGGCTGCCAGAATTCCAGGAGCATTCGGACACGCTCCCTTAGGAGGCTCGGAGTGGAATGGTTGGGGTGTCTGTGCAGGGCCAGGAGTGGGACTTGATGATCCCTGTGGGTCTCCTACAAATCAGGATATCCTGATTCCATGATTCCATGGACCAGATTTAGGCACTTTGAGAGAGCTTATTCTACTCTTAAGTCTTCAACATTCAACCCAGGACGCGACTCAACATTTAAACTTTGAATAGCGAACCCCAAACCAAGTCTCAACATTTAAATTTTGAATAGCAAACCCCAAACCAAGTGAATCTTATAGCTGCTGTTACCACCAGGGATGAAGCCCCATTTTATCCCTAAAAACTGGGGACACTCCACATTTCACAGCCTGACGAAGGGCAGCTCTTGGGAAATCTCCGTTCCAAAGAATTAAAAACCCGCGTTCGTTCTGCTCGATTCTTTAAAAAAAAAAAATAAATCACCGAAGCGCCTTTCTGACGAGCTTCCTTTATTCCTCCTGGGAGCACAGTTTATCCCAGCAACCATAAATCACCACCCAAAAATGGGGGCGAACGCTCCACATGTCCTCACGGAGCTGCCAGCCAGAGCCCTGCTGATTAACTCAGGGAGAATTAATCTCCCTCCGCCGCAGCCATTTCACATGTAAGCCCCTGCTGGAAGCCAGGTTTCCTGCTTTTATCAGGGAAAGGTCACTCAGGAGGGCACTCACCCCGTCTATTTTGGGCAATTAGCTAAGGATGGATGAATCCCACCGAGGGGTCTGTGGCAACAGGGTAAATTTTGGGTGATGATCTCCGTCCCGAAGAGCAGTGGCAGTGTCATGTTCTCCTCATTATTTATATTATCCGGGAGGGCTCTACAGCTTTGCTGTCCTCTGCCTGGCTCTGCTGCCTTATCCAGGGGTGGATTCAGCTGGGACCGGTGCCCAGTGTTGTGTTTTGGGTTTGTTTGTTGGTTTTTGGTTTTTTTTTTGGTTGTTTTTTTTTAAATCACAGAATCACAGAATGATTTGGGACTTTTAAATATCACCAAGCCCAACCCTTCTGCCATAGACAGGGACATTTTTTGCTAGACCAAGCCGCTCAAAACCTGATCTGAGACACTTCCAGCGATGGGGCATCCGCAACTTTTCTGGACAACCTGTTCCAGTGCCTCACCATCCTCACCATAAAAAGAATTCTTCTTTTCCATGTCTAATTTAAACCCAACCTCTCCCAGTTTATAACTTCTGACTCTTGTCCTGTCAATACAGAACTTGAATAAAAAAGTCTTTGGATCATGGAATGATCCTGCTGGGTCAATCCCTTACTGGATGCCAGAAAACAAGTTAAAAGCAGGAGTCACCTCATACGCCTCAAATCCACAAAATCTTCCCCGGTAAATTACTTGTCCTCTGTCACAAATCAGGTTTTACTGCCGTGCTGGTGACAAAGCAAACTGAGAGCCGAGTACAAAGCAAACTGAGAACTGAGGATGGGATGGAAATGAACCCCAGAGTGGCTGGAAGAATTCAGAGGAAGCGTGAGCAAAGCCTGGAAATCCCATACTGTGATGGAAAACCTACAAAATTCCCCCAGTTCACCAAAAAGTCGAGATTAGGATGGGTGTGAGTCACTGGCTCTCAGGGCTTCCACAGGACACGATTTTCTCGAGTTGGAGAGGTTTTTAGGCTTTGAAAAATGCTGTTTGGCTTGAGAAGAGAAGCTCCAAGGAGAACTTAAAGCACCTTCCAATGCCTAAAGGGGCTCTAGGAGAGCTGGAGAGGGACTGGGGACAAGGGATGGAGGGACAGGAAAAAGGGGATGGCTTTAAAATGAAAGAGAGGAGACTTAGAGTGGGATTTTGGGAAGGAATTGTTCCCTGTGAGGGTGGTGAGGACGTGGCTCAGGGTGCCCAAAGAAGCTGTGGCTGCCCCTGGGTCCATGGAAGTGTCCAAGGCCAGGCTGGACATGGCTTGGAGCAACCTGGGATGGTGGAAGGTGCCCCAAGATGAATTTAAAGGTCCCCTCCAACCCAAACCGTTCTATAATCCTACAGCATAATTCTGCCAGGCTGGAAAAAGCAACAAAACCTCCAACCCCCCTCAAAATCCTAAGTTCTGTGTAGCAAAAGTAACAAGAAATGGAGATGAGCAGGAAGGGAAATAATGGATTTCCCAATGGAGGAAGGGTTTCAATGGATATCAAATTCCATTGAAGAGCCTCCAAGTGAAGCCGCAGAGAAGAGAGAGCTGCAGCAAACCCTGGCTCGATTTGTCCCACTTTGTGCCAACAGAGGCGACTGAATTGATTTTCTCTTTGTTGCTTTTGTTTTGTTTCTTTTTTAATCACGGAATCACGGAATGATTTGGGACTTCCAAACGCCGTCAAGCCCAACCCTTCTGCCATAGGCCGCGACATTTTTTTTTTGCCAGACCAAGCTCCTCAAAACCTGATCTTAGACACTTCCAGTGGGGGTTTTTTTGGGGTTTTTTTTTAATTTCTTCCCAACCTGTCCCACCAGGAAGGGAAAGCAAACCCTTGGTGCAGTCGCCAGGAGGACACTAGGTGGCCCACAAGCCACACACAGGCTTGTCCCACACACTCCCACTCCCACTCCCACTCCCGGGGAGCCGTGGTGGGACCCTGGGGAGAGGCCGGGGCGCTGACCAGTGGGAGCCCCGCGTGGTACTGCCAGGGATATTGCCCATTACACGATTTGTACACATTTAGGCTTAGCCACCCTAAGCTGATTGCAGGTACTTAAAATTGCTTTTGTGCCATGAGCACTTAACGCTAAACCTCTTTTAATTTGCACCGTGCTACTCAGGGAGATCATATCATTCTTCTGCTCCACGCAAATTCCCGATCTGGCAATCCTAGCCCCTGCTCGGCTGCTTTTTTTTTTTTTTTTTTTATAATAATTAAAAAAAAGAATTTAATAAGGATTTGAGTTTCTTTATTGAGCTTTTATTGTCCGGTCTTGTAATTGAATCACTGTGCTGTGACAGAGAGACTGAGGCTGTTATTGGGAAATTCTATAAACAATGGGCTTGATCCCTTTATGAAAAAGCATTGTAGGGGGAATAGTTAAGCTGGGATCAAAAAAAAAAAAAAATGAAGCTCTGGGAGGGGAAAGGGGGGGAAATACAATTGCAGATTCCAAATATTTAAAACTGTTTCTGCGCTTTCCCATTCCAGCCCCCTCCTCTCTCCACTTCCCTTCTCCCACCACCTGGCTGCTCAAATCCCTTTTTGTTCTTTGTGCCGCGAGTCTCTGAGGCAGAACTCGGCTTGCAACACGATCACCAGGGAGGGAATTTTGTCTCCAGAGCAAAGCCTCCTCTCTGAGAGGGCCACGGTGGTGCTGCTTTTCTGGGCAAATTGGGAATTTTGATGACCAACCAGCACAAATGGAGGACTCCAAGCAGATCCCGAGGAGGGGGAAGTTGTGTTCATCAGGCATTTAATTTGGACATCACCATTGAAATCAGCCATCCTGGTCCCCCTTGGCAGCCAGTAGAGTTCTATCGAAAATATTTGTGGCAGTGGATGCACTTCATCCCATCCCAAAGTGGAAAATTGGACAAATCTGTGGATATTCCCTGATCATGCCATCCTTGAGCATAATTTACGTGGGCTGTAAAAAATTCCAAGGACCTGCTCTTTAGTCAGTGTGTTAGTGGGAGATATGCTTGAAACGAGCAGGGAATTTCTACTGGCATCAGGTTTTCCAACTGGAGCCTTTTCTCCTTGGGCATCTCTTTATTTATCTAATTTATCTATTTATCTATCTAACAAATGAGGATTTTTGTTGGAACGACAGCTCCGTGCTCTGATATTCCAGGGAATATTCACACAGGGGAGTCAGGCAAATCCCTGGCTGTAAAGCTGATTTTGCCAACACTGGAAAAAGTCATTATTTCATTGTCTGAGCCCTCTGCTCAGCTCACAACTTCTCCAGGGCAAAGTCTGCCCCTTACTTTGCTTTTCCACAGGTCGCTCCGGGGCCTGGATCTTGTCTGTGGTCACGTAGCACCAGCAGACATTAATGATAATAAATAATTGATCAGCTCTGCGGTGATAATGAGGTTAAAGAAGTGTTGATCAATACGTTATCATGGGAGTTCTAAACGTGAACTTTAACTCCCAGCCTGCAGGAATCCCTGGAGCTTTCCATGGCATTTTGACCAACTCCCAGTGACCTCATTTAACCAAAATTAAGACCTTTTTTTAATTTATTTATTTATTGAGGCATCAAAGGTAAGGCTGAATATTCAATTACGGGAGAAAGGAGATGATTGTGTGAATAATAAGCATGAAAGTATTTTTTTTTTTAAAAAAGCGGCAGAAATATGCAGATCTTGATGAAGCTGGAAGACAAGCAGTTATATTTTTGTATTGAATAGGAAGACTGCCTGTGAGCAAGGCATGGAAGGGGGAACATCATCAAATTTGGGAAAGTTGGAGGATGGGGTGAAGGTTAAGAGCCTGGGAACAAAATGACAGCTGGTAAAAAAGGATTCATTCTAGGGACAGCAATGGAAAATCAGATTTGAGAGGTTTTTTTGATGGAGAGTGGATCATATTCCCATTTTGTCTTGGTGCATCTCTTGTGATGTATCAAACATGAAGGCAAAAGTGTCAAGGGGTATAAAAAGTCTCTGGTAGCTGTGACAGAAGCAAGGGGAGGAAAAAGGAAGTTATTTCTATTAAATATTGACAAACCAAACAGCAATTTTAGCTTTATTTGAGTCTGATTTCCACTGCGGAAATGGGGTTGGTGGGGGAGATGCAGCACGAGGATGGACAGTCACAAGTTGTACAAATTAATAAAAAATGTCCTCAAAACTCAGCTGGAAAAGGGCACAATCTGTGGACAGAGAGCCTGGAAAGCGAATGGGAAAAATTCAATAAGAGTGGGAAGCAAATCTGTGAATTTACAGCCCTGAAACAAGAATGAGTGGAAAACTTCGCTGACAAAAGAGCTTTTTGCTCTGAATTCTTCTTGTATCTCAGTGAGCTACTAAAGCCCGGATGGAGAGAAAAATTGGCATTTCCCACTAGGAGAAATGACCTGATTTGTGAGTTCCATCCAAATTTTGAACCCTAACACATAGGTTTGGACAATATATAAATCCGAGCACACGTGCCAGGCATTTTTTCCCGTCTAATGTCTAGAAAAAAAATAATAAAAAAAAAATTAAGCCAATTACTTTAGTGGAGTGATGAAATTGAAAAGTTTATCTGGGGGTTTCTATGGTCACAGACCTGTTTATAGGTTTGGTGCTCCCCCAGCAGCTAAAGGGGAGCCTGGTGACCAGTAGGAAAGCAAGAGCTCATTCTCCACATTCCATTAGCTGCAGAATTCCACATTAAATGATGGCTCTAGTGCCATGTGAAATGAAGTCTGATACGAAGAAGAACAGGGGAAAAATTAATGTATACACACACATGCACTTGTGCACACGTTTGTGTGTGAAATATCTGCTTATCCACACACGTTTTGCACAATTAACCTGTCTGGTTTCCTCTAGGAAATAACAAATGTTGATGAAGTGAAGCAAAAAAAATCTTTGAAACCTTCGCGCCGTTAAGGTTTGCTTCAGTCTGGATTTGGGGTTGGGGATTTTTGTTTTAAATTGAACTCCGTGGACAGCCTTGCTGCAATTTTAATTTTCTGGAGTCAGCCTGGAAACCACAAAGTGGAATTCTTTCCAGGCACTGTGACTTCCAACACGTAACCTAAATAACAATGCTGTTTTTACCTAATGGTCTAAACATCTTAAGCATTAAATGAGGGATAAATTTGCCACGAGGTCAAGAGTTAAAAGCTCTGAAATAAACGAGAGTTGAGAACGTGCCTGTGAAAGACAGCCGTAATATGATTTCCATACGTCAATTTTCTTTTCAGATTACAATTCCACCAGCAGAAATTCCCTGGATTTACATTAGGGCCGTTCCAAGTTTATCTTAAACCACAGACTAGAAAGATTCTGGTGTTCATGTGCTCTGCCTTCACCTGGTCCTTCTGGCCGAGCATGGAAAGCCCAGTTGAGCTTTTTTAAGCAGAATAAGTCAGGCAAAAATTGTCTCTTCAAGATCAATAATTCAAAAATGTGAGGGAGTTAAAAAAAAATAAATCTAACTGAGTTTCCACACATTGGAAAAATGTTTGTGAAAGATGTATTTGCTGCAGAAAAAAAAAAAAGAGAAAAATTAGATTTTTTTGTGGTAAGGAGGGTAGAAAGCTGCAAAGCTCTGGGTGAAATAAACAATCTCTAAAATTAAAAATTAAATAGAGGCCTTGGGATACTTTGCTCTGGTGAGAATATGGACATTGACACCTGCATGGCTCAAATTGAAAGGTGGCATCACCTGGTTCATTAACATTTATGATATAAATGGATTATTGCTCCCAGGGGTGGATTTTACTTTTCCCACGAGTTCTGCTCACACTAAAACTTTCTGCTAAGCAAGTTCTCCCTACAAACCCGTCTAAAATTAAATCCAGGGTCGTGTTTTTTGGGGAGGTTTCAGACTTACACTCAGCCTAACGCTTCAATCCAGATGGGAAGAGAAAAACACAGTTTTTTAAGGATTTGAACAATCCTTATTCCATTTTCTAGCCCCAACTTTCTCCATCCTTGAGCCATTCCACGTCAACTCTGGAGCCATTGCTGGATCCCAACACTCCTTGACGGGAAATCCCTAAAAAATGGGGGGTGTTACGGTTATCCGGAGTGATCCTGGCTGGAATACCTCCACGCTTCCCCAATTTAACCAATTTTCAGGTTGATCTGATCAGGTTTGGCACACAAAGATGGAGACAGGCTGAGTCAGAATTTGGCTGGGAGGTGAAAACCTTTCCCCACCAGACCCAACCGCTGCCGCCCCGGGATGTGGCGCGGGTAATTCCGGAGGTGTTCCGCTTTTTTTCCAGTGCCTTTATTTTTTTTTCCCCTCGAGTTCCCTGCTCTGGCCTGGACACATCAGTGCTGAGGTCTCACATCTGGGAAGTCACTCAGTGTCGAGCAGCCCTGAAGCCCAGGCCGTGTGGTGGGAAGGAGGAATGAAGGATGGTTTCCAAAGGAGGTCAAAGGACCACAATCCATGGTCTCATCCGTTTTTCCACGGGACCAGCAGTGACAATTCCCCTGCAATGCCTCAGCTGATCAAAGAAGGGAATATTTATTGGAATAAAGGGTTTGTTGGAATAAAGGGTTTATCTCAGAGAAGCACATTCCCAATTCCACGTGGATGGTTTTGAAGCTGTTCCCTTCTTGTGCTCCTTGGTAAAGATTCCAATAAACTCCCGCTGAGGTCTGACCAACTCTTGAGTGGGGAGCAATTCAAGAGTTCCAGTGGGAAGTTCAGCCCAACGCCATTCCAAGAGTAGAAGTGAGGAAAAACAAGAAAAAAAATTGTTTAGAGGGAAAAAAAAGGTTGAAATTTTTGCCAAAGGTGCCAAAAATTTGTGTCTCTTTGGGAAGGAGGACAAATCAATGTTTTGCTGTTTTCCGAATCTCAGCATATTCTGACAGACATGTTTGTGCTCCAAAACACAAAGGATTTCCCGTGATCCAAGAAAATGAAAGTTCGCCTCATGTGTTTCACATAAAATAATGAAACCAAATATTAATCCCTCTTGAGCACGTCCTACAATATTCTGAGTTCATTGTTGCTGCATCTTTAATTGATTTTAGAAGAAAAAAGGGGTTTTTTTTCAGAGGAAACAGGCCGTAGAAATATTTTCAAGCAGAAATTGGTGGTGAAAGCTCAGTGAAGAAGAACCCTGGGGACAAGAACCATGGGAGCTGGATTGATGGGAATTTGCTGATGGAGAGGAAATCTCAAGAATTAAGTAGGAACATGAAGCTTCTATGGTTTGAAACAAGAAAAAAATCCACAGTTTTGGGCAGGTTTTGCCTGCCATCCCAGGTGTTATCCTTGGGACACAAAGTTTTATTGTGGAATTTTTGTTTGATGTAGGAATTTTCTCTTTAAAGATGGAAATAATGGAGAACAAAGAAGAACCTGGTGAAAGTGTCTGCTGGACAGCACAAGGACAGGAAGAGGAAATGGAAAAATCACTGAAGTGGTGTGCAAAGTAAATTAAGCTACAGGGGAATCTTTTAATTAATCAAATGGGTTTTAGATAGCGACTGTAGCCAAACATACCCCAAATCTCTTCTGCGGGGGAAAAAAAAAAAAAAAATCAGAGAGAAAAGATCTGGATTTGAAAGCTTTGGGTGTTTTCTGCCTGATCTATAAACCTGGCATGGCTGATAAAAATCTCCATGTTCCAGTGAGAAGATTTCATCGCTCTAAGGCTCACAGATCTCAGGGAGATAATTTAAGCAGAAGATGCCTGGGATGAAAATCTGGGATCTGACCAACCAGAGAAGAAGTTTGGGCATTTTTTTTTTATAATTTTCCTAAGGAAACAATCGGAGGATATCAGCTCCAAAGACGTTGGAAGAAAAATCTTTTATTCATGTTAAGAATATTTCATCGATGCCATGGGATTTTCGTCAATCCAGAGCGTGGTCTGGTCACATAGAAGTCCTGGAAAATCACTGGAGACAAGCACATCTCCAAAGGTTGATTCTTTTTAGTTATATTATATTATATTATATTAT
>VZDJ01000046.1:297843-311185 GCA_008694505.1 Cyanoderma ruficeps
AAAAAAACCCCACCAAAAAAAAGAGTAGAAGAGATAGTCATTGCAGGTTTCTGAATAAAGTTGCTAAAATAATTATTTATTTGCAACTTCAATAACAAAAGTTACGAAATTAACTCACCTTCCTTTCCCCAAAACCCAACTTTATTTTCCTAAGAAACATTAAATAAAGTAGAATTTTTTTTTTTGGTCAACTTGGCTGAGTCTACCAGCACATCTTCAGCCAAAATATTTCATAATCTAGTTTTAAAAAGTTTAAATCTCTGTTTTTGCTAAAAAAACAAATTGTATTTTGAATCAGATCTTCCCTGACAGACACATTTAGGCCCAAAATGCACAAAATTATGGGAAAAACCCATCATGGATGCCTTGGAAGCCTTGGTAGCTCAAGTGACAATAATTTTATTGACTGTAGAAGTGCTTGGTTGGGCATCTCCAGGTCTTGGTAATCCTGGAGGTCAGAAAACAGCCACACTTGCCGTGTCCAGGGGACAACATCCACGAGCCGTGAAAAAACACATTCCTGAGTTGAGGATGGAAGAGGAGAACATTCCAATCTTTCCCTGAGCCCCTTGTTGGGTTGAGAAGCTGAAGGACCAGAAGGAAAAAGTTTGGGGACCAGAAGGAAAAATTTGGAGACCAGAAGGAAAAGATTTGGAGACCAGAAGGAAGAATTTGGAGACCAGAAGGAAAAAAGTTTGGAGACCAGAAGGAAAAATTTGGAGACCAGAAGGAAAAGTTTGGAGACCAGAAGGAAAAAAGTTTGGAGACCAGAAAGGAAAAAGTTTGGAGACCAGAAGGAAGAATGTGGAGACCAGAAGGAAAAAAGTTTGGAGACCAGAAGGAAAAATTGTTTGGAGACCAGAAGGAAAAATTTGGAGACCAGAAGGAAAAGTTTGGAGACCAGAAGGTCTGTGCTGGTTCTGTGGGATGTTGAGGGGAGCAGAGGGGAGAAGCCAACACCACTCACCAGGAGTGGAGGGAGGCTCAGGGCCCTTCCCAGGTGGAATGCAGAACTCTGGGAGCTGTGCTATCTGAGACAGGGAAGAGGAATGACAGAGGTGGTGTCAAACCAGCTGGGGAGAGTAGAAACTCCAGCAGCACCACGGGAAAAAAATCTAATCTGGGATATCTGCGAGGGCAGTTTTTCATCTTCAACTCCCCTTTGCATTGTCACGATGAAACCAGGATATAATTCCACAAACGGCTGGAGCTCCCGGAGTGTCTGGGGACGTCTGCTCGTTGGAACAGAGTGGGTTTAATCTGAGTGGCACCGAAGAGCCACGACCTTTGAATTTGACTTGGCAGAGGCAGGAGGGCTATCAGTGTTCTGGGAAATCAGCTCGAATCCAATTGCAGCTCTAATCTTTAAATCTGTGCCCGGCCCGTTTTATTGCCCTGAGCTCAGCACCGGTCTGGGGCTCCGGGGGAAAACGCGTTGGAGCTCTCACGTAGCCCGAGGAGACATCTGGTTCAGCAGATTTCCTCCGACATCTCGGGGGTGAATTCCATCATAAAGAGCCTGGGAAGAAATTAGATTGGAATTAAGGTGGATTCTCACCTAACCCGATCCAATCCCAATCGAAGGGTTGGGTGTCTGCTCAAAACCAACCACCTGCAAGTCTCCAGACCACGGAAAGACTGGAATGTCCACGGGAAGGTTCTTCCCACACATTTTAGGTTCAGATTTATCCTTTTTAGCTTTTTCCACCGAATATGTGTGATGCATAGATCTCTGTTGACTAAACATCTAAATTTTATATTACTGTAGTTAGGTGAGATAATAAATCTATTTTAGGGCGACCAAACCTCTCTTTCTCTGAAACGCTGAAAGTGTTTTTGGTCACGTTTTCAGGTGCTCCTGATCAAAAGCACTTTACATATAATTAAGACGAATAATCTTAATGAAGATAAATAATCTTATGTAATTGCGAGGGAATGGAGACTTCAGGTAAAATTCCACATGTGACAACACAAACATTTAACGTATCCATGGTGACGACATTGCTGAGCAGAACTCACCAAACGCTTCTGTTGCTGTGGGAAGGAGGGACACGCAGCTTCACGTGACCAGGGAATCACGTTTCTGGATGCTGGATGCAATTAAATCCATCAGCTGTAAAGATCTCAGTCCCCGTAACCGCACGCTGACACATTTTCAACCGTCAGGTTTTTACCCAGCCTCTTCCCAAGGAATGACTAATTTTGAAAACGTTTTCATTTTCGCCCCAAGGTACCAACGGTTTCCATTTGCGCTCATTCACTGGGGCTGGATGAAAACTCCTGTGCTCGTTTTTTTCACTGATTACTGCACAGGCTTGGAGGGAAAGTCTGATCTGAATGTGAGGGAAAACTTCTTTACTGGGAGGGTGACGGAGCACTGGGACAGGCTGGAACAGAGACGTTGTGGAGTCTCCTCTGGAGAGTCAAAATACAACTGGACGCGATCCTGTGGAACCTACTCCAGATGAACTCACTTCAGGATGAGTGTTGGCCTGGGTGTTCTCCAAAGGTCCCTTCCAATCCCAACCATTCTGGGATTGGGATTCTGGAAGAAACATCTTTGGTTTCTCTGACATTGCTGAGATTCAGTCGACAGTGGACAGGATACACTCGAGAATGCATCGGAATTTTGGACATTCTCAAGATGAGCCCACATTCTCTGTAAAAATTTGGTGCATGGGTTCATTTAGTCACTAACAAAAAGCTCCCTCCAGTTTCGTCCTAAATATCTGTGATATAAGGTAATGTTCAGCAATTCTTTGGCTCTCAGACACGGATGATCCATGAAAGAGGTGCCCCCTGGATCTCAGGTAAACGTGAGCATCATCCAAACACAAATTCAGTTGTGATCTGAGTCAGTGGAGGCTGCTCAGATCATGACTTGTGAGTTAAAGGGAATAAATTGGAACTGGTTGTCCAGAGAAGCTGTGGCTGCCCCTGGATCCATGGAATTGTCCAAGGTCAGGTTGGATGGGGCTTGGACCACCCTGAGATAATGAAAGGTGTCCCTGCCCATGGCAGGGATGGCACTGGATGAGCTTTAAGGTCCCTTTCAACCCAAACCATTCCTGATTCCATTATGTGGTGCTGGGTAATGCTGATAAGTGAAGGATCCACCACCCCATTATCATCCCAAACCAGCTCAGGTAAAATATGAGACAAAACATTTCCTTCATCCCAAATGAAATGGAGATTTCGGGCTGAATTCCTTTACACAAAGGAGAGAGTCCACTGCTCTTCGGAAAACCTTCCAGTCTCTGCGTTTAACTTTCTTTCCAATCCCTTTCAAAACTTCTAAGGAACACATATTTTAATGCACTTTACAACATTCGCCAGCCCTGTGTGCCTTTCCCTTCCCACGTGACACTCAGCACCTGACTGGGGACAACTGGATGGAGCCTCTGAGGCAGGAATTGTGTTGCAGACCAAGATGTCCACATTTATTTGTGTCTCCAGAATGGAGTTGAGTGCTAAGCTGCCATCAGAGACAGTGCTTGGCTGGATGATCTGCTCTGAGGCAGGAATTGTCCTGCAGACCAAGATGCCCACATTTATTTGTGTCTCCAGAATGGATTTGAGTTGTTAAGCTGCCATCAGAGACAGTGCCTGGCTGGATGATCTGCACTGATGCAGGATTTTTGTTGCAGACCAAGATATCCACATTTATTTGTGTCTCCAGCATGGGGTTGGGTGGCTAAGCTGCCATCAGAGACAGTGCCTGGCTGGATGATCTGCTCTGAGATCTGCTCTGATGCAGGAATTGTCCTGCAGACCAAGATATCCACATTTATTTGTGTCTCCAGTGTGGGGTTGGGTGGCTAAGCTGCCATCAGCGATGGTGCCTGGCTGGATGATCTGCTCTGATGCAGGATTTTTGTTGCAGACCAAGATGTCCACATTTATTTGTGTCTCCAGATTGGAGTTGAGTGGCTAAGATGCCATCAGGGACAATGCCTGGCTGGGGCAGGAGATCTGCTCCAAGATTTCCTCTTACCAGCTTCCCTCTCCATTGTCCATGTTCCCAGACTAGCTCCTCTTCCTCCTCCATCTTGCCAAACCCTCAGAAAATTCACCTACACCCTGAGACAGGCAATTTCCTCTCCCTGGTGAGGAGAGCACTGCAGACCTGTCAGCCCAAGGACTCGCTTCCAGGGTGTCTGTCCTTCCCACACCTCCCAGGCACCCATTCCCGGCATTGTTTCCTAATTGTGTGCAGATTTCTGACCAACAGCCCCCCTCTCTCCCACTCCTCTTCCTCAACTCGTAATTGATCAGACACTGAACAGCTGCTGGCTATTTTCTCTTCCCGAGAAACACACAGTAATTGTACGTACGGGCTCCAAATCCCCAAACATTTGGAAAGGAGAAGGGCTTGAACGGGAGCCAGTTCTTTTTTCAGGGCTGGTACCAGCAGCAGTGGCAGGGATTTAAATCAGATCAGGAGGGGCAGTGAGGGCGGGGTTGTCAGATCTGCTGAGATTCACTTGGAGAGGGAAGGGAAGGAAGGGGAAAAAGCTCAAGAGAGAAAAAAAAAAACCCTGAACCCAGCAATCAACAAAACAGGGCAGCTCACACAGCTGGAGCCTGTGCCAGCTCCAGAGCGCTGAGATTATTCCCCAAACCAAAGGGCATTGTTTGTGTCCGTGCTCACCCACATTTCCCAAAGGCTGTTCTGCTCCGTGCCAAACGGGCCAGCTTGATCCTGATTTAACCTGGGGCTGATCCACTGGGAGCTTTGCCATCCTCAGCTCCTGTCCTAACCCCTTTGGAGAGGGAGAGGCCTCAGCAGAGGCAGCTCTCACCTGTGTTGGAGGTGTTTCTCCTGCTTTTTTTTTTTTGCTGAAAACACAGTGAAGTGAAAGCCAACGCCCTCCTCACGAGGACAACTCAGCTTTGGGACGGAAGCTGAAGGGATGAATTCAAGTGACACCTCTGTGACAAAGCAAACTGAGAATGCCAGAAGCACGGCAATCAGGCCAAAAGCAAAAAACTGCACCTCAGAAACATTCCTGAGTTGTCTCACGAGAGTTTTAATTCACGTGGGTAAAGCCACCCCCTCACTAGGCCGCTTTCCCAAATTGACGCTGAAATCTATGGGAGAATCAGAGCTGCCACAGCAGTGGGACACTCCTCCACCTCCTGCCATGGCAGGGACATCTTCCACTGTCCCAGGCTGCTCCAAGCCCCATCCAGCCTGGCCTTGGACAATTCCAGGGATCCAGGGGCAGCTTCTCTGGGCACCCTGTGCCAGGGCCTGCCCACCCTCACAGAGAAGAATCCCTAATATTTAATCTAAACCTACTCTCCAGTTTAAGGTCATTCCCCCTTTTCCTGTCCCTCCATCCCTTGTCCCCAGTCCCTCTCCAGCTCTCCTGGAGCCCCTTCAGGCCCTGCCAGGGGCTCTGAGCTCTCCCTGGAGCCTTCTCCTCTCCAGGGGAACATTCCCAGCTCTCCCAGCCTGGCTCCAGCCCTGGAGCAGCTCCGGGGCCTCCTCTGGATCTCCAGCAACTCCAGGTCCTGTGGATTTTGGGATCCAGGGCTGGGGCAGCTCTGCAGGTGGGGAATCACCCAAGGGGGCAGAGGGGCAGAATTCCCACTCCTGGATCCCCTTTGCCAGCAGAAAATTCCAACTTTACTTCTCTGGGAATTCCAGCCCAGCCAGGAATTCCTTCCCAATATCCCACCTAAATCTCCTTTTTTCAGCTCCCATCCATTCCCTGTGTCCTGTCCCTCCATCCCTTGTCCCCAGTCCCTCTCCAGCTCTCCTAGAGCCCCTTCAGGCCCTGTCAGGGGCTCTGAGCTCTCCCTGGAGCCTTCTCCTCTCCAGGGGAACATTCCCAGCTCTCCCAGCCTGGTTCCAAAGGGGCTCCAGCCCTCAGACCATCCCTGTGGCCTGCCCTGGACTCATTCCAAAAAGTGAACTGTGTCGTCTTCATTCGATCTGAAATGTAAGGGCCAGGCACAGCGAGTCCAATATTTCGTATTTCACGCTCTTTACGAAGATGGGTAAAGCAGAGGAGGCTTTGATTTGGTTTTCTGGGGTGGTGCAGAATCCTGGGATCAGCCAGAAAATGCCGTCCTTGAAATGCCTCAAGTGACAAGAGATGGCACAGCGATGAGAGGTGTCTTTGGGGTCCCTGCAAACTTTCCCTTTCCTGAAGTGGTGAGGACTAAAACCTGAGGGCCATGGCCCTGAGGCTTCACTCTCCTGAGAGCCCCTCCATGGAACACCTCACAGACACTGACAGTGTCCTCAGTAATGATTATTAATTAATGAACTTAATGATTATTAAGTTCAGTAATGATTATGGTCCTCATCTCTTCCTCCAGCACAGACTTGTGGAAGAATCTACTTTTTTTTTTTTCCTGAAGGACCATAATCATTACAGAACTTTGGTTTTTAGAAAGAAATGTTCAGCTCTATCGCCAAGAAACGAAAATTGATCCTCTCACCATCCAAACCTTTCCCCGTGATTTTGTCATCTCTGTAAAATTTGAACTCCTAGGGAAAAAAAAACCCAAAAAAACAAAACAGCCCCTGATGTGAAAATTGACACCTGAGCTGCTGTCATTTCAGTTAAAAAAAAAAAAAAAAAAGACAAAACAATATTGTAATTCCAGGAATAGCTGCTAAAATCTGATAATTTTTTTTAATTTTTTTTTTTCCTCCATGAGCCCAGTAACCCTACCCTGGACGTTTGTGGCTACTTCCTAGAGAAAGAGGAGAAAGCAAAGAAAATTCCTCCTGGACAAACAGCGCATGTAATACGACAACTGGCTCCGTTCCTGCGGGGTTCTCCATGCCAGCCATACAAAGAGTGAAACTTTAGAAGGGAGATGTGATTTCTGCCTTGGACTGAGCTTGCAGCACACTTAGACCTGGCTCAGGTGTAGCTGCCTCCCCAGGTAAAGCTCAGGAGTCCTGGAATGGCATAACTGGAGAAGGGGATTAAGAAATCAGCTCTGCTGGGAATACAAACCCTGCCCGCAGGGCAGCTTAGCTTTCCTCAGCCTCCAAAAAGTGCCCTCAACCACCCAGCCCTGACCACAC
Organism: Cyanoderma ruficeps; assembly: GCA_008694505.1. NCBI lineage: Eukaryota > Metazoa > Chordata > Aves > Passeriformes > Timaliidae > Cyanoderma > Cyanoderma ruficeps. Next base: position 304,895 of record VZDJ01000046.1, read on the forward strand.
AGAAGGGTTTCTCTGTCACCTGGGGGACAGTGTCCGAGTTGGGGGCCCTGGGGGAGTTTAAATCCCATTTGAGGCCGGTGCTGAGGGTTCCTCATGGCTCCTGACAGGCTGAAAAGAAGCCAAGCCACAAACCCTGAGCAGGAATCCTTCCTTGCAACTCCGAGGCCGTGCAAAATGAAGGTTGACAGATACACCCTGACATTTGATTTTGGACAGGATTGTAACGTCGTGAATGCTGGGCTCCCTCCCCAGTCCTGGGAGTCTGAGTAAATGAGCAAAATGAGCAAAAATGCTTACAAAAAGCACATTTTTACACCAGAGAGACACATTCCCCCCACTAAAGCACTGCAACCTGATTTCTGCCTGCATGTGTGGGTTGGATTTTGAATTCCCCTCACTAAAACACTGCAACCTGATTTCTGGCTGCATGTATGGGTTGGATTTTGAAAACACTTACATTTTTTTTTTACCACATTTAATGTCTTTGTTTCGTTGAACAAGGCTCATCGACAGTTTGTTAAGGAGTTAAAATTAAGGAAAATTAAGATTTAAGGGAAGGCAATCATGGGATCTGCACCTTCACTCTGCAGAGGATTCACGGTTTTCCCTTGTGTGCCTGGTGAACGACTCTTGCACTTGGCACCGGCCATATAAAATCATGTTTGGAAATTCAGCCCAAATGATCACCAGGAATAAAGAGAGAGGGATCATGGGAAAGGCAGCAGGAACTTTGGGAAGCCAAACCCAAAATTTAGGGTGACTTGAAAGACCTGCCACCTTGGACTGTGGCGGTAAACAGGAGGAAGCTGCAATGAAGACTCTGGAAAGAATTCTGAGCCCTTCTGAACTGAAAGGCCAAAACGCAGCTGGAAAACGAGGCTGGAAAGTCTTGATTATCCTCCTCTGGGAATAAACCCCACCCAGAGGGAAGCAGGATGGAAAACACCAGATGTGGCTGATGCGAGAGGAATCCAGATTAGGTAAAGCCCTGCTGTGGCTGGCGTGGAGTTTGGTCCAACGCAAAGGACAAGGTTTTTAACATCGGCTCTTCCCTTCAACTCTGGAGCTCTGGGAACCTTTCATGGAGGATGGGAAAGGTGAAATTGAAGGAGAAACTGGAACATTCTCAGCGCAAGAAGAAATGTATCTCGTGTCACGGTAAAATCCTGTCATTTCTGCCCTCAGCTCCCTTTACATTCCCTTTATCCCCACCAGGTTTTTTTTTTGAGGATGAATCCATGGATCTGTTGCAGGATTCTGCTAAAAGATGAGATGAATTCTGTGCTAGAGGCCTTTGGTGACAGTGACATCAGAGAGAGCCTGAAATGAAGATCTCCGGCCCTGGAATTGTGGAATATCCTGGGTTGGAAGGGACCCACCAGGACCATCAGGTCAGACAAATCCCACTTGTTTTTTAAGATGTGAAAGACGAGGTTGGTTCATTTTGAGGATGAAGTTGGTGGGTTTTTTTGAAGTTGATTTTTTCTGCTCCATCTGGGACTACAAAAGACTCTTCCTGACCTTTGGCATCACATTTGAGTTCTCTGGTCTGGATAAAAGGCTGAAATCAAACTGCAGCCTTTGCCTCAGTGGAGAGACCAACAGGAAAATTCCCTCTCCTTCCAAGCTGATGGAATTCATCTGCTTTCTAGGTGCTCAATAGCAGCCATGTTTTGTACCCCTCAATTAATCTTGGGTGTTATGGACCTTTTAATTCAAAACAAGAGGAAAGAGATGATGGTTTATTTGCATATCCGACATCCAGGATTACAATTCCATCATCCAGAAACAGACTCAAAATGGATCTGGCTCTTAAACTCATCAGACCTTGTGTGCAAACAGGGAGTTACAGCAATGCTGCAATCAAAAAGTCCCATTAATTTCCCCAATTAACCTGATTGTCACAGATAAAGTGTTGTTTTACCACGATCCAACCCATCATTATCTGATTTCTCCTACCTTATCATTCCTTCCTTTTTCCATTCATTTGACGTTTCATTCAACAAAACACCCGGGCAGGTTTCCCCTCTGCTGCACCCCAAGCTTCTGTCCCAAAAAAAAAATAAAATAAAAAAATAAAAAAATCCAAAGCAAATCTCAAAGCTAAACAAGGTTAAAAATAGGTTAAAAAACAGGGCCGGCCCTGAAGGGCATCAAGCACATGTTTACACGGCTACAATGATTTTCCTTTCCATCCAGGCCACAGTTTCCAGCTCTGGCTTGTCAGGAGTTTCTTTAGGATAATTATCCCATCTCCACAGCCCCTGGCAGCTGGAGGCACTCTCACCCTCCCAAATTGCACATTAATTTGGAAGCGGAGAGGACGTCACAGGGAAGCCGAGGCCAAGGGCAAATCCAAACACCTTGGATCCACCACTTCATCACGGAGCTGGCCCAGAAACCTCCTGGAACTTGCCAGAGAGGGATGAGGCCATGGAATGAGCTTCCCACAGATGGAGAATGTGGGAGTGAAGGCGCTGACGAAAGGACCTGTTTGAACCTTCCCCAAAGCGCAGCCGTGCCACCACGGCAGGTTGGGGAGGGTTTGGGGGATGTTTGCACCACAGCTGCCAGGAATTCACTGCTCTGGGGATTTGGAAAGGAATTTTTTGGGGGCATAAGCCCAAGATGTGCCAGTGAGGGGCTTGAAGTTGGTTCTTCTACATCCCATGGGATTGTGTTGACCCCGGTTTTCTGCATTAGAGGGGACGTGACTCATTCTCTCTCTTTGGTCACTTCGTTCTCCACTGCAAAAGAGTTTCCCACTGAAAATTTCATGGAGACTGGAACATTTCTGGAGGGGGGAAAAAAAAAATCTTCCTTTTTGAACGTGTAAATTAAATAAAACAAGAAATTTGATCATTAGTTCTTGTAGTTCTTGTCTAAATGTCCTATACAGAAAGGTCAAAATCAGCTTTAAATACCATCACGTTTTGAGAGGATTCAGATTTGTTCACCCGATAAATGGGAAGGAAAAAATATTTTATTCTGAAAATACAGCGTGGGGGTTTTTTCCTGAATTTTTTTTGACCCCACAGATCCCGAATATGAACAGCCAAAGAACTTTGAAAACATTTCTTGATACTGACAACCTGAACAGGGTTTTCCTGTAGAGTTCCCCTGTGCATCTCCGAGGAAGGGAGAGGAATATTTTAAATAAACTGACAAATAAGGGACGAGGATTGAGGTCACCTTGTAGGGAGAACTGACCTTCACCTTTTGAATTCCCAGCCATGAGCCATTGACAGCTTTGATTCGTGGTCCCTAATTTGGTTTTCCCACCTGCGGAACCATGAAGCACTGGCTTCTGAAAATACAGCGTGGGAGTTTTTTCCTGATTATTTTTTGTGCCCACAGATCTCGAATATGAATAGCCATAGAACTTTGAAAACATTTCTTGATACTCACAACCTGCACAGGGTTTTCCTGTAGAGTTCCCCAGTGCATCTCCGAGGAAGGGAGAGGAATATTTTAAATAAACTGACAAATAAGGGACGAGGATTGAAGCCACCTTGTAGGCNTTTTTTTCTGCTGGCCATGGGCAGCTTCCTCTAATGCTTGACAACCCTTTCCATAAAAACTTTCCTGATTTCCAATCTAAACCTCTCCTGGCACAGCTTGAGGTCGTTTCCTGCCATCCTGTCCCTGTTCCCTGGGAGGAGATCCTGCCCACCCCTGGCTGTCCCCTCCTGTCAGGGAGTTGTGCAGAGCCACAGGGTCCCCCCTGATCCTCCTTTTCTCCAGGCTCAGCCCCTTCCCAGCCCCCTCAGCCTCTCCTGGTGCTTCAGGCCCTTCCCAGCTCTATTCCCTTCTCTTGACACGCTCCAGCCCCTCAATGTCCTTCTGGTGATGAGAGTCCCAAACTGACCCAAGATTCGAGGTGTGGCCTCAGCAGTGCCCAGCACAGGGGGAATGATCCCTTCCCTACCCCTGTTAATCCCTAAAGCCGAGGGGAGAGAGGAGGAGAAAGACCTTTCATTCCCTTCCCTTTAAACATCATTTCCTACGCACGCGAGTAACACCAACGCTGTGATTACACGGCCAAGAGGGCCGAGGACAGAGCAAGGAGAAGGGGGGGGGGAAACAAGAGGAAAGATTTACAGCTCCTCCAAAAAGAAGGAATTGAAATATGTAAAAGCGGGCAGAGCCAACTGCCAAAATGCTGGAGGTTTTCTTTTCCTTCCACCCAAGCGTTGTGAGCGGCGTTCTGAAGAGGGTGGGCGGGAGGGGAGAGAGCCGGGAAGCGCTGGAATCTCAGGGGTTTTTATTTCACCCTGAAACTTTAGCACGAGAAATTTTAATTGTGGATCCTTGTGGACAGGACCTTGAAACCTTACCCAGCCAAAGCTTTCTGGTCCCGGAGCCTTCTTGGAACTAGTCGTGGCTCCCAGTCACTCGGGGTGCTTTATCCAAGTTCCTTCCCTCATTCCCGGTCTGGGATGGGTTTGGGGGTTAACTCTTTGTTAGAAACCCCCAGAAACCTCTTGGCCAGGGGCTGTTTCGCTTTTCTTTCTGTTTCTTTCTGTTCTGCCTGTTTTTGAGGCCGTTTCTGTGTCAGTTTGCTCTTTTCCCTGCCTTTGGAAAGCAGCAGGCCTCGAGCGTTGTTTTGGCACCTGATCAAGAAAACTCCGGAGGAGGAACGCGAGCGCGGCCGCCCCGAGTAATTGATTGCGGCTACTGGATGACTGCAGCAGGATTTGTGATAGTGTGAAACCCTATATCTTGGAGGGCCTCAAAATTATCAGGGTATTTAATCAAGGGCTGGGCATGTCTGGGCTGTATTTATGTGTATCACCCATCGGAGGGTCACTTGGGCAAGGCGCTGAGATAATGGAAAAGAAAGAGGGCTGGGAAAATAAGGCAATAAATCCTCGTGGCTGAGCTTTGAAACGTACAGGACTCCTCGGGAAGCACCAGTAGCCAACTAATGCACCTCCCCGTGATTAATCTGCGTTTTAGAGGGGGAACATTTCGGTCCAGGTAGAAGCTGGAGGAGCCTCCGTGACATTGATACAGAGCAGATGAAAAGTTGGCTCTAGTTGCACTGAAAGGTGGGTCAGGAATCCACGGGAGAAATCTGCATGAGCTCACGTTATTCGGAGATTTGGATTTCCCAAGCCCCAAATATATTATAAAAACAGTCCCTCCTGCGGAATTGTACTGATTCCAGATCCCCCAGAAAACCTGCTGAAAGCTTTCAGAAGGCTGAAATCAAAAGGTGTTTTAGTTAAACATTTAGCAAAACCTTGTTTGTGTTGTAAGGAGGTTTTTAAAACGATTCTTGAAGAAATACCCACATTTCCCAGGTCTCAATATAGATTATTTTTAATTCTTTTCTATATTTTCACACAATTTTCCCCCTTGTTTTTTCTTGGGGGGGGGTCTGTTTTTCTTTTTAATAAATGCGGTGATTAATTTCACTTCTCCAAACTATTTTTGTCACGAAGTTTCAATAAATCCAAATTTCAGGAAGCCGAACACCTTGATAACTGCTTGGAGGAGGTTTTTAACAGCGTTGCTAACAAGGTTATAAAAGTTTTACAGAGATGAATTTTTCCTGCCATCCCTCATCCACCTCCCCTCTGCCAATAGCTCCGAATGTGAGTTGCAAAATCAATCAGGGATGAAAACATCGGGGCCAAAGACAAAAAGCAGATGGCACATTTCATTATTTGCTAATCTCATGCACATATTGGACGTACAGGTTGGGATTCGACTGCACTATTTTTATTTCCCCAGAAATCCAAGTTTGGGTAATTCACCTCCACTGATTGTAGAGGGAATAGGGTCAGGCTTGGACGAGTAAAAGAAGGGAAAACCCAAATTTTGGGTGTTTTAGCATCTTCTGTTCCTCCACCCCCAACAACCCAAAAAAATTCAGCTTTACCTCTGGGGAACCACAGCCCAAAATTTAATTATACCCCCTATTTAGGTCCACCACATGCCCATGATGAACTAAATGAAAAACTCACCCTTGGTTGGGTTAAATGTTTTTAAACACCCACGTAAAAAAAAAAAAAAAAAAATAAAAATTAAAGTATTAAAATTTATTTCCCAGTGTTTTCTGCTTCCACAAACATCTTCCCTGCTGGCCTGGGAGTCACATCTTGGCTCATCTGATGGGTGCAGTTTTGCTGTTCTTCTGAACAAATTCCTTGAAGAACTTGCTCCTGACTGATAAACTGAATTTAGGGGCAGGAACTGCTGCACTCAAGGGACTGGCTGGAGGAGATGATCCTGATATGCCAAAGAATCATTTTTGGATGTGTCACCAAAAAAAAAAAAAAAAAA
>VZDJ01000046.1:311376-324635 GCA_008694505.1 Cyanoderma ruficeps
AATGGAATGCTTTGAGAATTCACCTGAAAACCCAGAGCAAGGAAAGAGCTGGAGACTCCTTGGCTTCCACAATAAACAGCTCATCAGTGTCAGCTCATCGTGTTTGTTTCAAACTGACAAAAAAAAAAAATTGACTGATTTAGGGCAGAGAAAAGTTCCAATCTCTGTCAGCCCAAGCTGGCACACCTGATTTCCCCCATTATTATCTGTCTTTTCTATCTGCCTGCCTCCGATGTGCTGAATCATTCCTTTTTTTTCCTTTTTTTTTTTCACGGAAAGCAGCATTTTCTCCTTGAAACTTGNNNAAAAAAAAAAAAAAAAAAAGAAGCAAAATTAAAAAGTCATGGAAAATGTAGCCGTAGTACTGGGAACTGCTGTGCCAGATTCCCACTTGGCCTGGATCTCTATACCTCCGCTGACCTCAATAATAATTTCACTTGAGGGCAAGCAAAGAACTTGGTGTTCAGTCCCAGAGTGACTGCGGCTGATCTGCTGAATAAATCAGAACACTCCAACCGGTCGCTCCTTAAATTCCCAGTAGCCCACGGCCAGTGGATCACTCCCGTGCACTGGCCCAGCAGTTTAATTGGAATCTTGCGTTATTATTGTTGTTGGTGCCGTTATTTTTAAAGGGTTTGGCTTTTTTCCAGGGGTCTGTGCCAAGTTGCTCAATACTGTCACTGGCATCGAACCCAAGCTATAAAGTTGTTTTTTTTTTTTCCCAATGTGAGCGTGAGCCACAAATGTGGATTATTTCAGGGGGGGGAAAAAAAAAAAAGTGAAAAACTCCTTTACAGGGTCTTGGTTTTCAGCAGGGACGGCTTAGAGTTTATCCTATTGCTGAGAAGTCCACCAGCCTTAATAAATATCCCAAATTTATGCCCCCCAGACGTGCCCGTGACTTTGCTGAGCCGCCCAAATCGCGCGGCTTTGCCTCCTCTCAGCCCTGCAGGTACCCGAGGACCTCTCAGCTCTTGGTTAATTGAAGTTAACAGAAAGTTTATCCTCATTTTCCACAGCCAGGTGCCATTTTCCAGAGAGAGGGGAAATAGCAGAGCACCTTCAAGGCCCTTCTTTCATGAAGGCACAGGAAAAGAGGTGGCATCACTCCCCGGCCTTGCCCGGCTTTTCCACGGTTCCTCTAATCCTTGGGATAGTGGTGCTGTGCAGACCGGGCTTGGAAACACTAATAAATATTCGGCTTGTCTGCTTTTTTTGCTGAATAATGGAATATTTCATGTGCAGTTGGAGTCAGGATCGGATTTGGGGCAGAGAGGGAGGCAGAGGGGGAGTGGGATTGAATTGCTTTCCCTGCTGGGACCAGGGTTTAGTTCTGTGGGGTTTTTTTTTTTTTCTGTCACAGCTCTGAAAGACAGAGCAAGGAGAAATGAGGAGCGGGGCAACCTGAGGGGAAAGACAAGAAATATTTCTGTGCTGATGCTGATTAGCTGATGGGCAGAGGGGAGAGAAAGAGAGGGGAGCACGCTAACAAACCTCTATTTAAATCCCGACTTCCAAGTGAAAATGTGTTGGCTCCTTCTAAATCCCTGCAGAGATTTGGAGACGTGGAAGCCAGCAGACACCCTATGATCATCCCCCTCCCTCTCCCCCGACCTTTCTTAACTCAGCCTCGAAACTTTACCCAGCCATTCCTGGAACGGGAGGAATTCTCCCCACTATGTGCTGCCTGCATTTCTAAGGCGCAGCTTTAATCAACTGATGATGGGGATCGGATTCCCGGTGATGCCACGGGCTGGTTCCTGCGTTCCCCCTGCAGGAATGCTACCGAGGCCTTTGTGGTTGAGCTGAGGCACATTTATCCCTCCTTCCTGCAGCTCCTCCTCATTCTGCTGCCGCTGGCAGAGCTGCCTGATGCTCTCAGGCATGGAGAGATTCATATCCCCCTGAATCACCCAGCCGGGCTCCAAAGATTTCCCAGCTCTTCCCTGAGCTGAGCAGGTCAAGGCCGACCAATTTTTCTCTTTGTCAAAACTCGAGCTTCAGCACAGCAGGAATTTCGTGCTGCAGATCCCCTGGGATGCCTGGGAATGTGAGGGTTTGCATCCTGGAGTGTTTTAAAACCCCAGGTGATCTTGTCTCGTGATCCGAAGGCAAAGGCAGGCCCGTGGATATCCTGAAAGAGGATCCAGGGATGAAGGTGTGTCAAAAGCCACCAGCCTCACCCCCTGTAGCAGTTTTACACGAGATTTACTCCCTGTCTCATCCATTCCACTCCTTGTCTCCGGAAAAGTCGGTTTGCTGTAATGACAGCCCCACTTCCCACAAAATGTCTTCTTCGGCTACCCCGGAATTTCACCAAGCAAGCAGAAAACTAAAATTTGGATGGGAAGAAATATAAACCTAAATTCTCTCCAATTCTGGGACAATTAACAAGTTATTCCAGTGTGATTGAACCCATTTTTCTTAAGCTAGAAAATGCTCAAAAGCCAATGTTTCTACAAACGTGCAGCAGGTGACGCTGAAAATGGAACACATCCACATTTCTGTTGGGAAATGGACCCTAAATGTCAAATTAATTTCATCTGACTTTATTATTCATCTCACCAAGGTTCTTCTGATAGCCCATGGAGTGGGAGACGCATCCCTAAAGGGTGATTCCTCCTTTCTGGAGAAAAAAGAAAGCCTGGCTTTCTGGAGAAAACCTGTTTCTTTTCCCCAGAATAAAAATAAAGCCAAGAGTGACCAGCTAAGACTTAAAAGTCTCGTTAGTTTTAAGCTAAGACTTAAAACTCTCAGCACAGGGAACACAAAATCATGGTCACGCATCATCCTGGACTCAGTGCTCGTGCACAGCCTGGAAGTCACACTCATATCCCTGTCTGGGCTTTCCCAGCTGGAATATGGGATCATTTCACTCCTGTCTCTCCTGATCTCAGTGGAACAGGGCACTCAGCTCTCCTCAACGGGTCAAACAACAAAACTGGAATTAGAGGGAAGAATCGCGGTCCTTTCGCCTCTCTGGTGAAAATCCCTGCCCTTCCTACTCACCAGATCCTCCCATTTTCTTTGCATAAAGGTTTTTTTCCTGCCCTTTCTGGTGAGAGTCACTCTGATAATAAACCACAGAATCTGGGTGGGACTTTTAAGTCTTAGCTGGTCACTCTTGGCTTTTTTTTTTTATTCTGGGAAAAAAAAAAACAGGTTTTCTCCAGAAAACCAGGCTTTCTCTTTTCTCCAGAAAGGACGAATCACCCTTTAGGGATGCATCTCCCACTCCATGGGTTGTCAAAAGAACCTTGGTGGGATAAATAATGAAGTCTGATGAGATTAATTTGACATTTAGGGTCCATTTCCCAACAGAAATGTGGATGTGTTCCATTTTCAGCGTCACGTGCTGCACGTTTGTAGAAACACTGGCCTTTGAGCATTTTCTAGCTTAAGAAAAATGGGTTTAATCACACTGGAATAAGTTCTTAATTCTCCCAGAATTGGAGAGAATTTAGATTTGTGTTTCTTCCCGAGTTATCGCTTTTAACTGATTAGTGAGGAATAATAATTTCTCATTCGCTGATTTGGTTTCTTATCAGTTATCGGTTTCTTATCAATTATCAGTTTCTAGTCAGGACTGGAAACTGCCAATCTCAGCTTTACTTAACATCAGGCCTGTCCTGTAAAATCTCCTTCTCTCTAATTCTGGCTACAGAGAGACAGAGAGAGAAATTATCCTAAATTTCTGATTAATTAGGAACCATTAATCCGAGTCTTCTCCATGTGCACCAATATTTGCTTTTTTTCAACTGCATTTCTCCTGTGAGTGTTCTCCATGCATGGCTACAATTGATAATTTGAATTTAATTTTTTTTTTAATTGCTATAATTTGCCTGGGGAAAGGAAGTCTCTCCAGTGTGGAATTCCAGCTCTGCAAGTCTCCTGAAGGAGGAAAGGGGGAAGTTCTAGATCCACCAAGGATTTATTTGTGGGTTCACAGTGGCACACAAAACACTGAGGTAGATTCCTTCAGGAGAAACTCCCAGGGGTCAGATCCTCAGCTGATGGGAGCCAGAAGTTCTTCCAGCTGTTCCAAATCCCAATTTACAACATCTGCTCCTACCAGATCCCTGTGAGATTGGCAGTTGATTTTATCAGTGAATATTGACAGTTGATTGTATCAGTGACTATTGACGGTTGATTTTATCACTGAATATTGACAATGGATTTTATCAGTGAATGTTGACAGTTGATTTTATCAGTGAATATTGATGGTGGATTTTATCACTGAATATTGACGGTGGATTTTATCACTGACTATTGACGGTTGATTTTATCACTAAATATTGACGGTGGATTTTATCACTGAATATTGACAGTTGATTTTATCACTGAATATTGATGGTGGACTTTATCAGTGAATATTGATAGTGGATTTTATCAATGAACATTGGCAGTTGATTTCATCACTAAATATTGACAGTGGATTTTATCAGTGAATATTGGCAGTTGATTTTGTCACTGAATATTGACAGTGGATTTTATCAGTGAATATTGACAGTGGATTTCATCACTGAATATCGACAGTTGATTTTATCAGTGAATATTGACAGTTGATTTTATCGGTGAATTTTGGCAGTTGATTTTATCACTGAATATTGACAGTGGATTTTATCACTGAATATTGACAGTGGATTTTATCAGTGACTATTGACAGTGGATTTTATCAGTGAATATTGACAGTGGATTTTATCACTGAATATTGACAGTGGATTTTATCAGTGACTATTGACAGTGGATTTTATCAGTGAATATTGGCAGTTGATTTTATCACTGAATATTGACAGTTGATTTTATCAGTGAATATTGACAGTTGATTTTATCAGTGAATTTTGGCAGTGGATTTTATCAGTGAATGTTGACAGTTGATTTTATCAGTGAATATTGATGGTGGATTTTATCAATGAATATTGGCAACTGATTTTATCACTGACTATTGACAGTTGATTTTATCGGTGAATTTTGTCAGTGGATTTTGCCAGTGAATATTGACAGTGGATTTTATCAGTGAATATTGACAGTGGATTTCATCACTGAATATCGACAGTTGATTTTATCGGTGAATTTTGGCAGGGGATTTTATCAATGCATATTGGCAGTTGATTTTATCACTGAATATTGACAGTTGATTTTATCAGTGAATATTGGCAGTTGATTTTATCAGTGAATATTGACAGTGGATTTTATCACTGAATATTAGCAGTTGATTTTATCAGCGAATATTGGCAGTTGATTTTATCAGTGAATATTGAAGGTGGATTTTATCAATGAATATTGGCAACTGATTTTATCAGTGACTATTGACAGTGGATTTTATCAGTGAATTTTGGCAGTGGATTTTATCACTGAATATCAACAGTGGATTTTATCAGGGAATAGTGACAGTTGATTTTATCACTGGATATTGACAGTTGATTTTATCAATGAATATTGACAGTTGATTTTATCAGAGAATATTGGCAGTTGATTTTATCAGTGAATAGTGGCAGTTGATTTTATCACTGAATATTGACAGTGGATTTTATCACTGAATATTGACAGTTGATTTTATCGCTGAATATTGACAGTTGATTTTATCACTGAATATTGACAGTGGATTTTATCCATGAATATTGGCAGTTGATTTTATCACTGAATATTGACAGTGGATTTTATCCATGAATATTGGCAGTTGATTTTATCACTGAATATTGACAGTGGATTCCATCACTGAATTTTGGCAGTGGTTTTTATCACTGAATTTTGCCAGTTGACCCCATCACTGCTTTAAAACAGGAGGTACCGTTTCTTTGAGTCACTGCAATATTTTATCCCCTCCACAAAGAGAGAATAAAACTGAATAATTATATTTTAAATATCGGATTGAATACATTCAATTGGATTGAATATTGAATTCAACTCGGCCAGTTGAAATAATTTTAACACTATCAAAATGTCTGTATTCCGTGAAGCAAAATAATCCTGCTCAGAGCTGCAGCCTTTTCACACGGATTATTATTATTATTATTATTATTATTATTATTATTGGATTGGATTATTGGATTATTATTGGATTGTTATTTGTATCCCATGCTAAGATTCAGGTCNGCAAAGAGCAATAACTCTGATAATTCCAATGAGGAATTCACAGGCTGCTCAGAGGTGCTGTCAGCCCAGAGATGAATTATTGAGCTCGTGGAGGTGAGATGGAAGAATAAATATAATTTATCCCCGGATCCAAAACCTGCACGGGGCAGATCCCTCAGGACTGCCCATCCCCAGTTTACCCAGAACAACCTCCCACTGCAGGGATGTTTTTAGGATTTCTCTCATCAACCCATCGCTCCTTTCCCCACCACCTCTCTTCCCCTCCCCTCAAGGAGGGCAAGACTCAGTGTTTTATTCCTTCCAGCCCTCTTTTATTCCTCTGGAAAGGACAAACCTCCTTTGTCCAGGGCTCCTGGCAGGGTTTTTTGGGGGCAGATCCCACAGCTGATCCCTGAGCTCACCCACCCACCCCGGTGTCACCGAGACCCCACAAACACAGAGAACTCAGGCAAAACCCAGCATTGGGGGAGCTGACCCCACAGCCATGCCAAGATTTTGGGTTTTCCTGGCGCTCCCAAGCTCTTTGGACCATGGGGATTACACATTGCACGAGGTATCTGATGCCGAAGTGACTTTTTGTTTTTAAAAAAAAAAATACTAAAAAAAAGGGCACGGGGAAACAAATCAAAACGACCTCTGGGAGAAAGGATCCTCTAGGAGTGTTTTGAACAATAACAGAGCAGGAAACTTTGCCTCCTCAGGCATTTACCCAGCTCCTCTGCCTGCTGGCATTCCTCAAGTGCACTTGGACACACGCTGGGCCACCGAGGGCCGAGATCCTCTCGGGTTTCACAGCCCCAGCAAGGTCAGTCCGGGCCAGAGGTTGGATGAGATTAAACCCCCACTCGTCCATCAGAAATGGGGCAGTTCCATCCACTGGCAGCCAATTTTGCTTCAGTCCGTGATTATTCCAGAGATGGGAAGAGCTGGAGTTGTTCTTCTGGACGGTGGGTCCCACCCGTGTCCCCCTGACACCGTTGAAGACTTGGAATAGTTTCCACAACACTGGAATAGTCACCCAAAATGGGCGAATATTCCGGTCAATGCCCTGTCAAAATAATTTTTGACTTGCATTCCACGCTCTGGAAGATTTCTGATAAATAAAATTCTGCAAGAGGAATCCCTCCTACCGATCTCCCTTTTCCGGGGGAATCCTTGAGCACTTTCCCTGCTTTGGAGCTGTCAAACTCGGCTCAGAATTTGCCCCAAGGTGATCTCCCTTTTCCTGGGGAATCCTTGAGCACTTTCCCTGCTTTGGAGCTGTCAAACTTGGCTCAGAATTTGCCCCAAGGTGATCTCCCTTCTCCCGGGGAATCCTTGCACACTTTCCCTGCTTTGGAGCTGTCAAACTCGGCTCAGAATTTGCCCCAAGGTGATTTCCCTTTTCCAGGGGATTCCTTGAGCACTTTCCCTGCTTTGGAGCTGTCAAACTCGGCTCAGAATTTGCCCCAGGCAACACCCACACGGACGTTTCAGGAGTTAAACTGGGCTCAGTGGGATTCAAGTAGCAAAACCAGGGATGTTTATGGTGTGAAAATCTACCTGAGCTTGTAACTCTCAGCTCTGCTCGGAGTCAATAAAGGAGGTCTTTGGATGTAAGACACAAGATCTGGGGAATGCAGCCGCTTAAAAGAGAAGAAAATGGTGCTGTTCCATCAGCTGGCCAAGAAAAAAATGCCTCGATAAATTCACTGAGTTTATTTTTGGGACTCTGCAGCATTTTTTGGGAGCCCTGAAGTCGGTTTTAGCATCTTCTCAAGCCCTCAGGCTGTGGGTTGATGAACATTTTAAACCATCATGAAGGAATCAATCCTATTTTCCTCTGCCCTGTGCCGTTGATTCTCCCCAAGGTCACCAAAAGCTCAGAACCTGAAAAGGAATTAACTCCTCGTTTGGGGTTTAGCAGGGAAAACTCAAACCCCACAGGATCAGAACCACGATTAGCTGCAAACAGGACTCTCCACCTGCCCCCTCTGGCTCCCAGTGGCCCGAGGAGCCTCTCTGCAGAGGCTTGTTTTCATTCCAGGAACTGTCAGCAGCATCCTGGATTGCAAATTATTCCACACAGTCCCCTCTGGCACCCTGGGGAATTTGTTTTTGGGACCCTGCACTGCCAGGGAGAGTTCCCCTGTGCTCTCAGCCACCTCCCTGCTTGTCCCCTGGGCTCTTTTTGGCCATTTCTGTATCTCATCCTCTCCCTGCCCCTCCATAAATGGCTTTTTTTTGCCTTTTTTTTTTTTCTCCAGGAATTCTTTGCTGCTTTGGGGAGGGTTGTGATTTCCATTTCCTCTCCTTGGCCCGAAGGGGAGCATCCGATACAAGACAAACAAGCAGAGAGTTGTCTCCTGCTGCTGGGCTGCAATTTTTGTGAAGAACTGTCAATTACAGCACATCTATAGTTCCATTCCCCCTCCCTATATTTTTTTTTTAATAAAAAAAAGTTCATTTTCCAGCTGTCTTGTTCCCTCGTATGGATTTATTTTTAGACTGCTGCCTTAAAATTTACATTAACAGTGCAAGGGAGGGAAGGGAACCTGTAGCCCCTGAGGGACAGGATTGCAGTCACCTCTGGTCAGCCCAGACTGATACTGATCAGGATTTTAAGCTCCAGAGCCATCATTTGGCTCAAGCCTGAAATTTTCAGGCTTTCCTTGGAAGAATCCGGGCTGGGAAGTTCAAAGTTTCACCGGAAAATTTGGGATTACTGAGCCATCTCAGCACCGAGCCACTCCCAAGCGCTGTTGACAACCAAACATAAAATAAAGATCCAAACTTCCCTGACTTTCCTTTATCCTCAGAAACGGGGAGGAACCCCACAAAATGGGCGCGATCAAACTCACGGGGACAGATCAGGAGTGGCAATTTTGGCTGGAATTTCTGGGATGGGATTAGAGAGGGCGAAATTCTGGTACCTGCAAAAACCTGTGGCAGCAGCAGCTGGTTGCTACAGCAGTGATGTGTGTTATTCTCAACCCCACATCCCTGATAGGGAGTGCAGGGAAGGGCACGGAGCTGGGAAAGGGAGAGATGTGGGAAAGCCAGATGAAAAGTTTTATTAGGTGATTATTAAACTCTTCTGCAGTGCCAAGCGCAGCTCGAGGCTGCCAGCTCGTCTCGCTGCAAACCCAAAATTAAAATAATGAGAGGGGCCCTAATCATGGGCTGGGTGGTGGCTGGTTTTCTATCTGGGCTGAGGAAAAAAGCTGCACCTCCCTCAGCAATCCAAGAGGGAAACTTGGAAGTGGCAGAGAAGTTTCTCGCAAGGACAATGAGTCTGTGTCTGAGAAGGGAGCTGTGGTTCCTTGATAAATACAGACAAATAATCTGGTAATGAAAAGTCTGATAAGAACCCAAACCATCCATCAGTCAGGGCCACCGGAATTTGGCTCCTTTCCCAGGGAATGGAGGGAGATGGGACTTTCTTGACCACCTACTCAGGGAGCCGAATCCTCTTGTCGTGACTGCTGCGTTGCGCAGACATGGGGCTGGCACCCAGGAGCTCTGCAGAGTAGGTGGTTGGGATGATTCATCCCTTTCACGCCATGAAATCCCATCTGGAGCATCTCCATCCTCTTCGTGCTCTTTAACAGGTGAGATAAATACAATCCACTCTCCACGCATGAGATCCAGGCGTCTCCCAGGGAAAGAGACAGGGATTTATGGAGTCACAGAATGGTTTGGCTTGGAAAGAACCTTAAAATTTATCCAGTTCCAGCACTGTGCCCTGGGCAGGGACACCTCCCACCAAACCAGGCTGTTCCAAGCCCTGTCCAAGCTGGCTTTGGACACTTCCAGACAGGGGAGGTGTCAAGACCATCAGTTGTAAACGGGAATTCCCAATGTTTGCATCCAGACCTAAGAGCCACCACAAGCAGCACTTGGATGTCGATTCAAAGAGATCCAGGTCCCGATTCAGCCAAGCATTTTGTGCCACATTTTGAGCCTAAATGTGGCTGCAGGGTCAGACTGTTTGGCTTGTCAAAATGGGCTCTGAGGTCACACAAATCTGCTGTCACTCCGCAGTGACGTAACCCTGGACACTGCTCCTGGGACATTTGGGGTGGATGCACCCACCCACCCATCTGGAATCTCCTACAGGGCAGGCTGAGACCTTCTCCAGCCTGGATCTCATCCCTCCAAAGGGCTGGAACAAGTTTCCCTCCCTCTGACCCCACCAACCCTAGGATTCTGCACGCTGAGGCCAACCCAATTTTAAATAAAACCAGCAATACACCCCTGCCTACGTCGCGTCTCTGGGGACATTTCTGCTGTTTCCACTGAATTTCTTCTCCGCTGCAGGAAGATTTCTCCACGCCAAGCTTTCCTTTGCCTGAGCCTCCTGTTCATCCCATTACCCTGGTGGTGGTGGTGACCTTCTCACACCCTTGGACCGGGCCCAGGGACAGGAGAAGGTCACCATCACCTCACCAGGTTGGCAACACAAGCCACCCTCCCTTGACCTATGATGCTGTCCACCCCTGTGAGCACGGGGAGCGTTCTGTGGGATGTGTGAACAGGCTTTGGGATCCCGAGGCGGATTTCCATGCCGAGAACAGGCAGTGCTGGTCGCTCCCCAGGAGACGGAAGGCAGTGAACACGCACAGCGCCGGGCGGAAAGGCAGAGCCGCTCTCGGGGAACTGCGTGGGGCTGACGTCATGCTCCGTGCCGGGATATTCTCAGCAGGAACATCTGAGCTGGGGTCACGGGTTCCCAGGGAGCCATCTTGTGAACGTCATGGCAGCTCAGAGCCACCCAGCCTCCGTTTTTCCACTGCGTTTTCCACAGTGTGTGAGTGAGTGCGTGTGTGAATCCGCGGGGTTTCCCCTGTGAGCACGGAATCAGCATGCCTGGTGCCTCCTGAAATCCCTGCTTTGTCCTGGGCCCTTCCCAGTAAAAACCCTTGGCTCACCGAGAGGGGCTCTGCTAAGCTGTGTCTGCAGTTCAGAGCTAGATGAGCTCGTGGGGTGGATGGAGAAAGAGACCTCAGGGCTCCAGCACTTGCAAATCCCACGGCGAGTTCCTATCTGTGTGCCTGGGGCCTCCTGAAATCCCTGCTTTGTCCTGGGCCCTTCCCAGTGAAAACCCTTGGCTCACCGTGAAGGGCTCTGCAAAGCTGTGCCTGTGCAATTCAGAGCTGGAAGAGCTCGTGGGGTGGATGGAGAAAGAGACCTCAGAGCTTCACCATTTGCAAATCCCATGGCGAGTTCCTATCTGTGTGCCTGTTGCCTCCTGAAATCCCTGCTACATCCTGGGATCTTCCCAGGAAACCCTTGGCTCAGAGTTAGCGACTCTGCTAAGCTGTGCCTGTGCAATTCAGAGCTGGAAGAGCTCATGGGGTGGATGGAGAAAGAGACCTCAGGGCTTCAGCACTTTGAAATCCCACGGCGAGTTCCTATCTGTGCGCCTGGTGCCTCCTGAAATCCCTGCTTGGTCCTGGGCCCTTCCCAGTAAAAACTCTTGGCTCAGTGTTAGCGGCTCTGCAAAGCTGTGCCTGTGCAATTCAGAGCTGGATGAGTTTGTGGGGTGGGTGGAGAAAGAGACCTCAGGGCTTCAGCACTTTGAAATCCCATGGTGAGTTCCTATCTGTGCGCCTGGTGCCTCCTGAAATCCCTGCTTGGTCCTGGGCCCTTCTCAGTAAAAACTCTTGGCTCAGCGGCTCTGTGAAGCTGTCCCTGTGCAATTCAGAGCTGGAAGAGCTCGTGGGGTGGATGGAGAAAGAGACCTCAGGGCTCCAGCACTTTGAAATCCCACGGCGAGTTCCTATCTGTGTGCCTGGGGCCTCCTGAAATCCCTGCTTTGTCCTGGGACTTCCCCAGTAAAAACTCTTGGCTCACCGTGAGGGGCTCTGCTAAGCTGTGTCTGTGCAGTTCAGAGCTGGAAGAGCTCGTGGGGTGGATGGAGAAAGAGACCTCAGGGCTCCAGCACTTGCAAATCCCACGGCGAGTTCCTATCTACTCCCACTCCTGCAGGAGCTCCATGGAAACGAGCTCAAACTGTGCAAATTGGCTGCGACGTGTTTTTCTTGAGTCAGTAACACGGTAACTTTTCTCTCTCCTTCTCCTCACCCAATACTCACTTCACCCCCCAGCAGCCCTTGCCAGCTCCCGATGCGATAAGCAATTAGTTTGGTTAAGGCTTCTTTTTTTAGGAGCTCGAGCTGTGGGAGTTGCTGGCCTTGGAGGAGATGTGAAATCCGCTCTTTCCCCATCCAGAGCGTTCGTGCGGAATTCCACCACCTCACCTCCTGGACACGGAGAGCCGAGGCAGCTGCTGGGCATGAAAAGCCTCTGGAACCTGCCATCCCTCACAGGCCTTTTCTGCTCCAAGGGAATTTCTACTCCTGATCCTTAGAGCGGGAAAGGATTTGGATTCTCAGGTCGTTTAGACCCAAACCTACAAAACTCTTTTCTTGGAAGCTCTTAACTCTGCAGATGTTCGCACTGAGACTCAAAATAGCTGTTTCAGAAGCAAAGGTGAAAAAGGAATTGTCAGGATGTGCCGTGAGTCAGAAATTTGGGGGCCACCGAGGTGATCTGAGGGCCGTGAAGACAGCACCAGGCTGGGAGAGCTGGGATTGCTCAGCCTGGAGAAGGGAAGGCTCCAGAGAGACCTTGGAGCCCCTTCCAGTGCTTAAAGGAACTCCAAGAGAGCTGGAGAGGGCCTTTGGACATCCCTTTGGACAAGGGATGGAGGGACAGGACAAAGGGAATGTTTGCATCCCAGAGGGCAGGCATGGATGGAATTTTGGGAAGAGGAGTGGGATATTCCTTGTGAGGGCGGTGAGGCCCTGGGATGGAATTCCCAGAGAAGCTGTGCCTGCCCCTGGATCCCTGGGAGTGCCCAAGGCCAGGTTGGACAGGGCTTGGAGCAGCCTGGGACAGTGGAAGGTGTCCCAGCCCGTGGCAGGGGTGGGACTGGATGGGCTTTAAGGTCCTTCCCAACCCAGACCAGGCTGGGATCCCAGGAATCTGGGAAAACACAGCAAAGGCTCCTGATTTCCTTCCTGGTGCTCCTGTTCCACGTCCTCAGGGCAGGTGTTGGACTTGCCTTTAATTCAGATGGTCAGTCTTGAAATGATTCTCGAATTCCATCATAAATCTGGGACATGGGGAAGGGAAGGGAAGGGAAGGGAAGGGAAGGGAAGGGAAGGGAAGGGAAGGGA
>VZDJ01000046.1:329711-354325 GCA_008694505.1 Cyanoderma ruficeps
GAGGAAATAGAAGAAAGTGAAGAAGGAAGAGAAAGAGAAGAAAGAGAAGAAAGAGAAGAAAGAGAAGAAAGAGAGGGAGAGGAAGGAGAAGGAAAAGGGTAAATAAAATCCCCACATGTTGATTGTATTGAATCACAAAGCCAACATCACCCTGTGGTGGAAATTCCTCCCTTGCCCCGATGCCTCCCCTCCTGGCTCTCTGTCTTCCCTTGGAGCCAGTGGTTGCTGGAACCACCAATTCCTGCATTTCGTCGGGCCAAGTCCTGTCCCGTGTCCACCAGCACCGAGCCCCAAGGCCTGGAGGGGACAGCCCAGGCTAGACAAGCCCTGCAAACCTCTGCTGAAAGCCCAAGTCAGCAACATTCGCACGGAGACCTCCCCACCTCGCTGGATTAGTGACTCCTGTGGTGGCCCCGTGGCTCCTTTTACGAGCAGCAGGAAAAAAAGGGGAGGAGGAGAGAGGAGGCATCGAAGCCCAGTGACAAAATCGAGGCTGGGCTCTGCCCGGGCTGTTTCCTTATGTAAGAGGAGCAAGGGGATGGTTTCCTACAGCCCCTGTGACCAAAGGAATGCAGGAGCACAAGGCTGGACCCGGCCAGGGGGAAAACGGATCCCGACGGAGCCGGGAACATGCGTGGGCTGGCCCCGGCACCGCCAGGGAATGAGGGAGCTGCTCCAGAGCTTCCCTAAAATCCCGTCCAGGGGATTAAACAATTCACTCCAGGGCTTGCAGGGAAAAGCCTGGGGGAGCCAGCCAAAGGCAGAGCGCTGTGAGCAGGCCAGGAGTTCAACTCAGGATTCCTTGTTAAGGGAAGAAAAGGGAACAAAAATAAAGTCGAATTCCTGCATCTATAAAACGAAAGTCTCCGTGTTTTTCCAGATTCCAGGGTGAAGGGCTTGAAATGCAGCGCTGCTGCTTTCTGTGTTATTTTATTTTTCTAAATCTCTCTCTCTCTCTCACTTTTCCTCATCCTGACCCCTCTCGCCGAGATCCCCAAAGCTGAATTGCTGTTGTTACACGTCCATGGCATGCCCAGTGTCCTTAGTGAACAAAATTATTAAAGTGATAAAACAAACATGAACAGACTGACCCACCTATTCTCCTCCCTAGGGCAAGAAAAGAGATTCATCAGCACTTCACTCCCCAAAAAACGCACCCCCAGGTGAGGGGATTGAGCACTGATGGTCTCCTGTCATCCCTTCCTTTATCTTTTCCACTCATAAGGGCAGAGATCACTGCCAATTCTGGCTTCAGGAAGCTCATTCTAGGAAATTAATTCCCCTCAGAGCCCCATTGTAGAGGGAAATAAGGTGCTGAAATCAGCTGCACCTTGTTCTGGTTGCTGACCACCTTCCAGATGTTTCCTCATGGGGTCTGCAACATCTCTGCCCTTTGGGGAAAGGAAATCTCGTTGCAAGCAGCAGGTCCAGCAGGGAGAGGCAGGGTTTTATTAGACTGAACACCCGGAGGAAACACTAAAACCGGCTTTTCTCTGAGGGCAAAACAGGACCAGCAAGTTTGAGCTTGGGTTGTAAAGCGCTCTTGACTTGAGCTGCTGGTTCCCATCCCAGCCGCTGAAGGGTTTGGCATCACATCACAACCCATGAACTCTCCATGGGTGACGGGGCAGGAGCAGGGAAACACGGCTCCTGCTCCTGAAATAAAGTCAGGAGGTGCTAAACAGAGACATCCTGGCTTAGGAAATCAGAGATCTACCAGCAGTCCCTTTTATTTCTGCATGAACCCACTGGAAAAAGAATTTGACGTAATTATCAAGGGGAGAATTCATTATACGAAGCTATTTCCTTGGAGGAAGTTTAGACCTCAAATTCTGCCCCCATATCCCACAGCAGTGCCCAGACTCCCTAAATCTTAGAATTAGGATCACAGAGTTGTTTGGATTGAAAGGGACCTTAAAACTCTTGTTCCAGCCCCTGCCCTGGGCAGGAACAGCTTCCATTACTCCAGGTTGCTCCAAGCCCTGTCCAACCTGGCCTTGACCATTTCCAGGGCTGTGGCAGTCACAGTTTCTCTGGGAAAACCACTGATCATTTTCTATTAATCCATTCTCTGCCTTTGTAGGAGGAGCTGCTGCACCAGCGGTGAATTGCTGCGCCTTGAAAAACACAAAGACACTTTCGGTCAATTTTTTGTTTTTTTCCATTTCAATAATTGTTCCAATGTTCCAATCCTTCTCTGTCAGCTTCTGCTCTAAAAACTTCACCCAATCCCAACCTATTGCATCCTTCCCAGGAAGCCCTGGAGTGCTCAGGGTCCTTTATTCCGTATTCTCGCTGTTTCATGGAATGTCACAGCCAACAGCGAAGCCTGGCCGCGCCTGCTGGTGAATGAGGGACACGCAGGATTCCTGCAGTGTTGGATTTCAATTTATCCGACCTGGCTGCACGGCCTGTTCCCAGATCAAGTGAAAAATCAAACTGCTCCTTTGTTGGATCCACATTCTGAAAACCCAAGCCCCTCTTTTTTTTTTTTTCCCCCTCCTCTGAGCCAAGTTCATGTCCCAGTGATTCCCCCCAACTCAGCTCCTTCACCTGGGTTTCAGAGGGAGAAAAGCCAGTTGTTTCCAGAGAAAGGGAATGACAATGGGCGGGCCAGTTTCAAGCTGGGATAGAAATGCAGCTTAATATGCTGTCAAAAATGATTTGAAACAGATCCCTTCGTGCCAGCTGATAAAACTGAAATGTTCTGCTTCGGGCTGAGCCACCGCAGGTTGGAAGCTGACTTTTTAACCTTTTCCCATGGTTAAAGAAAAAAAAAATTCAGAAAAACACGCTTTTTGGGGGGCAAAGTTAAAAAAAGAGAAGTTAGTATTGAAGCTTTGCCTTGAAGCATTTATGAAACTCCTGGTGTGAGGAGAAGCAGTGGAGTGTTGGTGTCAGAGTGAGAGGACAAGGCAGGGCTTGTCCCAGGGAGGGACACTGCTGGTCCTAATGCCAAAATTCTGGCAGCAGAGTGCCACACACCCCGGAGATGGATTTTAGGAATTACCCACCACAGCCTGGAGTGTTTACAAGAGCAACTCACAGCCACCACGAGGCTCTTGTGCATCCAACACCTCCATGTGCCCACCCAAAAAGGAGGGTGAGCAGATCCCCCTGTTCGATTTCTCTTCAGCTGATAATTCATCCCACTCGTGCTCCAACATCAAGGTTTAAAAAAAGAGGACCCAGCTGGCAACGTTAGAAAAAAAGTTAATATTGAAGCCTTGCCTTGAAATATTTATAAAACTCTTGCTGTGAGGTGGAGTGTGGAGTGCTGGTGTCCTGGATGGGACACTGCTGGCCCTGATGGCTTGTCTGGGATGCCAAAATTCTGGCAGCAGACTGGGATGGCTTTTAGGAATTACCCACCACAGCCTGGAGTGTTTGCAAGAGCAACTCACGGCCACCACAGCATTGTGCATCCAATTCCTCCCCTGCCCCTTGTGCTGCCCAGCCCAGAAAGGAAAGTGAGCAAATCCCTGTTTGATTTCTGTTCAGGTGATCATTTGCTCCACTCAAGCTCCAACATCAAGGTTTAAAAAGAGAGGACCCAGCTTCAAAGTTAAAGTAAAAGTCAATATTGAAAGCCTGCCTTGAAGCCTTTATGAAACTCCTGGTGTGAGATGAAGCAGTGGAGTGTGGAGTGTTGGTGTCAGAGCACCAGGACAAGGCAGGGCTCCTGGATGGGACACTACTGACCTTGATGGCTTGTCTGGGATGCCAAAATTCTGGCAGCAGACTGGGATGGCTTTTAGGAATTATCCACAACAGCCTGGAGTGTTTGCAAGAGCAGCTCACGGCTTTGTACATCCAATTCCTCCACTGCCCCTTGTGCTGCCCAGCCCAGAAAGGAAAGACAGCAGATCCCTGTTTGATTTCTCTTCAGCTGATAATTTGGTCCACTCAAGCTCCAACATCAAGGTTTAAAAAGAGGGGACCCAGCTTCAAAGTTAAAGTCAATATTGAAAGCCTGCCTTGAAGCCTTTATGAAACTCCTGGCGTGAGGAGAAGCAGTGGAGTGTTGGTGTCAGAGTGAGAGGACAAGGCAGGGCTCCTGGGTGCAGCATTGTGCATCCAACTCCTCCCCTGCCCCTTGTGCTGCCCAGCCCAGAAAAGAAAGTGAGCAGATCCCTCTGTTTGATTTCTCTTCAGCAGATCCCTCTGTTTGATTTCTCTTCAGCAGACCCCTCTGTTTGATTTCTCTCCAGCAGACCCCTCTATTTGATTTCTCTTCAGCAGATCCCTCTGTTTGATTTCTCTCCAGCTGATAGCTCCAACCCCAAGGTTTAGGAGGAGCTGACCCAGCTGACCTCCAGCAGCATCCCCCAGCCCTGTCCCTGCCTGCCCAGCCCCGGCGCTGACGGGAGTTTGTGTACAAAGCTGTCACCACTCTCGGGAGCAGAGGGGGGGAGATTTTCCAGCTCATCTGTAACCCGAGTGGCACTTTCAGCCCCGGCATCTTTCTTGCCGGTGTCAACAGCACGCAGCGGCCCAGCTATCCCCTTACACATTATCTTCCATCAAGTTGACGGACAGGAGGGAGCAGAGCCAGGAGTCATTGTGACAGGCTGGGTGTTTTTACAGGCACAATGGTTAATGGGCTGGTTAATGTAAAGGATTAGCCCCTTCAGCCCCGGGACATCTGAGAGGGGAGGAGGAAGGGGGTGGTGCTGCTCAGCCATCGTCTCTCCTCACCAAATAGAAGTCAATCGGAGGGAAAGAAAAAAAAAAATCCTTTATGGTGTCTTGGGTTTGGCACGAGGGGCTGGCGTTTTGGGACGGTGATGCTCAACACGAAACACAAAGACTAAATATCACGGCCTGCAGGGAACGGGCACGTTCCCAAAGCTGCCAGAGCTCCAGGAGTGTTTGGACAATGCTGTCAGGGACAGGATGGGATTTTTGGGATCGCCCTGTGCAGGGTCAGGGCTTGGACTGGATGATCCCTGTGCAGGGTCAGGGCTTGGACTGGATGATCCCTGTGCAGGGTCAGGATCAGGACTGGGTGATCCCTGTACAGGGTCAGGACTGGATGATCCCTGTGCAGAGTGAGGAGTTGGATGATCTCTGTGTAGGGTCAGGGGTTGGACTGGATGATCCCTGAGCAGGGTCAGGGTCAGGACTGGATGATCCCTGTGCAGGGTCAGGAGTTGGGCTGGATGATCCCTGTGTGTCCCGTCCAGCCCAGGGTATTCTGTGATCCCTCTGATTCTCTGAGGCAGATTCCCTGATTCTCTGACTCTTCTCTGGAGGAGCAGCGCGGGACGAGGCGGCTGAACAGACTCTCCTCCTCCTCAGCCAAGGGATGAGAAGCGAAGGCCAGAGAAAACCTCAGCTGTGCCCTGGGGACACCAGGACTGCTCTCCCCAAACCTCCTCCTGCCCAAGAGCTCCAAAAAAGCGGCTGTCCAGAGGAATTGCTGTGCGGAAAGTGGACATTTGCCACTTTTCCTGAGACAGCAAAGCCGCCCCCGAGGCTCCGGCCCTTCCCTGCCTCATCCCTCTCCCGTCGGAGCCGCATTATCCCGAGGAGCCCATCCAGCGCTATTGTATCACCGCTAAGTGCCCGAGCTTAGGGGATTTATGGCCATATGCTCGCAGGGCTTAGGCACTGAGAGGCTTAGAAACCCTTCCTCCGAATTCCTCGGGCCGCCTAAAACCTCCGGCCCGGCTGGCTCGGCTTACAGCAGCGAGACGGGCCTGGAGAGACCCTCCCCGGGAAAGATGCCGAGCTCCAGGAGAAAAGGGGCTGGAGAGACCCTCTCCAGGAGAAAAGGGGCTGGAGAGACCCTCCCCGGGAAAGATGCCGAGCTTCAGGAGAAAAGGGGCTGGAGAAATCCTCCCCAGAGGAAAAGGGCCTGGAGAAATCCTCTCCAGGAGAAAAGGGGCTGGAGAGACCCTCTCTGGGAAAGATGCTGAGCTCCAGGAGAAAAGGGGCTGGAGAAATCCTCCCCAGAAGAAAAGGGGCTGGAGAAATCTTCTCCAGGAGAAAAGGGGCTAGAGAGACCCTCCCAGGGAAAGACGCTGAGCTCCAGGAGAAAAGGGGCTGGAGAAATCCTCTCCAGGAGAAAAGGGGCTGGAGAGACCCTCTCCAGGGAAAACTCCCGAGTTCCAGGAGAAAAAGGGGCTAGAGAGACCCTCTCTGGGAAAGATACTGAGTTCCAGGAGAAAAAGGGGCTGGAGAGACTCTCCCCAGGAGAAAAGGGGCTAGAGAGACTCTCCCCAGGAGAAAAGGGGCTGGAGAAACCCTCCCCAAGAAAAAAGAGGCTGGACAAGCCCTTCCCAGAAGAAAGGAGACTGGAGAGACCCTCTCCAGGAGAAAAGGGAACTGGAGAGACCCTCTCCAGGAGAAAAGGGGCTGGAGAGACTCTCCCCAGGAGAAAATGGGCTGGGGAAACTTTCCCTAAGAGAAAAGGGGCTGGAAAAACCCTCTCCAGGAGAAAAGGATCTGGAGAAACTTTCCCCAGGAGAAAAGGGGCTGGAGAAGCCTTTTCCAGGAGAAAAGGGACTGGCAGAAGCCTGGGATTGTTGGAGCTGCCTCCCAAGCTCCCAGTGAGGCGGGTGAATCCCTTAGGGGTGGAAATCCGGGGCAGGACAGGGCTGGGTTTGCCCCTGTCACTCACTGAGCCAGCGAGACACAAACCTGTCTGTGACCTGAAGGTTTTCAGATATGGTTTAACCTGTAATTATTTAGGGTTTGTATCAGGCTGCTGGGATTTAACCACGAGCTCAGGCCAAATCCTGTCACCTGCACAGCAAAGTGATTTTCAGCATCACTGTGTCTCATGCTGGGTCTCACGGTACCGACTACTCCAAAAATAAAAAAAAAACCAAAAAAAAATCAGTTTAAGTTGGTAAAAACTCACAGAAAAGAATTGTTTCCCTCCTTTCCTCCTCCCCTCAAATGGCACCGTAATTTTGGGCAGCGAGAAATTAGGAAGTAAAATGTACTTTCTGCTTAGCCTGCTTTTCTTTTCTTCGTTTTGACAGATTTTAATTATTATTCCGCATTCTGAAGGTGAAGGGGGAAAAATATAGGAAAATATTTTTTAAAAAAAGCTTTTTTTTTTTTTTAAATCTTGGGTCAGTTCATTTCAGCAGCATCATGGGACTTCCAGGCTCTGAAAAATGAAAAAGAGATGGACCTGCACCAGGACACTTCGTCTGAACCTTGGGATTTGATGGCAGCAGGGATTTGAGTGCAGGCAGGGGAGCTGACGGAGCCTGGAGCGTGATTTTGGAGTTGAAAAAGTATTTCTATTATTAAATTTATATTTTAATTTTGCAACGATGACCTACGGTGACACCCACCCTTCGTTTCTCCATCGGGGGTCCTTCCCCCTTCTGTCCCAAACATGATTTAAATTCTGTAGGAAAGCTGAAAGTGCTTTCTCCTCCTGGCTCAAAAAAAAATATAAAAAAAGATCCAAGTTAGCAGAGCTCATTTTTCTGCCTTACAATTCTGTGTGTGTCCATCTGTGCAGAAACACGAGAGTGACAGAGAAGTCAGAAAAGGAAACGGCTCGTTCTGTTCCCCGGCAGCTTTCAGAAAATCACCCGGGGGGCAAAACCCCAAACCGTGTCAATAATAGATCATTTTTATTGCCATTTTCTGAGGGCAAACCCATTGAATTTTTGGGCCAGGGGTGGTTCCAGCCCTACCTTGCAGCCAGAGTTGGGACATCTGCTGTTTTTTAGGGAATAGGGAATGTTGGGTCAGGCCCAAGGAAGAACAAAGTCCTCACTCAGCCAAGGACTCCCGAAAAGTGATGGAGCTGGAAATCTCCCCGGATCAAAGAGCTCAGGCACAAAGCGGGAATTGCCACGGTCACTACAGATCAAGGCAGCAAAAGATGAAAGGCTGGACTCTTATTTTTATATATATATATAAATATAAATGTATGCACTATTCTGCCTTGATAAAGGGACCCTTAAGTGACACTTAATTACACACAGTTGTAATTAAACCTGTACAAGTCAGTGCAGAACGGTCAGTGCACAGAGGTGAGACAAAGGGAGCATTTTTCACATTTTCCATCCATTTATAAATGAGGTGAAAGAGGTGACATCACATTCCCAGGTTAGAGAGGGAATTCTTGGCAAAGCTGTTAATGGAGCCCGAGGAACCAAATTTTGATCAAGGTCCTGTTCTCTTATTATTTTTATACATAAGAATATATTTATTCATTTTAATAAAAAATAAAATTATTATTTTATTTATGGTTAAAGCAAATATCTTTATTTTAATAATAAATTAAATTGATAATTTATTATTAAAACAAATATTTTAGAAATTGTTTTATTAATGATAAAATTTTATATTTTATTTTAATTATTTTTATTATTTCTTTTTCTGTAAAAGTAGTTTAAACAAACTTGTATTTTAGCAAAGCCTGGAGCTGTTTCAGCTGGAAGTGGCCTTTCTACAGAAAAAACAATGTCCCAACTCTCAGCACAAATGGGGAAAAGAAAACAAACATCCTCAGGAAAAAGTTCCAGCAAATTTGTCACTTCTCTGATAAAGTAGTTAAGAGTTTAAATTAGACTCACCTCATTTGTAGATCTTGATTGAATTCACCTGTGAGGACAAAATACAAAAAAAAAATCACATGGAAATCACAATTTTCAACAATATTTGCAATATCTTGCTTTGCCAGGTGAAACCCACCTGAGTTCTGTGTCAGCCTGGGAGCAAATTTAAACATCGTGAACCAAGATAATGTTTTTTATTTAACAAAGGAACAGCAGGTGGGGGGAGAAAACGCAGGAGAACAGTTGGGAAGTGCAGTTAATTAATGTAAATTTAACTGTATCCAACCACACGTTGGTTTTCAGGCACTGAACTGTGGGTTTCTGCACCTGGATCTTTCAGGGTGCCCTCAACTCCAAAAAACAGCAAAACTGGTTCAACATAAACGATTGTCTATAGGACAAAAAATGGTATCGATTTAGGATTTATTTATACAAACCAAGGCGAGATTAGAGTGAGCAAATGAGGAAAGGGGTGAGAGACGATGAGGGGGAAGCAGAAAAAATAATTGATATCAAACCTTGATTCAGTGTGGCTCCCCACACTGCAGAGATATTCCACCCATGGGGCAACCAGCTGGCGGTTCATCCGTGATCCCGACTTCTCCGAATCATTCCTTCATGTTTCGACATCAGTCGTGTAGTTCTACTCAAACCAGGCCACGCTGGGCGTGCCCCGGCTAAGACAGGGAGGGAATGGGAGGATGATTACCTGGAGGAGTGAAAGTTGGCTTAGTGGCGTTTTAATCTTCTTTTTTTTCTCGTTAGAGGCGGGATTAATTGCATGAAGGGCATTGTTTCATGTTTGGACTCAGATGTTTATTAATTTTTATCCATGGTATAGTCTCACAAGCTGTGAGCTCCAGTTAACAAGGTTAAAATGGCTCTGGGCCCAACTCTCTACGAGGCCTTTTAAGCACAAACTGTCCAATTATGAAATGACACCTAAATTATTTTTACTTTTAACCCAATAACCAACCTCCCGTGGCCTGCAATGTGGATTTTTCTGTCCAATTACAAAACACCACCCAGAGCTATGAAGGAGAAGGTGAAAAAGAAGGACTCACCCTCTGCCTTAAAACTTCCATCCTGCTTTATATATATTACTGTATTCTAAACCCTTAAACTCTAAGTTTTCCACCCTGTGACATCACACACTTCTATTCAAACTCCACACCCATGATCCCAGTGCTGTCACTCGATTTTGGGAGCCTGTTCCAAGGCCTCAGGTCCAATGCAGGGTTTTCTTGAGGGTCAGTGCCTGCCAGCACAGAAAAAGCCCAAAACTCTCAGAGTTCCAACACGTTTGTCTGTTCATGTGGATCCACGTCACTGCTGATTTCACCCTGAGCAAAGATGTGTCCCGTAATTCAATCCAGGGCCTTCAAGCAGCGGAATTCCCCCTAAGGGGAAAAAAAATTCCATTTCTGAATGCTGGATGTGGAGGCTGTGTGGAATAGGTGACAGCAAGGGGGAGAAGGATTCCTTCAGCTTTTTTCCTCCATGACCTCATCGTGGAGATTGACGTTAAAATGAAATTACCTGTTAGCAGCGTGCTCCCATTGCCACATAAATTCCTTCCCAAGCTCTCTCCGCTCCTGAAAGAAGGAATATGTTGAGGTTGATGTTAAGGTTGTTTTCACACATGAAAACTGGTTAAGGGACAGTGGTTTTAATCTCGATTTTTGACTTGGGCCTGAAGGGGGACAAGGGTGAGAGGCGCAGAGCAACAAAAGAGGGATGAGATGGGAAGGAAAAAAGAGGAAAGCAGAGGAATTTGTGGGATTTGCCCAAGTTCATCCACCCATTAATAAAGGGCAAACGAGAAGCGACAGGGAGGTAACACTGAGCAGGCCTCGGCCGTTCCGCAAAGCATCTCCCATAATTTCAGGGAGCAGGAACTCCAGCTGACAGATTTTTGGAGCCGGCCACGGAGCTGTCATGGGATTGGGGAGAGGAAGAGGAGGGGGGAGGGATGGCTGGGAAGGGGGCAGAGCTCGTGGAGAGGAGCGGGAGCTAGGCCGAGGTCAAGGCCGAGGTGTCGCGGGCAGCTCAGGTCCCGCCGGCTCCTCGTGGCACGCAGAGCGGATTTTGCTGCTCTGTTGGGATGCACTGGGACAAGGATCACGTCATAAACTCCGGGCTGGAGCGTGGCAGAGCTGGGAAAAGCTGATTCCCCTCCGGGGTGGCTGCTGAGGCCACGTTACCTGACATTTCCCCCGCCCCAGCTCGACGTGACTCAAGTGCCGGGGGTTGCATTAAGGAGGTGTGAACATCATGAGCCTGGAAGGCAGCCAAAGCTTGGGAAGGTCAGGAGAGGAATTTTTCCACCAAGTTCAACTGGACTTTCAATCAACTCCAGCTTCGCCCTGTGACTTTTCCCTACGTGTACCCAAAAAAATGAGGTGAGGTGCCACGTAACGAGCGAGACCACACAGGGCTGACTCACTCCGGGTTCTTCTCTCATGCAAAGCTTGCTGAGGACATCTGGGAACATTCCTGTTTGGGCTGCATGGAAAAGGGGTATCCAAAAAGGGGGTTTTTTTGCTATTTTTTCAAAGGAAGAAGTGGCCAAACATGGGCAGAAAGTCGTTCAAAATACGGAAACAACGCGAAAAATTAGGGCTGGAAAGATAACAACGAATAATGGGCAAATCCTGGGATGATTTGAGTTACGGATTTGGGGACATTTTCAACCACCAAGGGGAGGTTGTTCAGACAGCCAAACCTCAGCTGCTGCACCCTCATCCAGGAATACAAATTCCTGATTGCACCAAAGGTGCTGGCGGGGTGACGACACCGAGGTCAGCCAGGGAATTCCACCTCGTGATGGAGGAGCAGTTGCTCCACTGCCTTGGTAGGTCCTCGTCTGGTTCAGCTGCCTTTGCAGATCTCACCCCAAGTGCTGAAATTCATCTTCAGCTTTGCCATCAGCTCTCCAATAAATTACCCTGGAGAGGCGTTTAGAGACCCCGCAGCTCGCAACGTGTTTTGGGGGGGGAAAATAAAAATAAAAAAGCACTAAAGAATGATGAAGAGCTGCTGAAATTTTATGTTACAAATATTTTTACAGCTTTAGCCCCTATTTTTAGTTAACAAATCATCTACGGACCAATTATAATTTCCTTCACACGTATTAAGTGCGCAGAAGAATTCGCCAAGCACACTGGTGCTAACCCCAAACATTTAAAAAACATGAGTCAGCCCCTCTCACTGCCTTCCCCCCTCCCACCCTGGGCTTATTATGGACTGGAACTTCATCAGACTTCTGCAAAAAAATAAATGTAGCCTCTTTATTTGCCTTCTCGTACTGGAAATCTTTCCATTTTGCCTCTTCAAGGTTTCTTCTGCACCTCTGAGGATTAGGAGTTTGTTTTCTTTTTAAAAGAAGCCTGATGTTTCCTCCTATTTACTTGTCTTCCAGAGTGAGGGATGCCTAAAAATCCCTCCAGGTAAAGACTGGGACGACAACTCCTGCAATCCCTGGATTTGCCCATTTTTGGTTGTATCCATGTGCTCTTAGCTTGTTTTTTCCTTCATTTTTTGTTTAATATGCAAGTGAAAAAAAATTATGTGATTACCACTCCATCTTCCCAGTGGGATTGAGGGCATGGTCAGACCTTCAAAATGTTGGGACAATTTTAAACCTTCCAGCTTTTTTAAAGGGAGAGTCATTTTCCTTCTCTCCAAGCTGGTCATGGCGATTGAAGGCCGTTATCCTCTTTCCCAAATGAAGGTGTCCAACACCATCTGAGATGCTCCTGAAAACAAAACCACCAACACTTTTTATTTCGTCCTGAGCTATCTTTAAACATCAGCTCTTACTGATTTATTCACATCATAATTTTTTTCTCAATTTCAAACATCCATAAATTAATTCTCCGTGAGTTTCCGTTTTGCTGATGGGCTCACGAAGGAAAAATTGCTTAAGGAATCCTTGTCCCCCCTTGATTTCACCTGCTCCAGAGGATCAGTTAATGCTTGTGCCAGAGGAAAAATCCCAGCCCCATCATCCAGCAGTGAAGCAAAACCCCACAAGGATCCCTGTTGGAATTCTGGAAACTTAGATTTTGGGGTTTTGCTGTATAGTAATGTATGTGAGTCAAGATGGAGGATCTTGGGTGTTGTCTGAGCCCTTCTTCTTCACTTTCTTCTTCCTTCTTCTTCACCTTCTTCTTCCTTCTTCTTCACCTTCTTCTTCCTTCTTCTTCACCTTCTTCTTTCTTCATGGGTTTGGGTGTTTTTCTGTAATTGGTTGATGGAGTCTGCATTGCAGTCTTCAAGGAGTTAGTTATTGAGTTTAAAACAAAAATAATTTAGATGGCATCCCAAAATTGGACAGGTTGCCCTTGAAAAGACCTGGAATAGATAGAGAAAGGCTCCATTTTAACTCATTTTTCTAACTTGCCTAGTTAGTGCTCACAGTTAAATAAGAAATAAATAAATAAGAAACAATAAACATCCAAGTCTGAACTCACCATTTATGTTTCCCATGTCTTAATCCTGACCTCGGCAGAGAAAAAGAAACCAGAACTGCAGCAGATCCCAACCCTCTTTTTCAGTGTGCACCAAATTCCTTGGAAAAGCAGGAGCAGGGGCCTGGATGAGTGTTCCTGGATAACCAGGACCATGGACACCTGGACCATGGAGAAGGCCTAGCTGCTTTGCAGGATGAGAAGAGCTTGAGAGAAAACGGGATGAGTTTCACACCTCCAAATCCAATTCTTGTCTTTCCAAGGCAGAATCTTTCCAATCTTTTCCATCTGGAGGGACCTGACTCTCATTATAAGGTGATAACTTAAATGTTTTTTTAACTGCCAGTGTAGATAAAGACATGAGCTGTGTCTGGCTGTGCACGTGGCCGGAACTTCTGAGAGGATTTTTGGTGCTCTTGGCACTTTGGGACTTTCTTTTTATCTCCTCAGACAGGGCCACAGAAACGCTGAGGACACAGGGAATCATCTGATTCACACAAAGCTTCTTTCTGGACCTGTGCTATAAGGTGATAACTTAAATGTTATCATTATAAGGTGATAACTTAAATGTTTTTTTAACTGCCAGTGCAGATAAAGACATGAGCTGTGTCTGGCTGTGCACGTGGCCAGAACTTCTGAGAGGATTTTGGTGCTCTTGGCACTTTGGGACTTTCTTTTTCTCTCCTCAGACAGGGCCACAGAAATGCTGAGGACACAGGGAATCATCTGATTCACACAAAGCTTCTCTCTGGGCCTGTGCACTGTGGCAGACGCTGAAGTCAATCCCTCCTGGCCTGTGCGGTTTCGTGAGAATCCAGGGGGGGAAAAAAAACAAAAAAAGAAAAAAAAAAAAAAGGTAAAAAGCAAAATTCACCAGATCAGCTTTCTAAGCAGTGACTTTCCCTGAACTTTCCTAGAAACCTTGCTCTGCTTTTCCCATCTCCTGCCAAGCTGCATAGAATTGGATGAGCAGAATTTTTTTTCTTTTTGCTCCTGCTCCACGAGCTGGTGCCAGTGCAAGGAAGTTTATTTTTGTAACTTAACCCCCCTCTCTTGCAAAGTGCACTCAAAGCACCTGGCTTTCCATTCTTGAATTAAACCAGGACTGACCCTACTTTGCTGAAAGTGTAGCTGCTCTTTATTTGACTTGCAGGGCTTTAAGGCAGCTGTAATGGGCTGGGGTTAAGAGAGTCTCTGGCGAGGAAAACTTAGGAGAGGAGAGAGCAGCTGGAAGTAAAACAGATTTTTAAAAATCCCTGAGATGCTCATCCCTGTCTGACAGCCTTCAAATTCTACCTGCTGTGAAGGAAAACCTGTTTTGGGGTGTTTTGGGTTGCTTGGCTTTGCTTTTATTTTTTTTTTAATTATTATTATTTTTTTTCTTTTAAGCAGCTTTATAGAGTCCTTGGATGAAATTGAACCTGGAGGCCAGGGAGGGAAGGGGTGTCTGGAGGCTGTAAAGGCAGAATTGAGTGACTTGCACAGACTTCAATAATTTGCAGACATCTGATATTAAAATGAGAGAAATCCCACCCCCACATGCAGGGCCTGGGAACTGTGCCCTGCAGACACTTTTAATGGCTCCTGTGGCTCCATCCACCCCAACCTTCCAGGAATGCCTTTTCCTGGGGTATTTATTGATTTCCCTGGATCTAAACAAAAGCCCAGGAAAGCAGGAGGGGGGGGAAAAAATTAATAAAAATTCGAAATGAGATGAAAACCAGCTGATAA
This sequence comes from Cyanoderma ruficeps, assembly GCA_008694505.1. NCBI lineage: Eukaryota > Metazoa > Chordata > Aves > Passeriformes > Timaliidae > Cyanoderma > Cyanoderma ruficeps. The sequence continues at coordinate 344,449 of VZDJ01000046.1, forward strand.
CTCAGCCTCAGGGAATTCTCTCTGCAAAGGCAGACATCCAAGGAGACGTGGCAGCTCCGTGGATCTGGGAGAAGCTGGGTCAGGACGTCAAGTGGAGTTAACGAAGTTGGAAAAATCACTGAGCAGGAGTCATTAAGGGCACCCATCACACTAAGCCTGGTAACTAATCCTGAAGCCTCATCTGCTCCCAGTGAGAAGCCTGTGATCAAGAGCAGAGAACGAAAATTGCGGGCTTCAAAAGGGGAAAATTAGTTTATATCAGAACCTGGAGTGTCCAAGGCCTAATAATTAACTAATTCGGGGGGTTCTGTCTTGGTTATCAGTGAGTAAATTACTGCTTTAATGTTGGAAAAAAGAATTCTCAGCAAAGCAGGTTTGCAAAGAAGAAGCAATACTCTGAAATAAAGTATTTAGCTCACTTTGATTCACCCCTCTTCCATTCCTAATCCTCAGAAGGATCCTCTGACACGGGTTCGTTTATGACAGGATCCTGTGGAATCAGAAAATTTTCCTTCTAAAGGGAAAAAAAAAATACAAAAATGTAATTTATACGTCTCATTTTAGATGGGTAATATCGGCTGAAATGAACATTACACTTCCTCTTTCCTTTATACCAACCCCAGTTCTCACTTGGAGAATGAGGAGGAATTGCACACTTCAGATGGTGCAATGAGCCACAAAAAAGGAGCAATTTTGTGGCAGTGGAGACCTGGAAACCAATTCCTAGAGCAGCCAGACTTAGCCGGTGTTGCCTTCAGCACCAGCTCTGGTCTTTAATTTAGTCATTCTGCTCCCAGAATCCCATCTTTGGATTTCATTCCGCGTAAAGGGTGAGCAACGCTGAATTCAGAGTCCCTGGAACGAGAGAAACAAGGGCTCTCCTTCACAGCTTTGGGCTGTTTGGAAAGGAGTGGCTTTTCCAGAGGTTCACAGGAATTCTGACAGCCTGATGTCATCGCTTGTTGCAGGGCTGGGGGTGACAAGTGGGATGTCACCCTGCCCGGCTCGTGAAAGGCCGTCCTTCAACGTCAGATGATGAGAAATCTTTTCTTTTGTCCTTTTTTCATCGTCCTTTTGGTGCCTTGGGAAGGCTGAGCTGGGACAGAGGCTGGACAGAGCTGGAGAATAAAGGAGATATTTATTAAAAGGCATTTAAGATGCACATCTTGGGCAGGACAAGAGCCTGGCCAGGGCTACACCCAATGTGGACCCAAAATGGTCACAAAATGGACCCAAAATGGACACAAAATGGAAACAAAATGGACACAAAACAGACACAAAATGGACCAAAATGGTCACAAAATGGTCACAAAATGGACAAAAAATGGACATAAAATGGACACAAAATGGACACAAAATGGACACAAAATGGACAAACGGTCCCGAGGTCTCACACTTTGATAAGTTTTGGTCCATTTGCATCTTGGGGTTGAACTGTCCAATCCCAGCTCCAGGTGGTGCAGTCCCATCCTTCTTGTTTTCTCCCTCCAGCCACCGTTGTTGGTGCTTTTGGGCCTGGAAACTTGTCCCAGTTGTCCTTGGTGTGGAGCAGGAAAAGGATTTGTTTTGTGTCCCTGGTGTGTGCAGAGAGCTGAGTGACACTGGATGGGAGCTCAGAGCTGCCCCCCTGGGCTCCACAGAACATGGAACACATGGAAGTTAAAATTTCACAAAAACTGGGTGTGAGGGGTGAGAGTTCATCCACCCAACCTCTCACTGGCCACGAGTTCTCCTCATCTCTGACCCTGCCTTGAGCAGGAGGTTGGACAAGGTGAGCTGGAGCCTCCTCTGACCTGAATTTTCCCTCTGGCTTCCAGGGAAAAGTTGTCCTGGAAATGGGAAGGAAAGAATACAATCAACTCAGGTGATTGAGGTTCCCACATGGAGGGATTTGGAGGGAACCTGGAAAACCAATTCCCACCAGGAATCCAGGAAAACTCAGCCTGGAGAAGCTGAGCCATGAGGGGACAACCGTGAGATCAGGAAGATCGGACAGGACCACTCAGATCATCGAGTCCAACCACTGCCTCAGCCCTGCCACGTCCAGCAATAAATCATTTCTTGGAAAACAATTTAGATCTTAGATCTAAAGATCTTTAGGTCTAAATTATTTCTTGTAAAACGATTTAGATCTTAGATCTAAAGGTCTTTAGACCTTTAAATCTTAGAAATTTTTTTAACACCTTCAAGGACAGGGATTCCACCACTTCCCTGGGCAGCCTCATCCAGCGCTTGACCACCCCTTCTGCGGATGAATTTTTGGATAAACCCTAAAAACTCCATCCCATATCCTGCTGGGACCAGTGCATGGATGAGTCTTTAGGTCTTAGATCTAATGATCTTTGCATCTTAAAATTTTAGAAATTTTTTTAACACTTCCAAAGACGGTGATTCCACCACGTCCCTGGGCAGCCTGATCCAACGCTTGACCACCCTTTCCATGGACGAATTTTTGGATAAACCCTAAAAACTCCATCCAATATCCTGCTGGGAGCAGTGCATGGATGAGTCTTTAGATCTTAGATCTAATGATCTTTACATCTTAAAATTTCAGAAATTTTCTGAACACCTCCAAGGACAGCGATTCCACCACTTCCCTGAGCAACCTCATCCAAAGCTTGACCACCCTTTCCATGGACGAATTTTTGGATAAACCCAAAACCAAACTCCATCCCATACCCTCCTGGGAGCAGTGCACGGATGAGTCTTTAGGTCTTAGATCTAATGATCTTTACATCTTAAAATTTTAGAAATGTTTTGAACACACCCAAGGACAGCGAGGCCACCACTTCCCTGGGCAGCCTGATCCAACACTTGACCACCCTTTTTGTGGATGAATTTTTGGATAAACCCTAAAAAACAAACTCCATCCCATACCCTCCTGGGAGCAGGGCATGGATGAGTCTTTAGATCTTAGATCTAATGATCTTTACATCTTAAAATTTTAGAAATGTTTTGAACACACTCAAGGACAGTGATTCCATCACTTCCCTGGGCAGCCTGATCCAATGCTTGACCACCCTTTCCGTGGACGAATTTTTGGATAAACCCTAAAAACTCCATCCCATATCCTGCTGGCAGCAGTGCACAGATGAGTCACTCCAGACGTTGCATGCGAGTCTTGTTCCTGAGGCTGTTTGATCCCTTTTGCTGCTCCCTAACCTTTGTCCTGCCTCCCAAATTTCCATTTGTGTCCGCGCCGCCGCTCCCGACCCTCGGCTGCCGTGCCAAATTTTTCTGTGACTGTATCACTCCGTATCTGAGCTGCAAACCTCAACCACGGCTTCAAATCTATCAAGAGAACATATGGAGAGCTGCTTTTTATATTTTGGCCCCCAGCAATAACCTCAGAATTTTCCCACATGCTGAGATGAGGCATCGTTCATTTTTAGAACCCGTCTTTTCTCTCCTTATTTAGGGATGTTTCACCATTGGCTGCTTGGTGGTTTTTGGGTTTTTTTTTTTGGTCAGTTCTGGAGTGGTTGGGTCACTTGGTGCCATCATGGGACGAACAGAACAGTGAGCATTTGTTTCCGCATTATTAATCAGCTCTTTTTACAACCCCTAAAGTGCCGATGACTGCGCTGGGAAGTTTTGATTATTCACTGACCCTCAAAAACACAGTAGGGAAGGCTGAGATTGTCCTCTTTTTGCCTGTTTATTCTTCAGGATTCAGGGGGGAAAAAGGAAGAGGGGGGAAAGAGTGAAAAGCATCTGTGACAATTCTGCTATGAATAGCAGAGCAGAGAAGGCCACGTTCACAATTTTGAATGCATTTCCCTTTTTAAAAGATGAAAAATGCAGCTTGTCTCTGGGAGCAAACTGAGTTATCCATGGAGCAGGTTGAAGGGGACTCAAAGATGGATCCCGTGGTCCTGTTCACTAAAATAAAAGTAAAATCAGGAAAACCAGGGGCAGCTGCTTCTCAGAGAGAGGGAATAGGCCTTTGGATGGGTATCCCTGAGAAGGAAAGGCAGATTGCCCACCCCAGGCACAGCTGGGCTTGTTTAAAACACGGAATTGACAGACAGACAGACAGACAGGCTGTTCCTAGAGGGATCACAGCTCTCCAGCCTCCTGCCAGAAATCCACGTGTTCCAAGCACTGCTGAGCGAAGGCCCTGTGGAATAAGGAGAAACGACCACAAATATGCCTGGGCTGGAAATTCCCGAGGAGCTGGCACGGCTGGCAGTGCCGGCTGGAAAAGGAGCGGCCAAATCCGTGAGGAGCATCCTCGGCAAGGGGGGAGTTTGCCGAGCATCCAAAGGCAATCCTGCCTAGAGCCATTTGGAAAAGGGGTTTTCTGGTTTTTGCAGAACAACTTTTCCAAAGCTGCGCGTGTCCCTTCAGAGGAAGGACCCACTGCTGTGGGACTCAATCTCATGGACCTCTGCTCACTCTCAATGGATCAAAACTCAAAGTTGGGGGCCTCAGTTCAAGGAAATCACAACCTGGGAGACAGAAAGTGAGTTCATATTAACCAGAGAGTTTTCCAAGGTCTGATATCTTCCCTTCTCTTTAAATATGAACAATTTGGAGAAAAATGGGACGCTTTAATTTCTGTGCTTTTTTATTCTGAAGCTGACAACGAGGACACCACAGAGGAAAATTCCACAGAGCACTGGGGGTTGAATGAACATATTCCAGAGAGCAAACATATTCCAGAGAATAAACATATTCCAGAGAACAAACGTATTCCAGAGAACAAACATACCAGAAAATAAATATATTCCAGAGAACAAACATATTCCAGAGAGTAAACATATTCCAGAGAGCAAACATATTCCAGAAAGCAAACATATTCCAGAGAACAAACATACCAGAAAATAAACATATTCCAGAGAACAAACATATTCCAGAGAACAAGCATATTCCAGAAAGCAAACATATTCCAGAGAAAAAAGCATATTCCAGAGAACAAAAATACCAGAAAATAAAAATATTCCAGAGAACAAACATATTCCAGAGAGCAAACATACCAGAAAATAAAAATATTCCAGGGAACAAACATATTCCAGAGAACAAACATATTCCAGAGAACAAGCATACCATAAAATAAAAATATTCCAGAGAACAAACATATTCCAGAAAGCAAACATATTTCAGAGAACAAACATATTCGAAAGAACAAACATATTCCAGAAAGCAAACATATTCCAAAGAAAAAACATATTCCAGAGAACAAACATACCATAAAATAAACATATTCCAGAGAACAAACATATTCCGGAGAACAAACCTATTCCAGCCTCCAGGTGCATCCCGTAAGATAAACGTGGGTGCCATAATCTCAGGAGAGCCATTTCCTGCTCCTTCAGTGATCCAATCTTCCTCAGAACCTGGGTTTAGGGTTGGATCCCAAAAGGACCCTCAAAGGCCTTGGATAAGGTGCCTGTTCAGACACCACCCCAAACTGAACAGGGACTCTTTGTCCATCCTATTTTAACCAACACCCGCTGGTCTGTCCTGCTCCCGCACCATGAAATCCAAATTTAATGTCTCCAATGGGTTGGACACCGTGAAATCCAAATTTAATGTCTCCAATGGGTTGGGCACTATGAAATCCAAATTTAATGTCTCCAATGGGTTGGGCACTATGAAATCCAAATTTAATGTCTCCAATGGGTTGGGCACTATGAAATCCAAATTTAATGTCTCCAATGGGTTGGGCACTATTAAATCCAAATTTAATATCCCCCATGGGTTGGCCAAATTCAGGGAAATGCTCTTTGTCCCTGAGCCACCATGGAGAGATGATGTGAGAGCAGTGGCCAGGCTGAACTTCGGGTTCTGTTTCCACCAGCCCTGCAGGACCTGAAGGAAGAGCAGGTCTTTGATGAACACTTTGGACACTGAACCCTACTCTTGTATTTCCATGAGGATTGAGGAAGAAATCGCAGTTTTCCACATGGAGGAAGGGTTGCATGGCCTTTTTCAATTTGGGAAATGGGATTTTAGTCCTGACTAATTTTTTTTTCTTTTCTCCCTGCTTCCTGTCTCCTAAACTCCAGAGCATCAACCTTTTTCCTCGCTGTGGAAAGATCCAAACCCCCATTTGTCCCAGATAACATATTTTGGATTGTTTGATAACCACACTGCTGTGTTTCCAATTAGGTTTCTTTGCTTTTATCTTTCTCTGTGTAATCTGTTCAGTCCCTCCCCCTAATTAGAACCTTATTTGCCTTTTTCCCCCCTTTCAGCAGTGTTTATCCTTCACATTGTTCCCCCCATCTCTGCTCAGCGAGACTGACTTCTGTTATCTTTGTTTTTTAAATATATGTTTAGGTTTTGTTGGCACGGACGTTTGCCTGAGCGATCCAACTATTCATTACAGACCTCATGATTTTCCATAGTAAATTTTGGAGGCAATCAACGCAGATCAACATTATTTCATGTCTCGTTCCACATTCTTTCGGAGAGTTATGTGTTATGAACAGCCCAGTGCTTCGGATTATTACCTTCCACACACAAGATACCCTCGGAATCAGAGGATATCTGATGATATTCCGATGGCTAGACTTCCAGATGTTTTATTTTATTTATCCTGCTTGGCTTGTCTTCTAGGACCGAGTCCAAACCAGCCTCGAATCTCAGGGGTTGCTCAACAAATTCTGCGAGGAGCTGTGAAAAGTTATAAAGCGGAGGGAGCAGGGGGGGGAAAAAGTCTTTGCACAACAAATAATTCTGCAAGCTCCAGCATTGTCCTGGTGTATTTAAAATAAACGTTGATTAATGACATTGTGAGAAGATTAATGAGGAATTTTAACATGGACTTTTGGGACGGCGTGGAAATTCCCAAAATAAACGGATTTCTCGCTGACACGGTTCAGGAAGAAACTTCCCAAGGGCAGCTTTCTTTTAAGTGTTATTAGGAATATTTTTTTTTTCCTGTAGAAGATGGCACTTGTCTCTGGGGGCCAGGAGAGGTTCTGGATGCGTATTTGAGTCGGGATATCAGCCTCCATTCCCAGAAAATAAATGGAACAAAGAAGAGAGGAAGAAAACCACGTCCTCCTGCCCGTGTGGAGGAGCTCGGAACCGAGGAGCACCTTCCCGGAAGGAGTTACCATGTCCACCTGAGCAAAGGTAAACAAACAGAGGTGAACAAAGAGGTAGGAGAGGCCCAAGGGACTCAAAATTAGGCAAAAGAAGCAAGCCAGTGAGTTCACAATTAATAATTTCACCTCAGTGTGTAAAGACATTTACCGATTTGACTCACTAATAGGCAAGAGGGGAATTTTCATAAATTCATCTCTGAGAAGAAACCATTTCCCTGTCCACTCTACTTTCCCTGTCCTCTCTGCTTGTGATATAAAACGAGGAAATTCAGGGGCTTGGAATTAAGAATTTGCATTTAGGTGGGGGGTTTTCACTTCCAGAAAAGCCTAATTCCACCAGAAAAATCACCAAATTAGTGATGGGCACCATCACGGTTTGGTTATCCCAAGAAAACCTGCATTGCTTGGAAGCTTTGGAGGCCCCATCCCATTCCCTCGAGCTCACGGGCTGGGAACCTCCACAGGGAAGAGAAATCCTCTGATTCTGGATCTGGACTGGGAGGAGAGTTTGTGTTGGTGCCAGTCATCCAGATCCAGAAAAAAAGGGTCCAATTTATCCCCGTGTCATCTCCCAGCACTGTGAGATAAAATCCAGCCCAGGAAATGTCCAGAGGTTCTGTGGATGTGGCACTTGGGGACGTGGATTGGTGGTGGGCTTGGCACTGCTGGGGGATGATCTTGGAGGGTTTTTCCAACCTTAATAATTCCACCAGAAAAATCACCAAATTAGTTATGGGTACCATCACGGTTTGGTCATCCCAAGAAAACCTACATTGCTTGGCAGCTTTGGAGGCCCCATCCCATTCCCTCGAGCTCATGGGTTGGGAACCTCCACAGGGAAGAGGAATTCTCTGGTTCTGGATTGGGAGGAGAGTTTGTGTTGGTGCCAGTCATCCAGATCCAGAAAAAAAGGGTCCAATTTATCCCTGTGTCATCTCCCATCACTGTGAGAGAAAATCCAGCCCTGGAAGTGTCCAGAAGGTCTGTAGATGTGGCACTTGGGGACATGGATTGGTGGTGGGCTTGGCACTGCTGGGTGATGATCCTGGAGGGTTTTTCCAACCTTAATGATCCCGTGATTCCACGATTTGGGCGATCCACAGAATCATCCGAACATGATCGTGTTCCTTTCAGCGGGAATCCCAAGTTCAGTCACAGGAGAATCCCTGGTCACCTCCATCGTCCCTCCACAATTCCCATGAATTTTCAGCTCCCAAATCATGGATACGAGGCTGAACCAACCACAAAACCAAGCCCACAGTCAAGTTGCTCTGGAATTCCTCTCATCAGGTTTCGTGGCCTCGATTCCCTCCAGCACCATCAGGCCTCTTGGGAAAGGCAGCAAAATCAGGCAAAAGAGACAAAAAAATAAACCAATTTTTGGGAGTGTTCAAGGAAGTTTAGAAACCTTTTTTAATTATTAAATTTAATAATCGAAGCTTTAATAATAAGCCTTGATTTTACCCCAGTTTCGTGTAAATCTCTTTCTTTTCTTTCAAACCAAGTTCGAAATTCACAATACCAAAAAAATAAAAGAAGGGGGAAAAAAAAAAAAGGAAAGGTAGGAAATTTGAGGATTTTCCCACCCCACCCCACTTTCAACAGCTTCCAAACCTTTTTACTACGACGGCCTGAGAGGGCTCTTTATTTTTACAGCTGCTGCATACCTACTTCTCCTCGCTGGAAGACGCACACGCAGCTCCAGCGATCCTAATCTTTTCATTCCAGGAAAGGAACCAGCTGTAAATCCACTGAAGCAGGATCGGGATACAGCACCAGGGCTGTTGTTCTGCCCTCCTGCTGCTTAAGACTTCCCCTGAACCGCTCTCACACTCAGCCCTGTCCTGCCTCCAGGAGCCTGTGCCCTAAAAATCCCCTTCCCGTCTCCCAGTCCGGCCCTTAAAGACGCTGGAATTAGGATTTTTCCTGATCCCACCCCTGGAAAGCAGCACTGGAGTCAGGTTTGGATGGGAGTTGGTTTCTTCCACCCTGAGAGCACCCGAGAGAGAGAGGGAGAGGGGGGCTTGGTTTCCATCCACTCCCAATTTCCAAACAAATGGAATTTCAGGGGATAAGCTGACTCCATGCCCCCTCCCTGTCCCTGGGTGATGCAAATTAATTTATTTAATGATGTGCAGCGCTGGAAAGCACAGCTTCTTCCTGCTTTTTCTCCGAGCAGGATTTTCCTGCTATCCCTGCTGATGTCTTGTCGCAGGGTAGGGTGTAAGGACAACAAAAATAGTGGCATTAGCTGAAAAAAAAAACCCAAAACCCAAAAAATCCCTATTGATGTTTGAAAAGAGCGAGAATTTCCCTGCACCCCCGGAAAACTGCTCAGGGAGTCACCTTGTATCCATGAAAACGTCACCTCCAGGGTGAGTCTTTCCCAAATTTTGGCGGTAACCTGGCGCCGAGTGTGTACAAACACTCACAATGAGTGCTTAGCAACCCCTCCTGCCAACCCCGGCAGGGGCAGAGGGAACAAAAAATGTGCGTGGAGCGCTCGGGCTCTTCCTGCAAAGAAAAATAAAGCGGCGAGGGACAGTAAAACCTGGGCTGGGCTGATGGGGAGGCAGAGCAGGACCCCTTTCCCTCTTTCCCTTTTTCCCTCTTTCCCTCTTTCTCTCTTTCCCTCTTTCCCTGTTTCGTCTTTCCCTCTTTCCCTCTTTCCCTCTTCTTCTCTTTTCCTCTTTCCCTCTTTCCCTTTTCTTCTTTCCCTCTTTCCCTATTATTCTCTTTCCCTATTCTTCTCTTTCCCTCTTCCCCTCTTCCCCTTTTTCCCTCTTTTCCATCTTTCCCTCTTTCCCTCTTTCCCTCTT
>VZDJ01000046.1:355405-375345 GCA_008694505.1 Cyanoderma ruficeps
TGTGAAATCCCAACCCCTGTTGACAATGTCACCTCATTTCTTGCTTGGGGACAACAGTGCCTTGCTGAATCCTTCACCCTCACACGGCACCTCAGCATAAAAACATTTTTATTTTGTTTTCTGTCACCCTTACACGGCACCTCAGCATAAAACCTGATTTTTTTTTATTTTCTGAGAGGCCAGGAAAAAGAATTTCTTCACTGGGGGACAGTCATGGGGAGATGGGCCTGTGTGTCACCAGGATGATGTTCATTTGTCACCAGCTTCTCCTCCTTCCTGGAGTCTCCTGGATGCATTAAACTGCCTTTAAAACCCAGAGCCTGAAATGTGAAATCCCAACCCCTGTTGACAATGTCACCTCATTTCTTGCCTGGGAACAACAGTGCCTTGCTGAATCCTTCACCCTTACGTGGCACCTCAGCATAAAAACATTTTTACTTTGTTTTCTGTCACCCTCACATGCCACCTCAGTATAAAACTTGATTTATTTTGGTTTTCTGAGAGGCCAGGAAAAAGAATTTCTTCACTGGAGGACAATTATTGCGACATGGGCCTGTGTGTCACCAGGACGATGTTCATTTGTCACCAGCCTCTCCTCCTTCCTGGATTCTCCTGGATGCATTAAACTGCCTTTAAAACCCCGAGCTGGAATGTGAAATCCCAACCCCTGTTGACAATGTCACCTCATTTCTTGCTTGGGGACAACAGTGTCTTGCTGAATCCTTCAGCCTCACCTGGCACCTCAGCATAAAAACATTTTTACTTTGTTTTCTGTCACCCTCACACAGCACCTCAGCATAAAAACATTTTTATTTTGTTTTCTGTCACCCTCACACGGCACCTCAGCATAAAAACATTTTTACTTTGTTTTCTGTCACCCTCACACGGCACCTCAGCATAAAACCTGATTTTTTTCTGGTGTTCTGAGAAGCCAGGAAAAAGAATTTCTCCACTGGGGGACAATTATTGGGAGATGGGCCTGTGTGTCACCAGGACGATGTTCATTTGTCACCAACCTCTCCTCCTTCCTGGATTCTCCTGGATGCATTAAACTGCCTTTAAAACCCAGAGCCTGGAATGTGAAATCCCAACCCCTGTTGACAATGTCACCTCATTTCTTCCCTGGGGACAACAGTGTCTTGCTGAATCCTTCACCCTCAGAGGGCACCTCAGCATAAAAACATTTTTATTTTGTTTTCTGAGAGGTAAAGAAAAAAAATTTCTTCACTGGGGGACAGTTATGGGGAGATGGGCCTGTGTGTCACCAGGACGATGTTCATTTGTCACCAGCCTCTCCTCCTTCCTGGAGTCTCCTGGATGCATTAAACTGCCTTTAAAACCCCGAGCTGGAATGTGAAATGTTACTGAGTGGGTGTTAATGACTCCCAGTCAAAACTCCGAGGCAAGGCACTGTGCAGTTCCTTAACAAGCGTTCGACAAGCACAGCACAACCCTTGTGAGTTATGCTTGGAAAAACCCTTCGAATATTTGCGAGTTGGAATATATTTAAAATTACTGCTCTGGACAGTAAATATTAAAATTACAGCTCCTCCTGCAGACATCCTCCTTTCTGTCGCTGGAATCCCACTCATGTTCCTTCCCAGGTAATTTATCCAAGTGGAGAGTTGACTGCAGGACGTCCTCAGAGCTGGGGGGGAATGGCAGGATCTCAGATATTCACCTGGTGAAAGGTGAACACCTTCAGCCGACCCTCTCTGGTGTCCCTTGAGGATGGATTCAGCTGGAGACATTTAAATTTACTCCCATCCCAGCGGCGTTTCAGCCTTGGGGTTCATACCTGCCTCAGCTCCGTGCAGGTAACGTGACACAAACCCACAAAAAGGTGACCTGGACCACACTGCACCCACCTCCCGCTCCTGCATCCACCAATTCCATCCGGGATCTGTCCCTCCTGCCCGTGCTGTGTCCCAGCCCTACAAAATGTCAGCTGAAAGGGACACCAGCTGCTCTGCAATCCTCGGAGGCAATTTCGAGGCACAGCTCATAAATACCAGCCCTTAAATTTGGCCGCGTCTGAGCCTTTCTAGCCCTGCTCCGCTGCCCCGCTCTCCGCGAGGATTAAAGCTCCCCCCCAGCCCTGCCCCTCCTCGCCTTTGATCCTTTTGTCTGGCCTGAAGAAATCCAAGCCGAGATAGAAAAGCATGTGGGATACATCAGCCTGGTAGAAAGCTCCTCCGTGTATTCGCCTTCTTCTGGAGGAGTGAGATTTTTGTGGTATGATGCACAGAGCCAAACCTGCCAGCATTCCCTGGAAAGCGAGGAGGAGAACCGGGAGAGGAGGAGGAGTGGGGGGGAGAGGAAAAAAAAAAAAAATCTGAGCTCATTATTTGAGACCTGAACATGTCATTATACAAATATATCCTCGTCATTAAACAAAACACCCGCCCAGCTGATTTCCCCATTGCCACCCTGCTCAAGGGGCCCGGAGGGATGAGGGGGTTGGAGGCCGGGAATATTGATCCCTTTGGAGGGTGAGGGCTGGGCTTGGCCGTGCTGCTGAGGAGGAACAGCTGGAGGGAGAATTCCCGAGCACAGCAACAGCTGGATGCCCCTGCAGCCAGCCCGGCCACATCTGGCAGAGGCACGGCAGCGCTGCCACAGCTCCTCAGGCTCCCCAGCGCTGCTTCCAGGGGGTATTTCCCTTCCATCAAATCCTCAGGCTCCCCAGCACTGCTTCCATGAGTTATTTCCCTCCCATCAAATCCTCAAACTCCCCTTTCCAGCACTGCTTCCATAGGATTTTTCCCTCCCATCACATCCTTAGGCTCCCTTTTCCAGTGCTGCTTTCATGGTAATTTCCCTCCCCATCAAATCCTCAGGCTCTCCAGTGTTGCTTCCATAGGTTTTTTCCCTCCCATCAAACCCTTAAGCTCCCATTTCCAGCACTGCTTCCAGGGGCTCTTTCCCTCCCATCATATCCTCAGGCTCTCCAGTGCTGCTTCCATGGGTTATTTCCATCCCATCCAATCCTCAGGCTCCCAAGCACTGCTTCCAGGGGTTATTTCCCTCCCATCCAATCCTCAGACTCCCATTTCCAGCGCTGCTTCCATGGGTTTTTTCCCTCCCATCCAATCCTCAGACTCCCCTTTCCAGCACTGCTTCAATAGGTTTTTTCCCTCCCATCACATCCTCAACCTCCCCTCTCCTACTCTGCTTCCAGGGGCTCTTTTCCTCCCTAAAAATCCTCAGGCTCCCCTTTCCAGCACTGCTTCCATAGTTTTTTTTTTCCTCCCATCACATCCTCAGGCTCCCCTTTCCAGTGCTGTATCCATGGGTTTTTTCTCATCCATCAAATCCTCAGGCACCCCTCTCCTGCTCTTATTCCATGGTTTATTTCCCATCCATCAAATCTTCAGCTTCCCCTCTCCTGCTCTTCTTCCATGGTTTATTTCCCTCCCATCAAACCCTCAGAGTCCCCTTTCCAGCACTGCTTCCATAGTTTTTTTCCCCTCCCATCACATCCCCAGCCTCCCCTCTCCTACTCTGCTTCCAGGGGCTCTTTTTCTCCCCAAAAATCCTCCGGCTCCCCATTCCAGAGCTGCTTCCATGGGTTTTTTCCCCTCCCATCAGAACCTCCCCTCTCCTACTCTGCTTCCAGGGCCTCTTTCCCTCCCCAAACCCCCTCATCCTTTTTGTCTGCTTGTCACCCCGGCTGTCCCCACAGGGCAGTGACACAGCCCAGCCCGGCAGGGTGACCGGGAGCCGGGAATTGCATCCCGTCCATCCCGCCCTTCCCAAATCCAGCGGGGAGCTGCAGCCAGGGCTTGGCAGCGCCGTTCCCGGGAGCAGCAGATGGATTTTTGCTGGCTGGATTCTGTCACACGGGAGTTTCCAAAGCCTCTGGGTTCCCTCCCAAGTGGGATAACCTCTGGAACAGCAGCGCCGCTGGCGTTTAACCGCACAAAGGATCCCTCTCATCGCCCCCCTGGTCCCAAAGCTCTGACAAATCGCTTTGCCCTGTCACAAAGGGCTCGTCACCCTCCCCTCGGTGTCACCGTCCAACCTCCCTTCATGACTCCATCCCAAAAACCCTTCTCCCCCTGCCAGGCAGCCTCTGGTGGTCAGAGCCAGCCCACAAACCCCGGGATGCGTGGATGACTTCTCCCTGAAAACATCCCCATCCCACCACGGGGCCACAGAGGAGGGGTCAGGTCTCCAGCCCCTGAACCCAGAACCTCCTGTACTCGCTGCAAAGCCACAGGGCTCTTTGACCAGCTGAAGGTTTCCTGAATTAAAACTAGAAATCAAATTCTCAAAAGAAAAAAAAATAGATTACGACTCTATTTTGGGCTGAGTCCTGGGTTTGGTTTTGTCCTGGTCAAAATGTCTCCTTCCCCTCCACTGGGAAACACTGGCTGGGAGCCTTTGGCCCCCCATGGAATCGATTTATAAAAAGTTATTTCTCAGGGATTATTTTCTCACTTTTATCAAAAGTGCTAAACAGCAGAGATATTATTCCTGAAATCTGAAATAATGTGACAGGACACAGGAGTCACCTGGATCGCTGGAATTTTAGTGCTCTTCTTGCCCACGATGTATTTGCCACCAGAAAGTGTGGAGGGCTGAGGGCCCGGAACACTTCTGGAACAGTGGGCAAGCTGCTAAGGACAACAAAGCAAAGGCCCTTAAAATCATGGATATTAGAAAACCAGGAATGACAGACTTTTTATTCACTTTGGGGAAACTGAGGCAAGACAACTGACTCGTCAGAAGGAGGCTTAAAGTCTCTTCAATGCACTAAATCCTTTATCTTGGTTACAAATCAAATGATAAATGGGTGAGCAGGAAGATTACCAGCATTGACTTCTAATTTAATTGTTTGGAATTGTTTCCTGGGGAAAGCTGGGCCAGAAGGAAGATGTTCCCAGACTGTGTTTTCACAAGGCTGCAGGTTGAGGGATGCAAAGCCTTCCGAGATGAATGCAATGCAAACATCACCTGCACCTGGAAGAGAGGCTGTGGCTGCCCCTGGATCCCTGGAAGTGTCCAAGGCCAGGCTGGACAGGGTTTGGAGCAGTCTGGGATGGTGGAAGATGTCCTTGCCCATGGCAGGGAATGGAACAAGGTGACCTCTAAGGTCCTTTCCAACCCAAACCATTGATTCTGTCATCTAAATCCTTATTTTATGGAATTATTTCCCTAAAACCCAACAACAATCCGTGAGCGGCCTGAGGACATCAGCCATGAGCTACACCACTCCTCCAAAGAGCCAAAGGATAAAATCCAACCTCAGCTGCCCTGGGAGGTACATCTAAGGGAAACCTCATGAGGATAAAACACCCCAGACTGGGGTGAGAACCAAAATCAGGCTTTGAACAGCTCCATTCCCTCTTTTCCCAGCCATGGGATAGGAGAAGGGGAAAAGAAAGTTATTTAGGACATTGAGGGGCTGGACAGTGTTCAGGGAAGGGAACAGAGCTGTGGAAGGGGCTGGAGAATTCCTGAGGGAGCTGGGAAAGGGGCTCAGCCTGGAGAAAAGGAGGCTCAGGGGGGACCTTGTGGCTCTGCACAACTCCCTGACAGGAGGGGACAGCCGGGGGAGTCGGGCTCTGCTCCCAGGGAACAGGGACAGGAGGAGAGGGAATGACCAGGGGAGGTTTAGGATGGATATTAGGGAAAATGTTTTCCCTGAAGGGGTTGTCAGGCTCTGGAACAGGCTGCCCGGGGAAGTGGTTGAGCAGCCATCCCTGGAGGTATTTAAAATATGTGTGGATTCGGCACTTGGGGACAGGGTTTAGTCATGGCCTTGGCAGCGCTGGGGGAATGGTTGGACTCGGTGATCTTGGAGCCCTTTTCCAGCTGAAAACGACTCCGCGACTCTCTTTGCTTTGCTTTGTTTGGTTTGCTTTGGTTTTCCTCGAGGTTCAGCAGCGGGGCTGGCCCTGTCCACAAATCCGCACTTAATCGGGGTCAGAGCGCCGCGCCTCTTCCCGCTTCCCAACCGCTGCCTGTGCTCTGCAGAACACCATCAATTAACCCCCTGCACCAGAGCAGGGCTTGGCTCCCCTGCTCAATCCCCGGGGCAATTAACGATGTTAAGGATGACACAGCCCCCGAGTGTCCTGGGAAACGGGCTGAGACCACAAATCCGTCTCACGTCAGTCACCGCCAACACTCCGGAGCCTTTGGCCGCTGCGACCAGAACAGGCCGCTCCAAACCAGAAGAAAAACAGGAGATGTTTCCTGGTTTTCACAGTAAAAGTGGATCTGACTTGGTTGTCAGTATTGGGACCCTTCCTCAGGATCTCCACGGGTGGAGCAAAAACGAACACTGACCTGTCTTTTCCAGCCAGGTGTAGTCCAGCCAAAGAACAGGATGTGTTGGTCTGGTGGGCTTCGTGAATTGCTTTCACAGCCATCTTTCCATGGCAAATGCAAGTTAGAGGGAATTCTCTCAGTGGCCAGATCCAACCCTGGAATTCCCAGCTGGATCCACACCGGGCGCGATCAGTAACACAAATAACACAAAGCAGAAAGAAAAAAAAATCTGACAGAAAGGCTAAGACTAGACTTAGAGCTGGTCCTTGAGAGTAATTTCTTAAATTCCACGTTTTATGGGAAGCGTGGGATCAATCAGGGTTAAAGCAAAGTTTGGACCTCACTCCTCCCACCATCCACAGTAACACTGCTGAGCCTGTGCTGAGTGATCAGAGAAGGACGTTAATTACTTCATTAAAGTGCTTTGTGCTCTCTCTGGGTGATGATGGACCTGGGAATTGCAGTGGGATCAAGGACAGGAGAAGTTTGGAGCCAGTCTGGACAGTGGAGAAGCAGAAGAGGCCCTTGGCGGAAGCTGTGCCCCACGAGCCATTCCTGCTCATATTCCTGGACTTCTTCCAGGATCATTCCACACCCTTTCCCTTCAAACACAAACATTCAGGAGTACGAATACGACACTGGATGGGTTTTAAGATCCCTTCCAACTCGAACTGTTCTACGACTCCATTCCTAAAATCATCCCAGACAAAGTGCATCCACCATCATCACCAGGATGTGCAGCACAAAAATCACCTTTTCCTAAGATCTCCCGGTGCTGGTGAGACCACGACACACTCACACTCCGATACAACTCCTATATCCTGCAGCTTTAGGGGGATCAAGACCAGATTCACAAATGTCTCCTTAAAATACAAGAGCCACATTCAAAAAAAACCCCAAAAAAAACCCCCAAAAAAACCAAAACAAAAAAACCCCAAACAAAACAAACAAACAAACAAACAAAAAACTACAAAGAAAAAATCTTCTGCAAAGATGTGAAACCTGCAAAAACGTGAAACCTTTTGATGTGAAGATCTTTTGCAGATCTTCTGCAAAAAAATGTGAAATCTTCTGCTAAGACCAAATCTAGTGTGTTCAGTTTCCTTCCTTTTTATCACTAACCATGGTCCATCACGTCTTGGAATTATTTTCTGTGTCTCCAGTTGTCCCTAGGAAATTCCCAAGGAGAAAAACAAGCCAATAACCCACATCAGGTCTTGTGGCAAATCCAGGATTTGGAATGAAAGATCTGGGGTGTGGGGGAAAGTTCTGCTCTCTGATGAGCAGTAATTTTTTATTCATTATTATCCCAATTAGTACCCCTGACAGAATTTGACTTCAGCCCCTGCCAGGGAATCCAAGACAGGCAACAGCAGAATAAATCAAGAAAAACAACGTTTGTTTTGTTTTTTTTTCCCTTCAGTTCAGCACTGAACCAACTCCAGCAGGGGAAGATGAAGTAGTGTCGCAATAGGGCACGAAATAAAGATGCTTGATTCCAGTCAGGAGGCAGCAGAAATCAGAAGGTTTTATTTACAATTCATTCAGCCCTTTTGCGCTAAGAAAACACATTATTGGTTTATGGAACCGAGACCTCTCCTATTAACTAAGTAACAAAAGTAGCAAACAACACCTGATGTTATAAAAAAAAGAACGCTGATTGCACAAAGTCATTTTAAGAAAAAAAAACCTGTTAAAAAGTTTCCCTTGGGAAGAACTAGCTCTTCTCAAACTCAAAAACTATCGAGTCCGCAGAGGAGATTCCTTCGCTCTCGCTGTGGCCTTTTAGTGCTGGGCTTAACCAGAGGCTTTAAGGTCCCCAAGCCACCTCTGCGGGGCTTTACCCTCACACTCCCGGCAGCATCCAGCTCACAAATGTGCTCTGTGCACCAGGAAACGAGCCACTCTCCCAAACTAATCCCCATTCCCTCTTCCCTCGGGATGCTGCCGCGCCACGGCCTCAGGCTCCGTTTGTTCCCTGCTCCTTCAGCTTCTCCCCGTGTGAGGTCTGGCTGGAGCTGGAGCTGGAGGACAGCCAAGGTGTCAGAGGGACACCTTTCCCTGGGAGCTGTTGAGCGGAATGTCCTGGGTTTATGAGCGGTTCTGGGTCTACGGCCCTGGCGAGCGCCATCAATCAGGGATTTTCATCCCGGGCTCTTCCCCGGGTTTTATGGCTCTTCCCAAATCCGGGTGGGAGAAACGCCGTGGCTGCCACTGGGTCGTGGAGGCGCTGGGCTGGGTGCTGAACTTATTTTTAATATCAGAGCGGAGCACCCCCCCGGAGGATTCCTGATGAGGGTTTTGGGAATGTGAGGATGAAAAAAGCCCTCTCGAATATTCCAAACTGAGGGCGAAACAGGCTTTGTGTAGCTCGGCGTTACGGTGTCTCATGGATGAAGTTATGTGGATATTTCCCCAAAAAAATTTCAGGGCAGTAATAGATGGGAGTCTGTGAGACACGGTTCGAATATCTGAGGTATTTCTAATTTATTGATTTATTCAGTATAAATCAATATATTGATGCACTTTATTTATGCACTGTTTTATCACTTGATATATCTATATCTATATATCTACATATCTATATATCTATATATCTGTATATCTATGTATCTATATATCTATATCTCTATCTATTTCTATATTTTTATTTTTCTATATTTCTATATATAAATATAAAACTTATATTAAATTTATATATTTATATAAAATTTCTATAGTTCTATATTTCTATCTATAGCTGTATTTCTATATTACTTGGTATTTCTAAAATATTGGTTTATTGGTTTATTCAATATGAATCAATATATTGATTTATTTATCTACTGCTTTATCTATCACTTGGTATTTCTATTTCTATATTTCTTGCTATATTTCTATATTTCTATATTTATGTATTTCCATATTTCCACAATTCCATATTCCTCCTCTAGCAGAGTGAGGAGGAGCAAGCAGAGGAAGGCTGAGGAGCAATTCCAACTTCAAGATGAGACCACAGATCCTTCCTGGATGCTCGGGAGCCTTCCCAAATTCCCCACGGGGCAGGAAAATGAACCTCACCATGAAATTCCCTCCCTCATTCCAACACCTGTCCTTGCCAGAGCTTCCAGAGACAAATCCCTGAGTTATGGGGGTGCAAAGTTCTTCCATGGCTGTGATGCCTGAAGTTTTATTTCCATGCATTCCATGTTCTGTGGTGCCCAGGGGTCAGCTCTGAGCTCCCATCCAGTGTCACTCAGCTCTCTGCACACACCAGGGACACAAAACAAATCCTTTTCCTGCTGCACACCAAGGACAACTGGGACAAGTTTCCAGGCCCAAAAGCACCAACAACGGTGGCTGGAGGGAGAAAACAAGAAGGATGGGACTGCACCACCTGGAGCTGGGATTGGACAATTCAACCCCGAGATGCAAATGGGCCAAAACTTATCAAAGTGGGAGACCTCGGGACCGTTTGTCCATTTTGTGTCCATTTTGTGTCCATTCTGTGTCCATTCTGTGACCATTCTGTGTCCATTTTGTGTTCATTTTGTGTCCATTTTGTGTCCTTTTTTTGTCCTTTTTGTGACCATTTTGTGACCATTTTGTGTCCATTTTGGGTCCATTTTGTGTCCATTTTGTGTCCATTTTGTGTCCATTTTGGGTCCATTTTTTGTCCATTTTGGGTCCATTTTGTGCTCATTTTGTGCCCACCTTGGGTGTCGCCCTGTCCAGGCTCTTGTCCTGCCCAAGGTGGATCCTTCAAGGCCTTTCAATAAATATCTCCTTTATTCTCCAGCCCTGTCCAGTCTCTGTTCCGGCTCAGCCTTCCCAAGGCATCACCGGTGGCACCTTGGGCTTTCCTTTCCCGACACAACTTTCCTCCAGCCTGTCTTGAACCGTGGCCAGGGGCAGATGGAATTGCAGAGGATGAATTCCCCCAGCAGAGAAAGGGAGACCAAGCTTCACCCAGGAATTTTCCCCCCAAAAGCACCGTGACCCCTCCGCCCTTCCCAGACACCCTCCACCTCCCAAATCTGCAGCCCAAAGAGGATTTGTGCAGCCCCTCTGCCGCCCTGAGGGGAACAAGGAGGGCATTTTTCTCTGCTTGTCCCTTAATTCAGTCGGCAAACATTCCCCACACAAAACAGCTGGGCTGGGAAGAATCCCTGAAGGCACCATCTTGCATTTGCCCAGTGGATTAGTTGGTAATTGCTCAAATGCAAAAGGGCTCCTGGCTCCTGTGCATGGCAGGACGGAGGCTTGGTCTTTATTTAATTTATTGGTCATTATTATTTTTCACCCCTCCTTTCCCACCCTGACCTGTTTCCTAAATCCTTTTTTCTCGGGAGGGAGAGGGAAGCAGGGGAGGGTTATGGGGTTTTTTTCATTAACAAAGCCCTGTGAGCCTAAGAGTGACTTTGGAAGGCAGGATATTGACCTTTACGGCTCCTAATGCCACATTACAACATCTAATCCCACATTCCAGCCTGGAAAAAAAAAAAACAACAGGGAAAGAATGGGCAGGAGAGAAAATACCACTCGTTGTGCAAAATGTCTTTGCTCCAAAGGAAACAGGGGTCGGTGCAAGGGAGGTGGACAAAAAAAAAAAAAAAGGGAACAAAATTAGATTTGGGTGGATTTTTCCGGGGATGTACAGAAATTTCCAACCAACAGAGGAGCTCTGGAGTGATTTGTCATAATGAGGATTTCATCTCCTCTCCTTGACTTCACATCAATCCCAAAATTCACCTGCTTGTGGCTCCTATCAAG
This sequence comes from Cyanoderma ruficeps, assembly GCA_008694505.1. Classification (NCBI taxonomy): domain Eukaryota; kingdom Metazoa; phylum Chordata; class Aves; order Passeriformes; family Timaliidae; genus Cyanoderma; species Cyanoderma ruficeps. The sequence goes on from VZDJ01000046.1 coordinate 366,437, forward strand.
CATTTATCACCCAGGGGGTGAGGGCAGGGCAAAGGCTGCCCCAACCAGAGCCAGGGAGGAGCTGGATGTGACGTGGGCAGGGATAAAAGACGGGCTGGGAAAGCTGGAGCTGCTCATCCTGGAGAAGGGAAAGCTCCCAGCAGAGCTTAGGGACCCTAAAAGGAGCTTTCAAGAGAGCTGGAGAGGAATTTGGACAAGGCCCTGGAGTGACAGGAAAAGGGGGGATGATTTTAAGCTGGAGGTGGGTAGGTTTAGATTAAATATTAAGAAGTTCTTCACTATAAAGGTGAAGAAACCTGGCACAGGGTGCCCAGAGAAGCTGTGGCTGCTCCTGGAATTGTTCCAGGCCAGGCTGGACAAGGCTTGGATCACCCTGGAATAGTGGAAGGTGTCCCTGCCCATGACAGAAGATGGAACTGGAGGATCTTTAAGGTCCCTTCCAACCCAAACCATTCCAACATCGTATGAACAGCCCTTCCTTCTGGATGAAGAGTGGGAAAACCCCGTTTATTTTGTAGGAAAACCAATAACCCTGGAAGGCAAGCAAACCTCTCCCTTTGTCCGGGGAGCAAACAGGATCACCCCACCAATCCATCCCAAAGGGTGACAGTGCCCAGGACAACCCAGCTCTGTCCCCACTATCTCCCTAAAATATTTCCCTCCTTGTACACCGTAAGGATGTTAAATCCTGATTTCATGAGTTCTGTACGTGTCTGAGCACACCACCATTGAAATTCTCGCTTCAAGGCACTGTTACACACATCAACAAGGAAGTGGGGAAAAAAGAGGGATTCGGGCAGAGCAAGGAGAAACAGGCCACCCTAAATAACCAATAAAACTTCAGCCCAAAAAACAAACAAAAAAANGTAGGAAAACCAATAACCCTGGAAGGCAAACAAACCTCTTCCTTTGTCCAGGGAGCAAACAGGATCACCCCACCAATCCATCCCAAAGGGTGACAGTGCCCAGGACAAGCCACCTCTGTCCCCACTATCTCCCTAAAATATTTCCCTCCTTGTACACAGTAAGGATGTTAAATCCTGATTTCATGAGTTCTACACGAGTCTGAGCACAACACCATTGAAATTCTCGCTTCAAGGCACTGTTACACACATCAACAAGGAAGTGGGGAAAAAAGAGGGATTTGGGCAGAGCAAGGAGAAACAGGCCACCCTAAATAACCAATAAAACCTCAGCCCAAAAAAACCAACAAAAAAAAAGACAAAAAAAAAAGAAGAAGAAAGGAGGGACTTTATAACATTTGAAAGTCAACACCGATACCTGTGACCTGAAGAACATCTCAAAAGTTTGGTTTGTATCCAAAAAAGAGCCAGTGATGTTTCCAGCACGGCCTTTCCCACTGGACACTGTCTGACCGTGGTTATTTTTTACAGGGCTTTTCCACCAGCAGCAGTGGCAAAGCAAGGGACAGTGACGTGATTTGTCAGAAACTTGGTGGCTGTGGAGCTCCTGAGGAATTCAGTAACAACAGGCTGAGAGGTTTTAATCTGGAAGTCTGTTTTTCGTGTAAAAAAGATGGAAATATCATGAGAAAAGAAAAGGGTTTTGAGAGGCCTTTATTCTAGGGAAGAAAACCCAACAGAAAATTAAGGCTTTAAGATGAAAATTTCGTCGTCTGCCGTGTGCAGGGTGGAATGATTCATGTTGTTCAAGCAATCTGGTGGGGAGGGAGGGTAAGGGAGGGGATTAACTTCTTGGGAAAGTTTGCAGTGTGTTTTAACTTACAGGATTCTCTTCAAAGCCAGAGGCAGATCCCACACATTTCGTGTGTGCGCCTTCCAGTCTGCCTCTCCACTGATACATCCCCGTGCAGGAACCCAGACATCCAACTAATAATTAGAGTTCATTGCTGCAGCCTCAAGAAGGCTCCTGGTGTCTTTCTTAGAGCCCCGACTTGTCTGGGGGCGAGTGAGAGACCAGAGGTTGTGGCTGGAGATCTGAGAGCTGGGGATGAGCCTGCACAGAGCTGCTGGAAAATCCCTCCCCAGCCCCTTTCCTTGATCCCATTCCTGCCCCTCTGCTCAGACACCCCAGTTTTGAAATGTTTTTTTGGTTCAGGTCCGCGCGAATTAAACAAAATAAACCGAAGCAAATCAGCCCTGACTAGATTTGGGTTTGCTCCCTCCCCGCAAGACGCACACCAGGGCTTTGCCAAAACCAAAGGACAATTAAACTCCAGGTTCCCTTTTGAAATTAAACATTCCCCTTCCAGGTCGCGGGTTCTGCTCCAAACCAGAGGGTGAATCCACCGACGGGTCGGTAAAAAGAGTTCAGGGCTGTGGCAGAGCTCCCTGAAAATCCCCCTCGCCCCGTGGATTTGTGGATTTCAGGGATGCCGACCCCATGAACTCCTGCTTCGGGATGGGAACATCCTGGATTTTTTTCACCAGCTCTGCAGAGGGGAGGGGGGGAAGGAAGGATGTTTGTTATTCTTGAGGAATTTTTATTATTTTTTCCTGGATCCACAACGGCACAGGGGCTTGGAGGAGCTCGTTGCTTTGCTAATGTGTGGTTTGCAACGAGAGCTGCAGGAAAGGCTCCTTGAAGGAAAACCAAACTGGGTTCGGGAATGAGCCAAGCCCAAGTGTTTGGGAGGGATCCGGGGAAGAGGATGGAGAGTGGGGAGGGGGAGAGGCAAAGGAGGGTAATAAGAGCTGTGTGTGGTACTTCCACACACAGGAAAAACAAAACAAAACAAAAAAACTCTTGAGGAATGGGTTTGGGATGCCTCCCTTTGGAAACAGTTGGGAAAAAAAAAAAAAAGGAGCAGAAGTCTGCCTTTAAGAAGAGGTTAGAAATGTTTAAAGAGCAAATAGACCCAAAAAAAAAAAAACCCCAAACCATGTCCTTGAGGGCTCCTCTCCCATCAGCATTCCCATTCCAGGAGAGCACACTGGGTAAGGCTACGTGACCAGTGAATGTGTCCTGACCCCAACTGCACCACAAGAATAATAGAGCTCATACTGTGCTTTCCTCTGGTAGAGTTCAGAGCACTTTATGGGAAAAGTTGTGTTTTCCACAAAAAAAAAAAAAATAAGTTCTCCAACAGGAACTGGAACCGGGAAAACAAAACAGAACAAAACAAGCCCCCAACTTTTAGAAATTTTCCATCTAAAATATAAAAACGGGACGGAGGAACATTTTAAAGAGGGGAAAACAGCTTCGCTTAAAACCAAAACGTTTTATTTCTGAGAAAAAAAAAAAAGACAGAAAAAAGAAAAAATGAAGAACAGCCAGGGCATGGGGGAGGTTCAAGTGGCTTGTCCAGAATCCCACTTGGGACTTGCACCTACATCTCCTAAGCCACAAAGTGAGTCTGTCTTCAGTTAAACTGTAACGTCAACAGTGACTTCGGGCAAATACTGAAAAAAAATGAGTCCAGTTTTACTGGTAAAGGCTCCAGGCTCCAAACCAGCCCCTGGAAGCGCTCTGCTTGCCCACACACGTTATCCAGCCCTGGGGTGGGACAGCAGAGAAGGCAGGAAGAGCCCAGAGAGAACATTTACCCCTCTGAACGCCCACAGACCTTTCCCGAATTCCCGCTGCTCCGTTTAGGGAGCAGCTCCCGGGAATGGATTCCCCCGAACGACACCGAGTTTCGGCCTCTCCAGGTTTTCCTCCTGAGTGCGAACAGCACGTCGATCCCGCGTGGAGTTTTCCCAGAGCACGGGGATCGCGGAGCCTCTCGAGATGTCATCCGCCACTTCAGAGGGACCGAGAGAGCCAAGAATAGCAGAGAGCCGGAGCAGCGCATCCCCCTGGGTGCTCTACAGCTGTGCTCCGGCCTGAGACCTGTAATTTTCACACCATTTCTCACCACCCTACATCCAGACAACTCCGTTTTTTTTCCCAGCTCTGTGGTCTGAACACCCAGATCTCCAGTTTTTTCACATTGTCTCCTCGTTCCAAAGGGTTGGCAGAGCCTGGAGGCGGAACGCTTTCGGCGCGCCGCGTTCCTCGCTCTGATTTATGTTGGCTTCTGGAATTAATTCTTCTGTTTAATGATTGTTTCGTTGAACAGAAAGTGGCGAAAGATACCCAAACAATGGCACGGACGGGCTGGTGGGTGTTCCATGATCATTTTACTACACAACAGCCGTGGGTGAGGTGGGACACTGAGAACTGGAGAGGAGACCACAGCAGGGTGAAGGCAGAAAAAGTCCATTCTACCTCCTTTCCATCTCCTCCTTCTGAGGGGGTGAGGAAATCCTTGAAACTTTCAGTCCTTACCCACCTTTTCGAGCTAAACATGCACACTCCTGTAGCTGATAGAGGGAAAGGGGTCATTTGTGTAATCGAAATTTTTAAAAATGAGGAATTCTTTATTTGGAAGGTAAATTTGTAGCTTGGCTGTTGGGCCATCTGTGCAGTGACCAACGTAGCTCATCTCTCAGCTGGAACCAGTCACATTCCAGCAATATCCTCGCCCTAAATGAAGCAAATCTGTTCCAGATGGAGAGATTTTGAAAGAATTTTACACCTCACACCAGCATGAGGTGTAACCAGTCTAATCTTTCATCCAGTGGGACAGTAGAGACTACAAAAAAACACCTTGTGAGGTGGATTTCTTTTCCTGACTTGGTGAGAACTGGAGCAGAAGTGTTGGATCTGCATTGATACCTCGACACAAAACCCAAAGCTTGGTCTCCACAGGAGGATATTCCTGCTTTGGGTTGGGGATGTGTTGTTCAGACATCACAGTGTGTGACCTTGCCAGTGGATCCCACCTCCAAGGTTTTCAAACCAAACCAGCCTTAGATGTTTAGATTTTACTCTTTTTTTCTGGGTATCTAAGTGAGTTTAGGTGCTGAAAACTCAGTGAATGTTCTCTTGGACTTCTGGAAGTCGTGCTGGAACCAGCTCTGCAGCCAGCCCTGAAACACAGCCTGACAACAGAAGGGTTAACACAGCACCTAAGGCAGGTCTCCAAAATGAAAATGGATTAAAAGTCAGATGTTGGAATCCTGGAGGCTGAAAATTCCAGGATTTCTGAGCTGAGGGGTGCTGACCCTCGGGAAGGCACCACATTTGACCTGAGGCCTTGGAACAGGCTCCCGAAATTCAGTGACAGCACTGGGGTTGTGGGTGTGGAGTTGGAGTGGTGTTGTGTGATCTCACGGGGTGAAAAACTTGGATTTGGGGTTTTGGTAAATAGTAATGTGTGTGGGCCAAGATGGAGGATTCAAGGCACTGTCTGAGTTCTTCTTCACCTTCTTCTTCCTCCTCCTTCATGGATTTAGGTGTTTATTTCTAATTGGGTGAAAAATGTCCTCATTGTGGGCCTGGGGTGGTCATTATTAGGTGAAAAGTATAAATAATATGGGTGTCACCTTGGTATTGGGTCATTATATCTTAAATAACTTTGGTAAGAATTAGAAGCTCTCCATTTTGTCTCGTTTCTCTAACTGGCAAGTTGGAGCTCACCCCTCGTGAGAATATAAATAATATATATATAAAAGATATATATATATTTTATACATTATTTAAGATATATATAAAATAATAGATATATAAGTAGATACATAAAAATAAATAAAATATGTAATAAACAACCAAGACCAAAATCGACTTTACATTTCCCGCGTCTTTCATCCTGACCTCGACCAAGATAAAGCAGGCAGAGCTGTAACAGTCAGACTTCTGTGTTATTTACTGGCAGATGCAGTTTTGGAGAAACATCATCCTTTACCCAGGGCCAGTGGCCAGCAGCTCATTGCACTCAAATCCTCTCAGGCTCAGGAATTTCAGTTTAGGAAGGACGTTGAGACGCTTGAGCGTGTCCAGAGGAGGCAACAAGGCTGGTGAAGGATTTGGAAAACAAATCCTATGAAGAACGACTGAGGGAGCTGGGGGTGTTTACCCTGGAGAAAAGGAGACTCAGAGTGACCTGATCACTCTCTACAACTTCCTCAAAGGTGGCTGTGCTCAGCTGGGGTTGGTCTCTTTCTCCAGGCAGCAGCTGACAGAAGGAGAGGACACAGCCTCAAGCTGCACCAAGGGAAATATTGGTTGGATATCAGGAAAAAGTTTTTCACAGAAAGAATAATAAAGTACTGGAATTGTCTTCCCGGAATGGAGGTGGAGTCACCATCCCTGGATGTGTTTAAAGACTGGATGTGGCACTGGGTGCCATGGTTTAGTTGAGGTGTTGGGGCTGGGTTGGACTCGATGATCTTGAAGGTCTCTTCCAACCTGGTCATTCTGTGATTCTGTGAGTCTGTGAGTCTGTGAGTCTGTGATTCTGTGGTTCTGTGATTCTGTGATTTTGTGATTCTGTGAGTCTGTGATTCTGTGAGTCTGTGATTCCGTGATTCCGTGATTCCGTGATTCCGTGATTCTGTGATTTCGTGGAGCAGATCCTTGCTGTGATTATCTGCAAGTTTTTGAAGGATGGGTCTTTCATGGAAGCCTAAAAACAAGCTCCACATGAGGAAAACGCCTGCCAGCAACTGAAAGCAAAGAGAAACTGCAGACTGGCCAGGTCTGTCAGGAATGCCTTCTCCAAACTCCAGCTAATATCCAGGGAATATCTGTCTCCCTGGATTTCAGTGAGGGACCCACCTCAACCCTCCGGGTGACTTTGAGAGGTGAGGGATGAAGGCCAACTCCAAGGATTCCTCTCTCAGAGGAGGGAGATGTTGCTGGTGTCACTTTGGCAGCCAAAATGTTCCTTGGGCTGGAGCCCTCTGCGCAGGGATCTGCTGGGGATCATCTCCTGCCCTTTTTTTTGTCCTACGTTTGTAGGAATTCCTGCTTTTGGAGTGGGAGTGTTGTCGGACAGGGGCTGCACATCCAACCCTCATCCATCCCAGCAAGGCACTTCCCAAAGGGCTCCCTCACCACCCTAAGGATGCCGGTGGAAATCCGTGTCAAGCCAGTAGATTTTGGGTCAAGATCTAAACCAAATGGAATTCACTCTTCCAGGTGTTGTATCCATCCCTAAAGCACCATGATGCCCACCCTGGAATATTTGGGGTGGAGGTGAAGAAAAATGCTTTTCTGAGAGAGGATCCCAGTGACTGGAGCAAAAAGAAAACTGCATCAATTTAAATTAGGATCAGACTTGCTCGGAAAGTCAAATAAACACCAAAATCTGTCTATCCACATATGAACTTTTCTTTTACTCTTTAAAAAAAAAATTAAAGGAAAAAAAAATCCCGGTTTGGCTTGGATTGAACCGAGTTGAGTACGAAGACCAAAACCAGTCACTAATTAATGGTGTCTCGTTTGCTGGTATTTATGCACCATAAAAATTAATAAGGGACTTCTCTGGGAAAATAAATGGTTAGCTGGAAAGCCAGCCCTGACCTTTGGTTTTTTCCTGTTACTCATAACTTCTCAATGAGATTCCTTGAAACTTTGAGCTGGTTCCTTCCCAGGAACTTTTAGCAACTTCCCAGAGCCAACGTTTCAAACGAGGAATTGATGCAGCCTCGCTGATATCAGTGGAGAGAGACTGGGTGTAAAATTTAACTGCTCGTGCTGATTTCCAGACCTCATATTCTCAAAAAAAAAAAGCCCCAACAACCAAAAAAACCCCCCCAAAACAACAAAAAACTCCCACAAACAAATGCAAACAAAAAAACCCCCACAAACAAATACAAACAAAGAAAACCAGGAGGAACGCACAAAAATTTTTCAGAAGCTGTGGATTTAGGTACATCTATATCGATATTTTTATAATTTTAAATTAATAATTTATTATTAATTAATATCTATTTATATTTATAATAATATCATTTAATATTATTTATATTTATATCTATATTTATATACCTATTTCTATTTCTATTTCTATTTCTATTTCTATTCATATTATCGCTTGTATTAATATTATTATATTTATAATTAATGCTTATTTATTTTTAATTTATTTATATAAATATAATTTGTATTTATAATTTTCTGCATTTTAAGCTTTAGGCACCAAAACTTCTATTTTTATCAGTGGTAATCACCTGTAGCGGTCACAGGGAAGGCAGCGGGTTTTTCCTTTCCTAAAAGAAGGTCCAAAACTTGGGAACATCTCAAGTGAGCAATGGAATTTCATACTCAGAGATTAAAAAATATAAAAAAAGATAAACTGATACTTAGTTTTGTACAATTTCCTCAAATAATCCATTCTGGCACAATATGAGATATCAGCTTAATCCTTTAAATGACACATTTGGGATTAAATGTTGTATCTGAGTTGAAAACTTCTGCTTTTTTCTTTTTGTTTTTCTCCCCAGGAGGTTTATATGTGGAAGCAAGAGGAGAAACCCGCTCAAGCAGCGAAGAGGAGATCCAGAGCACAAGCAAAGACGGAAAACTGGGATATCAGATATTCCCCGCCCTGCTGGTGGAGTTCCCACACTCTTTATCAGCCTCCCAACGCCTCAAGAGGCAAATCCATTCCAGCACCACCATTCCCACCCGTGGAAGTGACCTACAGCAGCCTGGGTGGGCTGGAGAAGGGGGAGAGGGCACGGCAGACCTCGGGATGGACCAGCAGAGCTCAGTGGGTGTGGAGAAAACCAACCCAGGAGCTCGTTTTTAGGACTTCGTGAGAAAAACCGCCACTGACTCCACATCCCTGGATGGAAAATGGGAGCCTCAGATGGAACATCCCGGGTCAAATCTCCATGTGGATTAAGCAGAGATAACTCGGGACATTGTCAGAGCTTTGCTGGTCGACATCAGCCCAGAGCTGGCCAACGATCCTCTTTGATTTTTTGTTGTTGCGGTGGGTTTTTTGTAGTTTTTGTGTTGTTGTTGTGGCGGGGTTTTTTTGTGGTTTTTGTGTTGTTGTGGTGGGGTTTTTGTGGTTTTTGTGTTGTTGTGGTGGGTTTTTGTGGTTTTTGTGTTGTTGCGGTGGATTTTTTGTGGTTTTTGTGTTGTTGTGGTGG
>VZDJ01000046.1:402488-428549 GCA_008694505.1 Cyanoderma ruficeps
AGACAACTCTTGTCTGGGCAGCAGCAGCAGCAGCAGCAGCAGGACAGGGCGGACACCCAGCCGTGGGAATTCCTCGCTTATTGCTCTGCTGTCGTCATGGCTGGGCCGCGGCTCCCAGGCTTCAAACCATTCGCTATGGTCTGGGGAGGAGAGGAGGCAGCAAAAGCCCCTCCTGGCAGGCAGCTTCGTCCAGGGAAAAGCCTTGCCCGGCTTTTTGGGAAGGGCTTTGGGATGCTTCCCCACAAATCCAATCCTTTCCATCCCCCCCCTCTCCACCTCTTCAATTTAAATAGGCTTAGGCATTCTCTCAGCTCGAGTATTAATGTATTAATGTTTGTTTGGACAGCAGCCACGGTACCCACACACAACCAGTGGACCAGACTTGTCCCTCCACGCTGGGCAACGCCGTTGGCCGAATTTTAAAAGTTTCACGGATTGTTAGAAGTTGTCCTTTCTTTTTTTTTCTTCTACCTTGTTAAAAAAAACCCCCTTCTTTTCAGCCTGTTCTCAACCTGCTTTTTCAGAACATTTTACCCCTCCCACCGCCCTTCCTTCTTTAAAAATTTAGGAACGCTCATATTTTAGTGACATAGGTATTAAAACACAAACATTTAAGCATAGAACAACATAACCCTACTTAAAACTGAGAACTTCAGAAGTATTTTCCCCATGCTCAGTATTCCTAGCATGCTTCCCATGCTAAAAAAGCTCCACATAAACAACCAACTGCAATCACTTATGGGACACAGCAAGCAATTTTTTTTTTCCAGAGTATTGATTTCCAGGCCTAAGAAAGGCTTTGGCTGAGCCATTCTCAGCCTGAAAGGGGAGGAAAATCCAGAGAGCACGCCTGGGCATTCCTACCTGTCATAACCTGCAGCAATTAATACCAGTGGTGGCCCTGAAAACTGATCTGTACATTAAGAGCTCCTCCCAGGCTGTTATTTGCTGGGTTTGATTTGTACCTCGGTAAACATGTGATGCCCCATTTCTCACTGCAAACACATCCCTAAAAACTGCCAAAAAGGATGCTTTATGTTTTGGTTTTGGGGTTTTTTTTATTTTTTTGCATGCACCAAGTGGATTAAGCCCCAAACCAGCAATTATTACACGTCACGAGGGTGCAGCAAAACCTGGAGTTCTGACTGGCACCGTGTTAACGAGTAGGAACTGTGTGAGACTGGATGGCCAGTGCTTGTAAACACTGTCTCTGCAACAGGAGAGTTGGGCCTCCCTCCGCCTGTGTGTGACCTTTAGTGAGTCACTTAATCTTTCTGGGTCTCAGTTTCCCCTCCCTCTGCCCAACGGAGCTCCAGAAATGAAGAGGGTGGCATGCTCCGATAACGTGTTATGTGATAGCTCACCAAGTTCCTCAGACAGATGATAGCTGGGCAAACATCTCCCTGATATGGAGAGTTGCATCTCCAGCCCCTCCAGAGAGATCCCTGCCAGCACCGCCTGGGGGTGGGGGGGGGGGAAAAGCCATTCCTCACATGGAATTCCAAAATAAGCAAGTCAACAGCAAGGGAAGGTCCAGGCACCTCCCACTATCCTCTGCAGAGCATCCCAGATGGGTTTCAGGTGTAGCTGTCTCAGGATGGGTCTGGACTCGAAGCCTACAAGGGTGACAAGGACCATGACAGGGTCCTGGGACGAGGAGACCTTCAAGGTCCCTTCCAAGCCAAGCCATTCCAGGATTCTGTGATCCTTCAGAAGCCCTTGCTTTGCACAGACCGAAACATCTTGGGCGAAAAAAACCAATGATGCCTCACGAAAGGAACCAGCTTCAAAGCAGGAAAGTGCTTCAAGAGAGATCTTTTCTTGCTCTCCATTTCTGCCTCCCCGTAATTTTGCATTAAACGCTCTCGGCTCTCAAGACAACCGTGGTTATACACGGACTTCGGGCAAAGGTTTGTGTCCCTCTTTTCTGGAAGGATGAAGGGGAAAAGGCAACGAGAACACGATAATTTTTATTTTTTTTTCTTTTTCTAGGGTAACAGCAGCCCCTTTTAATTGTGCCCCTCGGATCTGTAAGACATGCTTGACCAGACATACCTCTGGAAGAGGTCAGCACTCCTGGGATTAAGAAACTTAGCAACGCTCCAGAGAGGGAGTTGGAAAGTCATGTTTAATGATACTTTGCTGAGAAACTGGGCAAATTTAATTAAAACATCACTTACTCAAGCCCAGTGGAACTAATTGAGTGCTCTAATATTCCGCCTTTTCATTAATGGGTTACAAAAGAGGGCTGCACTTGTGTGTACAAGGGGGGAAAAGGGGGGAGGACAGAGAGAAGATGAGAGCTTTAGCAAGGCTGCCTGGGCTTCATTTAATATAACTCAGAAACTTCACTGCTGGCAACAGAGCTTTAATACAGTTGACTTCTCCCCCATCCCCTCCACACACACACACATCTCCCCCCAAAACACCCTCTCCACCCAAGACCCCTCGGAAAGAATGGCTGAATGAGGGAGAGGAGATCTGGCAAAGGAAGGGAAATTGCTTTTTTAATAAGTGGTCTATTCAGAGCTCCTGCTTTTCAATAAAGAGAAGGCTGGAGAAGTCCTGGTCTAATTACCTCATCCTCACACTAGACAAGCTCGCCCTTTCATTAACCACTGAGGTCATATCATATAACTTGGTGAGCCACCACGGGCACAACATGTTCAGTGATTATTTCACTGGTGGCAGCGAAATTACAGGCAGCCCATCAAGGTTGTAAAAAGCAGAAGTGAAATCGTAATTAAAGGAGAACGTCTACCAGGAGACACTAAAACTAGGCGGGATAGGATCATGTCACCCTCGCAGAAATACACGGATTGTTTGCTGGTGTGACACCATGGAGAAACTGCCGCGGTGACCAGGAGGGGAGAGGGTTGCTTGCCAAAATTAGTCAGTCCAGCACAGGTCCTCTCTTGGCCGGGTCTCAAGGGACTATTTGTATGTTTTGCCACGGTTGGGAGTAATTAGATGGGAAAAATGACACGTAAAGGATCAGTGAGAGACCACCAAGCTTGTGCCGTGTCTTTCGTGGAGAATTCTCCGCTCCCTAGGCGAACACACACATCCACACACTGCGAGAACTCCAGCTCCAAAACGGCACAAGTCAAGGCTGTCTGCAATCCCATACTGCCTTTGATCCACCCCAAATCACATCCAGATTGAGTTATGGTTCCAATAACCACACCAGGTTAGTCCAAAGTGGTTTCAGACTGCTGCAGTCACGGGGTGAGCAAACCCTACTTGATGGTTGCAAAGTCTTTAGGGCAGGAGTTGGTTGGTGAGCAGCTCCTTTGAAGGCACAGAAAAGGTGCTGAGAATCATATTTAACTCACTGCCTTCCTCGAGGAAAAGATCCATGAACTCAGCAAGGAATGTAGTGGTGCTCTCAGCCTCCATCCTCACATCCCTGCACTTGCAGGGAACAGGAGGAAGAACAGAGATCAAACCTGGTATTAATCTACACCCGAGAGAAAGCAGCGCCAAACACAATCCATCCACCACATCAAGAGGGTCAAACTGGTTCCAGCATTCTGGAATCTGAAGCAAACAATTCAAGTTTTGACCCTGCAGCCACAAAGCCAGCCTGGGTCCTCATCTCTGATCATCATCTTAGTGACACCGAATTGTGCCAGTGCTTTAGGGCCACGTGTCCCGACCATACAGATGTGTGTGCTCCTGATCTTCAACCACCACCCTCCTGAAGTTCTTTCTCAACATTCCCTCCTTCCCTGCCTGTCTCTGTGGTGGTGCTGTGAGCCTGGTGGGCTGCCCGGCTTGGCTTTCCATCACGCCGTGGCACAAGGAATCGTTCCAGCAGCACAAACACAGAAATCGTTTCAACTGCTGCTTCAAACAGGCAAAGGAAAGCTGTCAGACAGCAACCCCAGCTCGGCAGACGCGTTGTGGGTGGACGAAAATAGGAACACTGGATCACTGACCTGCAGCGAAGGTCTGTGACTTGGACTGCCAGGAGGGCTCTCGGTGTCTGGACAACCGTCACAACTGTTACTCAGCTGTTTAGCTGCAGATATTACACTGTGAAACCACTGCCAGTGCCCAGGGCCCCACTGTGCCAAGGGAAGTGGAGGCAGAGGATGCTGGAGAGTCCTGCACCTTCCCCTGGGAGCTAACTGGCAAGGATCAGGGCACAGAAGGGAAGGTTCAACCCCTCCAGCTCATCCTTGGGGTTTCTTTAGCTCGAAGTCATGCGGTGTGGAGTACTGATGGCAATCAAGGACACCAATCCTGAATCCAAGAGTGGCCTCAGCCATGTGGACATCCTAACTGCAGCTCCTGGGATTGGGAACACCAGGAGTTGGGCCTAACACTTCTGGGAGGTTTTTCAGCCCTGCCACTGTTGGTGGATGTTCCTGGAGCTACAAGGACTTGCCAGTGGCAGCTAAAGTCACATCCTTGGAGGTTTTGATGAGACTGTACTGTGTGACTCTGGAATGAGAGGAGAGCCAGAACATCTCACAGAAACACCCAGCATGGAGTCACGGCCTCCACGGGGCACCTTCTCCATCGCCAGTCCCATCTGCTACATCAACTCCAAAAAACGGGACAGAGCAACCAACACAAGGACTGAAACAAGTCCCGTCACCCTGCAAAGCCCTTCCGCACGTCAAAGAGCTGCCACAGGGGTTCAGAGACACTGAGCCCTTTAATCCAGAGCAGGAAAGCTGTCAGCCAAAACCAGACACCAGCTAAATCCAGGATATTTCTAATCCTGATCTCAGCGCTGTCTAGGAGCATCTGGTGGTGGGGAGAGGGGCAGACGTTTTGCTGGCCGGCCCCGGCCGGTGGCATTCCCCGGTGCCCCGATTCCGTGGCGAGGAATGACATTTTATACATAGACGCAGCAACAACTGAGCTGGGGTGGCCATTCCTAGAATGCACAACTGGCTGGGCTGCATTTGCCTGGGAAACTGGAGACCCAGGTCCCCCGTTCCCAGCCCCAAGCCTGCATCCAATCACACAGACAATAACAAGGCTCGAGGGCTATTTCTGGCCTTACAGTATGTCCCCCCTTGGAGGTTGGTGCAATAAAACACTGATCCTGAGCACCTGTGCTGGCCAATCCCAGGGATTTTTGCGTTGGAGCTGCTCTAGGCTAGGTACAGCCAAGCAAATCATGGGAGAAGGTGGAGAGCCCCTTTCCTTTTCCCCCTCGCTGGGATGACCCAGCACTTGCAGACACTTTGTCCTTTACATCTGTCCCAGAAATTGCTGAGCTGGAAAGGACCCACAGGGATCACTGAGTACCAAATCCTGGTCCCGCACGGAACAAACCCAAAAATCACACCGTGTGCCTCAGAGCATTGTCCAAATGCTTCCTGAACTCTGCCAGTCCTGCAGGGAAGCCCCCAGGCAGCCTCACAGAAGGTGCAAAGAGCAGGAAAAGAGGATCAAGATGGGAAAAGAAAAAAGGGACTCCAGAACCAAGCACTGTCTCCTGCTCCAGGTGACGCAGAAGGTTTCTGCCACAAGACAAAACTGAAGGGACTTTTAGGTCTGAGGTCAGCCAGAAATTAATCTCTCCACCCTGGTTCCCTGCCAGGTGTTTCTCCAGCCAGTTTTAAAGAAACCTGGCCAAGGAGATGGTACACTGTCCATGCTCTACTGAACTGCTGCAAGAGAAGCATTCCTCAAGGACTTGTTGTGGCAGCATAAAACCCTTCCTCTGTGTCCTACCTCACGTAAGGAACCTGTCATTCCATCCCTTTGTGGTGCAAAGCCCTCTCCTCCCTATGGCAAACCAGCAATCTTTGTGTCCTACCTCATGTAAGCCTGAGGAATTTGTCTTTTCATCCCTTTGTGGTGCAAAACCCTCTCCTCCCTATGGTGAACCAGCAATCTTTGTGTCTTACCTAATGTAAACCTGAGGAATTTGTCTTTTCATCCCTTTGTGGTGCAAAGCCCTCTCCTCCCTGTGGGAAACCAGCAATCTTTGTGTCCTACCTCTGCATCCTACCTCGTGTAAGTCTGAGGAATTTGTCTTTCCACCCTCTCCTCTCTGTGGGAAACCAGCAAATCTTTGCCTCCACCTCGTATTTCCTACACCTGGCCATTTCTCTCCCTCTGGTCTCTCTCCAGTGGTTTTCCACAGTGAAAACCAGGCCATAATCCCACAAAAATCAGACTTGTCCCCTCCAGAAGGAAGACCACTACGTTCATTTCACATCCAACACTCCTATTCCACACCCAGACCCTGCAGACCTGATATTTTCCGAACCTGAGAATTGCTGGCTCTACCCAAGGGAAACTTCTCAACAGTTTTCTTTTTCCCCAAAACGACCTTGTGTAAACAATGTTCCTTTCCCATAACAACAGGTGTTGTTTGCTATTTCTGTTCCTTAGAAGAAGCGTCGGTCTTGCCGACCAATAACGCGTCTTCTTAACGCAGCGTGATATAAAAGGGCGGAACGAACTGTAAATAAATTAATTGTAAATAAAACCTTCTGATTTCTACTGCCCTCTGACTGGAGCCAGGCAATTTTATTTCGTGCCCCATCGTGACAAAACCCAGCATCATCACCCCCCCAAAAAATCCCCCCGCCACCGCGGCGCCTCCAACGCACCTTCATGCCCACCAGGTTGTTGTGGAAGTCCACCCTGGCTCGCAGGTCCTTGTTGGGCTTCCTCCCCAGGAACTCCTTGACGAACTTGTTGCTGTACTTGAGGTTGTCCCCGCAGCCTCCCCACTGCCAGGCCTCCCTGTTCTCCAGGTCGGGGGCCTCGTCGCAGGTGCAGCGCTCCATGCGCCCCGCGCTGCACGCCTTGGCCATGGCGTGCGTCAGCCCCGCCGAGGAGATGGCGTACAGGAAGGCTGTCTCCTTGAAACCTGCAGGGACAACGGGGACAAGCTCTAATTGCAGCCCGAAGGAAGGATAAAACCTCAAAAATGGAGGCAAAAGCTGTTGGGAGAAGAGCTGTGTCACAGAATAGAAGAGTAGTAAGAGCTTAAAGGATAAAACCTCAAGAAATGGAGGCAAAAGCTGTTGGGAGAAGAGTTATGTCACAGAATAGCGGAGTAGTGAGAGCTTAAAGGATAAAACCTTAAGAAATGGAGGCAAAAGTTGGGAGAAGAGCTGTGTCACAGAATAGAAGAGTAGTGAGAGCTTAAAGGATAAAACCTCAAGAAATGGAGGCAAAAGTTGTTGGGAGAAGAGCTGTGTCACAGAACAGCAGAGTAGTGAGAGCTTAAAGAAAGGATAAAACCTCAAGAAATGGGGGCAAAAGCTGTTGGGAGAAGAGCTGTGTCACAGAACAGCAGAGTAGTCAGGTTGGAAGGGAGCACCGTGGGGCACCTGGTGCCACCTCGCTGCTCCAGCAGGACCATCCCAGAGCACAGGGATCAGGATTACGTCCAGACTGCTCTGGAACCTGAAGGTTGTGAGTTTGGTCCTTACACAAAGCACCATTAAATGTGGCTTTTATCTTCTTTTTGCCAGAGCCAGGATTAAATGCTCGAGATGGTGTTTCTTGTTTGGACTCAGATGTTTATTAATTCTTACCTATGTTACAGTCTCACAAGCTGTGAGTTCTACAGCACTCCAAGCTAACAAAGTAAAAAATGGCCCCTGTCTCTCTATCCACGAAGCCTTTTAAGCACAAACTGTCCAATTAAGAAATGACACCTAAATTATTTTTACTTTTAACCCAATAACCAACCACCCGTGGTCCGCAATGCGGATTTTTCTATCCAATTACAAAACACCACCTAAAACCATGAAGAAGGTGAAAAACAAGGATTCAGCCTCTGCCCTAAATCCTCCATCTTCCTTTATATCTATTGCTGTATTCTAAACCCTTAAACTCTGAGTTTTGCACCCTGTGATATCACACACTTCTATTCAAACCCCACACCCACAATCCCAGCGCTGTCACTCAATTTTGGGAGCCTTTTCCACGGCCTCAGGTCCAATGCAGTGTTTGCTGGGGGGTCAGTGCCTGCCAGCACAGAAAGTCTGGAATTCTCAGCGACCAGAGTTCCAACATGGAATATCCCCAGTGAGGGAGACCCCACGCCAGTGCTCAGTCACTGCCCAAGAAAGAAGTTCTTCCTCAAGTTCAGGTAGAATTTCCTGGGAATCAGTTCCTCACTATTCCTCCTGTGGCACTGCTGGGCACCCCTGGGAAAAGCCTGGTCCATTCTCCTGACACCCTCAGAGCATGGCAAGATCTACTCACATCACCGATGGTGACGAGGGCACGGGGGAGGGCAAGGAATGATGGGCAGAGGTGGCACAAGCCAGGATTCAGGAATGCAAATGGAATGTGGCCGGCTTGGTGGCTGCCACTCTGTGTTGCCCTGAGTTTTCTGTCTTTTTGTCTTTCTGCAGAACTTTCTCACGCAGCTTCATGAAAACAGTATCTGTTCTTAGAATGTTTACATACTTCTCCTGTGAGAGAAGAAACGATTGATGGTGATGTCCACCATCCAGATCGAAGAGGTGGCGACCTGTCCAGCCAATCTCTTGACCTCTGTACATATCTATAAATACTGGAGTCAAATTGAATTAAAGGAGGAGTTTTCTAAACCAGCCAAGGTGTGAGTTTCATTTGAGTGTTCCAGAAATTGGGACACGCCCAGCTTCAGCCTGCAACATCTGGTGACCCCGAATGTGTGAGGACAGCAGCCCAAGCAACAACTCTGTGTCACTCACAGTCTCTGCCTGAAAATGGAAAGAGCCGAGCAAGAGTTGACCCATTCCTGGAAGTGTCCTTGGCTGGACAGGGCTTGGAGCAACCTGGTCTGATGGAAGGTGTCCCTGCCCATGGCAGGGGCTGGAACTGGATGAGCTTTAAGGTCCCCTCAAGGGCGAAGCATTGTTTGACTCTGTGAAGAGCTGGACTGGACATGGAAGTACCACTGTTGCTACCAAGGGACACCAAACAGCAGGAACCCAGCACAGACCTCCAGTTCTCCTCATTCTTCCCTCTCCTCCTGAATCCAATCACTGTCTCCTACTCCAGACCAGCAGAATTGTTGACCTGAGGGCTGGGAAGCAGGAGATGTGTCACCCACCGCCAGCACCTCGCTCAAAAAAACCCAGTTTACACCTCAAACCTTCCATGCACAGCCTTTCCTCACACCTCCACGCTCACCTGCAGGGATGTGACAGCATCCACTCCCCCCGACAGCCAAATGACACCCAGGGGGACCCACGGTTCCAACCCAAATTATAAAAGCCAGGAATAAAAAGCAAACATGGCAGTATTTATAGCCGCCCCATTCTCCAGCTATGGAAGCCGTAAACGACTGCATATTTGAGATGCAATTCCAGGACAGCTTTGGATGGGACTCAAGAAATCCCCCACTCAAAAATAACACAAGTGGATGGTGACAGTAGTGGATATATCTGCGAGCTGGTTGTGTCAACCAAGGACATGCAGAGACACTGCCAGGTCATTTTTGGAACTGTTCCTTGGGAGGTTCATGACAGCCCAAGCAAACTCATGTGGCCATTTCCCAGAGTCTGCCTTCCCAAAACACTCCCAGGAGCAGGAAGACTGATGAAAATCCAGCCTAGGACACTGAGGTTTGGTCCTCCCAAGGGTTCTGAGGTTCTACCTCCTCCCAGGTTGTGGCAGAAATTATCCAACCATTCTACTGCTCACCTGGAAAAGAACAAGAACCTTTTCCTCACTAGAAACATTAAAACGAAAAAGGTTCAACTCTGTACTCACTGAGGACACCACAAAGAGCGGCGAGAGTTAAAACACCAAATTTCGTTTTCTCCCTGAAGTCAAACCGTGTCCTCTGACAGCCCAGAGGACATTGGACAATGCTCTTCAGCATTGCAAATACTTCACTGGAAGTGGTGAGAGAATTCTTAATTCACACAGCAAAACCTCATGGGTACCCAGATGATTCCTCTGGGTAGAAAATGCCTTCTGAGCATCTCTCACCCCCTGTGAACTATTTTTTCTACGTTACACCCCAGGTCAGACTGCCCACACGCCTGTCAGAGGGATGCCACTGCCAAAGACAGATGTTCCCAAGCCTCTGTCCTCCTGGACTGGAGAGTTCTTGCCACAGAATGAAGAGGTACTAGTGCAAAACAAAGAATCCTCAGTGGGATGGGGTGTGCAAACTCTGCCCTGAGGTCTGAGACTGCAATCACGGCATGGTTTGGGTTGGAAGGGACCCTGAGATCCATCCAGTTCCACCCAGGGACACCTTCCACTATCCCAGCTTGCTCCAAGGCCCATCCAAGCTGGCCTTGCACACTCAACTCACAGCCATCAGCCTTAATTGATTAATTAGGCAGCCCAGATCCCCCCCTGCTGCTCCTGATTTGAAGCTCTGAATCCAGCGCGGGTGTGGAATCCCGGAGAGTCAGCGCCCTGCGACCGCGGCACATTCCAGACCCGACAGAAATCCAGCAGGAACAGCTCATCTGCCAGGTCCTCCCTCCCTTTTCCATCAGCTTTGTCTCTCCTCCTCCCCTGCTCCATCACCCAGCACTTCCCAAATTTCCCAGCGCCCATCAGCACGGGGATCATCTCACCCACAGGCGGCTCCCAACGAGCTCCATGTGACATTTGGCTCTGGCCAGATTTTAAAGCCATCTCCACCACGCACTATTTGATTGCACCGAGATATTTTGTAACAAGATAATGAGCTTTAAATCAATGCAGGCATTCTAAGCCCCAGCGCATTGACAGTCTGCCGGGCCCGGCTATCCAGTTTCAGCCATTTCCAAAATTGTGCACCAGTATCCAAAGAGGATAACGAGTCTCTTGAACAATCCCCTGTTATTTTAAGAAACGGGGCTGCATCAGCCCAAGCTGCAAACCAGCAGCCAGGGCCGGTCTGGTGTCCAAAAAAACAGAGGGAGAAACTTTTAAGTGAAAAAAGAAGGTTTTTTTTCTCCCTTTTTTTCCTTTTCCCCCTGGAAGAAAGGAAAGAAGCCCTCAGGGAATTTGGAAAGCTGTGTCCTAGTGGGCGATCCTTTGCCCTGGGGGTATCACTTGCCGCAAGGCTGAGCCAGGAACCAGCAGCTCCTGGGGAGGAGGAGGAGGAGGAAAAAGATTTACAGGGCACTGTGGGGAACAGCACCCGAAGGATTTACAGCACCGGGGCAGGGCAGAGATGCTGCAGGGATATAAAACACGGCGGAATGAGACAGCGGCAGAGCCCCGCAACTCTCGGAGCTCTCGTTCATCACACAGGTCCCTGACAAGGGCTGGGATGGGGAGGGTCTCCGTGGGGTTTCAGGGGCTGCCCGGGGGGGACGGGCAGGTCTGAAGGAACGAGCTGTGGCCTCCAGGTGTCAGCATGAGAAAGTGCTTGGCTTCCCCAAGGCACCACTAATCCAGGGACTCCTCTGGCATGCGGGGATATTTTTAAACGTCTTGCAGCTCTGGCCGGACCTCTTGGGTTTCATAAGGACTTTCCTTGTTTCCACCAGCCGGTGACAGTGCATTAGTTAAGCCCTGGTGCTTCTGAATTACTCCTCCTCACTAATTAGCCCTGCGAGCCTCTGCTCTTATCTTTAAAGGCTTCACGCCCTGGCTTGCCCAGGTCCAGGCCCATTGCTGAGTGTGGGACTTTCTGGAAGTCTCTAAAGCCCTGGCGACCCTCACATGCTCTCTGTAAAATGCTGCTGCAGCCTGGAAATAACCGGATTTTACTGGGAGGGTGGAAGAAACTGGACTGTGTGTGGTAGTACAAAGAAAATAAATAAAAATATCGCCTTCTCCTCCGACTTCTGGCCGTCTCCACCTGAGCTGCTGGGAAGAGGTGTGGGAATCACCCGCTGCTCACATCCCTGGCAGAGACAGGACACAGCCATTTGCAGGTTTTGCCCTGTACCGTGACAGGGTTCCCCCTTGCTCCCTCTAACAGGACAGCACAGGACAATCTGGTTTGCCTCATTTTCTTTTTTAAAAAAGGCATTTTCTCTACTTCTTCCCTGACAGACTGGCGTGATAAATACGAGAAATTAATAGGAAGTAAAAAAATAAAACAATGACGAAAGAAGGAACATCTTTGAGAGCTTCCCAACCCTCTCCTCCAGCAGCAGCTCAATTTCCAGCAGAAATGGGGAGAAAATGTAGCTGCTGGCTGCAGAGACCTGCACAAACACCTCCAGCCCCCAAGGAGAGCAGCCAGGGCCAGCAGTGGGAAGCAGGAAGGGCAAACCCCATAAATTACCCCCATTAGCACATTCTTTGCCTGCCCTGCACTTCCAGGGATGAGCTCCAGCCTTCCACAGAGCTCTCCGTGGACCTCAGGGGAAGCACCACAGCAGAACACGGCCCAGACTGGCCACCAGGGCAGGAGGGGAGCACAGATGTAGTGGTTTCAAGTATTTCTGTTTCCCGAATTATCTGTGGCGGTTTGAGTGTCCACTAGAATTATTAACTTTTTTCCTGTTGTGAGACAGTATTAAGAGAAGAATCACAGGTGTATCATTTTTCTATCGGCTTTACCAGATGTCAATATTCAAACCTAGTCACTGACTAGTTTTGCTACAACTTTCTTGAGAAGGTCACTCAGTGTCTACTAGAATTATGCACTTTTTTCCTGTTGTGAGACAGTATTAGGAGAATAATCAAAGGTGTATCATTTTTCTATTGGCTTTGCCAGATGTCAATATTCAAACCTAGTCACTGACTGGTTTTGCAATAACTTTCTGGAGAAGGTCACTGTCTATTAGAATTATCTACTTTTTTCTTGCTGTGACACAGGATTAGGAGAAGAATCAAAGGTATATCATTTTTCTATCGGCTTTACCAGATGTCAATATTCAAACCTAGTCACTGATTGGTTTTGCTACAACTTTCTTGAGAAGGTCACGGAGTGTGTACTAGAATTATCCACTTTTTTCCTGCTGTGAGATAAGATTAGGATAAAAGTAAAGGTGTAGCATCTTTCTATTGGCTTTGCCAGACGTCAATATTCAAACCTAGTCGCTGACTGGTTTTGCTACAACCTTCTGGAGAAGGTCACCGAGTATCTATTAGAATTATCTACTTTTTTCCTGTTGTGAGACAATATTAAGAGAAGAATCAAAGGTGTAGCATCTTTCTATTGGCTTTGCCAGATGTCAATATTCAAAACTAGTCCCTGACTAGTTTTTGCTGTAACTTTCTGGAGAAGACCACTCAGTGTCTACTAGAATTATCCACTTTTTTCCTGTTGTGAGACAGTATTAAGAGAAGAATCAAAGGTGTATCATTTTTCTACTGGCTTTACCAGATGTCAATATTCAAACCTAGTCGCTGACTAGTTTTGCTACAACTTTCTTGAGAAGGTTACTCGGTGTCTACTAGAATTATTAACTTTTTTTCTGCTGTGAGATAAGATTAAGATAAAAGTAAAGGTGTAGCATCTTTCCATTGGCTTTGCGAGATTTCAAAATTCAAAACTAGTCACTGACTGGTTTTGCTACAACTTTCTTGAGAAGGTCACCAAGTGTCTATTAGAATTATCCACTTTTTTCCTGCTGTGAGACAGTATTAGGAGAATAATCAAAGGTGTATCATTTTTCTATTGGCTTTGCCAGATGTCAATATTCAAACCTAGTCACTGACTAGTTTTGTTATAACTTTCTGGAGAAGGTCACTCAGTGTCTACTAGAATTATTTACTATTTTCCTGCTGTGAGATAGTACTAAGAGAATAATCAAAGGTGTATCATTTTTCTACTGGCTTTACCAGATGTCAATATTCAAACCTATTCACTGACTGGTCTTGCTACAACTTTCTTGAAGAAGTCACTTCTGTGCAAAACCAGCAGTGCAGAGAATCCTCAGAGTGGGAATACTTTTAATAACACAGGGAATTTTGGCTGCTGTTTGTGTGGAAATATTAAAGGCAATAAGGCTCTCAGAAAGCTGTGAAAGCAGGCCCCAGAAACAGGAAGAGCAGAAGAATGCAGAATTAGCTGCAACTGCAAAGCTTGAAAGTAGGAAAAGTCACAATAGTACAGCAAGCAAGCAGATGAAACAACAGTCTGGGTCTGGGGTTTGGCTAGGATAGATTTTAGGACTGCAGAAAAATACGCTTAGCAAGATAGCAGAAAATTTTGAGCTTAATAATGGAATATTGTTTATTGTTAATAGAAAGCATAAAAGCAAGCATTGTTTGAAGCAGGTGTACGTGTGCTTTCAGTGATTGGTTAGAAAAATATGGTATTATTATATATAATAATTGTATATCTATAATATATATATAATTATATTAATACAGCAATATTAGCTATTGGCTGGAAAACTTTTAAAAATGCCCTGTAACAAAGAAATCTCTGGCAAGACGTGAGCTGTTGCCATCTTGCAATTGTCTCAAATCCCGTTACGAGATGGATAAAATAAAAGTTGGAGGAACTTTGAGGATAAAATAAAATAAAATAAAATAAAATAAAATAAAATAAAATAAAAGTTTCAGGAATGTCTAGCAGTAGTCCCATCCCGTTCATGCACAAAGCTCCAACGCAGCTGTTGGCAAGATGTGAGCTGTTGCCATCTCTCGTCTCACCCTGTGCTGAGGCTGATGTTGTAATAAAAGCTCGAGGAACATCTCCCAGCAGTCCCATCCCGTTATTTGGAAATACTGAGACCCAACACCCCCCGCTGGAATTCTGCAAATTTGGTTTTTAGGATTTTAGTGTGTAGTAATAAAAGTGGGGCAAGATGGAGACTTTAGGGCGGAGGTCAGTTGTTCTTTTGTCACCTTCTTCTTTCTTCTTCTCCATGGCTTTGGGTGGTTTTCTCTAACTGGTTATTTATCCATATATTTATTTATATATTTCTGTAATTGGTTGATGGAGCCCGCGTTGCGGACTCCAAGCGGTCGGTTATTGGGTTTAAAGTAAAAATAATTTGGGTGGTGTTTCACAATTGGATGGATTGTCCTTGAAATAACTGGTTATTTATCCATATATTTATTTATATATTTCTGTAATTGGTCAATAAAGCCCGCACTGAGGACTCCAAGTGGTTGGTTATTGGGTTTAAAGTAAAAATAATTTGGGTGGCGTTTCCCAATTGGATGAATTGTCCTTGAAAAGACCTTGTGGAGACAGAGAGGCACCTCCATTTTCGCCTCCGTTTTCTAACTCGCTAATAAGAACTCATGGCTTGTGAGACTGTAATACAGGTAAGAAATAATAAACACCAAACACGAAACCACAAGTCCCACGTATTAACCCTGGCTCTAACACGAAGAAGAAAAGGAGATAATGTCTTGGGTCATGTAACCAAAAAAAAAGTTAATGGGCCATTAAAGCTCACCAATGACAGGACACATTACATCATCCCATTGGGAGATGCACCACCCAGAGGAGGAGGAGCCAAACCATTTCCACCCAGATAAAAAGGAGCCACAAGTGTCATCAGACATCCAGTGTTCCCACGGGACTCCAGAAGGAAGACTGGATCCATCTCTGGACCCTTTTCCTCTACAGGACCATCTCTACTTCCAACACAACCACATCTGCTGCTCCAGTTTACTTTTGGACTGTTTCCAGCACCCTGACCAACAGGGTGTCAGGTTGTGTTCTGACTCTGTCAGTGGTCTTTTGTATTATTGCATTTATTTTATTTTACTTTTTTTTTTCTTCCTATTAAATTGTATTTCTGACTTGGAGTGTCTCACTGGTTTTTTTTGCTTTCAAACCACTACACAAGTAAAAACAATTTGGGTGGCGTTTCACAATTGGACGGATTGTCCTTGAAATAACTGGTTATTTATCCGTATATTTATTGATATATTTCTGTAATTGGTTGATGGAGCGTGCGTTGCGGACTCCAAGCGGTTGGTTATTGGGTTTAAAGTAAAAATAATTTGGGTGGCGTTTCACAATTGGACGGATTGTCCTTGAAATAACTGGTTATTTATCCGTATATTTATTGATATATTTCTGTAATTGGTTGATGGAGCGCGTGTTGCGGACTCCAAGCGGTCGGTTATTGGGTTTAAAGTAAAAATAATTTGGGTGGCGTTTCACAATTGGACGGATTGTTCTTGAAAAGACCTTGTGGAGACAGAGAGGCGCCTCCATTTTTGCCTCCATTTTCTAACTCGTTAATAAGAACTCATGGCTTGTGAGACTGTAATACCAAACACGAAACCACAAGTCCCACGTATTAACCCTGGCTCTAACACGAAGAAGAAAAGGAGATAATGTCTTGGGTTATGTAATCAAAAAAAAAGTTAATGGGCCATTAAAGCTCACCAATGACATGGCACATTACATCATCCCATTGGGAGATGCTCCACCCAGGGAGGAGGAGCCAAACCACTTCCACCCGGATAAAAAGGAGCCACAAGTGTCACCAGACATCCAGTGTTCCCACGGGACTCCAGAAGGAAGACTGGATCCATCTCTGGACCCTTTTCCTCTACAGGATCATCTCTACTTCCAACACAACCACATCTGCTGCTCCAGGAGGGTTTACTTTTGGATTGCTTCTGACACCCTGACCAACAGGGTGTCAGGTTGTGTTCTGACTCTGTCAGCAGTCTTTTGTGTTATTGCATTTATTTTATTCTACTTTTTTTTTCTTTTTTTTTTCTTCCTATTAAATTGTATTTCTGACTTGGAGTGTCTCACTGGTTTTTTTGCTTTCAAACCACTACACAAGTAAAAACAATTTGGGTGGCGTTTCACAATTGGACAGATTGTCCTTGAAATAACTGGTTATTTATCCATATATTTATTTATATATTTCTGTAATTGGTTGATGGAGCCCGCATTGAGGACTCTAAGTGGTTGGTTATTGGGTTTAAAGTAAAAATAATTTGGGTGGCGTTTCACAATTGGACGGACTGTCCTTGAAAAGACCTTGTGGAGATAGAAAGGCACTTCCATTTTCACCTGCATTTTCTAACTCGCTAGTTAGAGCTCACGGCTCGTGAGACTGTAACACAGACAAGAAACAATAAACACCGAGCGCGAAACCGCGACTCCCGCACGTTAATCCCGGCTCCAACACGGAGAAGAAAACAGAAAATGAGATAAGAAACCCAACAGCCACCCCGGACTCACCTCTCTTGAGGAGGCTGGCGCGGTAGCGGCCCTCCAGGGTGCAGTTCCAGCGCTCGAAGCGGAACTGGTACTGGCACTCCAGGGCGCTCATGCTGATGGCCTCCATCAGGGTCTCGGCCACGCCGGGGTCTCGCCGGCACATGCGGCGCTGCTTCTTCTCCAGCTTCAGGCGGTCACACACCTTGTAGTGGGCCTTGGCGGCTGCCTCCTCCATTTCCGAGGTCAGAGGGAGGATGGTCAGGGGTTCGTTGCCCGTCAGCCTGAAGAGAAACGAGAGGGGCACCGCAGTGAGGGCGGGGAATGCGGATGCCGAGTGCAAGAAATCAGGCAGCGGCGCCGTGCCTGCGGGAAACTGAGTCACGCAGATTTCTCGTATTGGCCTGAGATACTGCGGCCTAAGGAATTGGAAGGAGGAATTTAAACAGTCCTTGGAGACCGGGTAAAACAATCCTGGCAGGTGTTGTTTGCCTCCCTGCTGTTTACTTGCAAGAAATGATTGAGGGTGTGTTGCTCCTAACTGTCCAGTGATGGTGATGTATTGGTTTGCTGCCCAATGAAGTTTTACTCCATTGGAACTGTCTATAAAAGAAGATTTCAAAGAGTAAAGATTGCTCTCACTTGCTAATAAGCCTGAGAGTCTGTGTGTCATTTCCTACAGACGTTCCTAATCAGAACGAGAGGAGAGAACAAAAATTGTTGGAGGAAATCCTCCCCCATGAGGGTGGTGAGGCTGTGGTGCAGGTTGTGTAGAGAGCCTGTGGTTGCAGCATCCCTGGAAGTGTTGGATTATCCCTTTTTCTGACCCAGGGATGGGGCAACTCAGAGGCATTTTAAAAACTTTAATTCCATTTTCAGTCTCATGTGAAGGGTGACACAATACAGATGTTATAATTCACGCCATCACATTCAGAAGCCAAACTATTTCCTAATTACAGCCCATTATAAGCGTTTCTTGGCCTTTCAGCTTTTGCCGCACAATGCTGTTAATGCCTTAAAGCCAATCATCTAAAATTACCCCTCGTGGGTCCTACCACAATGCAAAACTGATCTAGTGAGTGGCATCCCCACCCAGGGCCAGGGCTTGGACCTACAGATGGTTTTTAAGGTCCTTCCAAACTAAACCACTCTGGGATTGTGTGAAATACAGCCTGTGACAGAAATGGTGTTCTATGAAATACAGCCACTTATAGAAAATATGCACAGAGAAATCCATGCTCTCAGGCTCAGGGTGAGATGGGTGAGGTGTCCTGTGCAGGGCCATGAGTTGGACTCAATCCTGGCAGGTCCCTTCCCACTCAAGATATTCCACGATTTTTAATCTAAAATTGGGCCTAAAATGACATAGAAAAAAAAGGACATTTCTAGGTACCACTTATAGAAAATACGCATAGTCCTCCCTGACTTGCTTTTGAGCAGTTCCTGGTGGGATTCAGGGCCAGGAAAGGACCGTGAATGTCATGGATCACACGACAGAACACAGCAAAAGAATTTATACAGGATTTTCAAGCCAGGAGACCAAGGGAAGTGGCCCAGGTGCTCAGTGGTCTGAGTCTCCTGAGACAAACTTGAGCCCCATGGAAACTCTGTTCCATCTGCTCCTTCCACAAATCCCAAATTCCTAGAAGCCAAGACACAGCCTGGATTAGAAATGGGGTCAGTGGTGGGATCAGGATCTCCTGGCTGAGCACCCCTGTGGACTTGATTTTACAGTGAGGCTCCTCACAGTGTGTGAGCAAGGTGGCAGCAGGAAAAAGGCAAGAGGAAATACTTGGATTTATTCTCCCTACCAGCTCTCACAGAGCTTGTCTGGACATAAACCCTCGGCCTCCTCCGCCACAGGACTCTGTTTAAAACTGAGAGTGGAAAGAAATCGTTTCAGGTGCCTCGCTGCATGAATTTGGGGAACTGGCAAATATACACCAGCACCACTGTCACTGTCCTGGTCATAAACAAAACAATCATTTCAGCACATCAAGCAGAGCCAGCACCCAGCTTGGGAAGGGACAGAGGATGATTTGTCCCATCAAAGCCCACGAGACACCCTGAGAAAGCACCAAAGCCACCCTGCCCTCGGCAGAAGAGATCCTGACATAAAACCCAGCGAGCCACAGCCCGAGGCTGGAGAGCAGGATACACTTTCCAGGAGATGCTGCCAAAAGCTTTTACAAGACAGAACAAGCTCAAAACCTAAAAAAAACCCCAAAAAAACACATAACCCAAAGAAACGTGTCCCTTTGCCTCGTCCCCTCCCTCCCCTGCCTCCTCCCAGCACAAGGCCCTTGACTCTACAGTGGGCAACGAAAGATGCCAGCGGACTGTTCCCGGTGTCAAGTGACGAGCTGCTGGAAAAGGACCAGGCTGGCATCGGCGCCAGGGAGCAGAGAGGCTGCAGGAACATCTGCTGGGCTCAGGAGAGCTTTGTTGGCCGGGCTGCTGTACCCCAGTGTCCGGCCAGGTGCCAGTCCACACGGCCAGTGGGAATCACTCTCCGGGCTCGCAGAGGACATGGAGACACATTCCCCCGGCCAGAAAGGACGAGTGGCTGAAATCCAGAACTGGAAACATGCTGGAATGTTGCAGTCCTGCAACTGGGGAGCACAGGGGTGGGCTGGGGGCTCGGATGTCTCCAGTGCTGCAGGAGCACTGGGAAAAATGGGGTGATGGGAATGGGAGGGGAGCACTCCCTCACCCCCTTTACTGAGATCCTGGAAACCCTTTAAAGCCCTGCTTGTCCTGCCTGAGCGGTGATTTGCCGTTTTTAATGAGTATTTCTCTCTAATCAGTGGGATGCATCCTGCCAGCAGCACAGTTCCTGAGGGCAGCACTCAGGATGCTTTAACTCCCAAACCTTGGTGCACAATCGGCGTAAAACCCAGACCTGAGTCCCAGCCAGGGACATCCAGTACAGATCCAATCATTCCTGAGGCATTGATGAGGTGATTTAATATCAGATATCTCAGGGAGGGAGTAAAAATGACTGAAGCGGGGTTTTTAGAACAAAGATGGGCGGGAAAATGTTCTCCTTCAGTTACATTCAAAGGTGTTGATATCTCCAGAAAATATTTATTAAAATTATCCCTGCAGTGATAAAAGCACAGAGTCATTTGTGGGAAACACGGAAAAGTATCTTCCCTCAACTTTTGCTCCCCCCAAAATAATAATGATTTAAAAAAATGTGCAGCGATGAAAGCACAGAGTC
This sequence comes from Cyanoderma ruficeps, assembly GCA_008694505.1. Lineage (NCBI taxonomy): Eukaryota > Metazoa > Chordata > Aves > Passeriformes > Timaliidae > Cyanoderma > Cyanoderma ruficeps. The sequence continues at coordinate 422,693 of VZDJ01000046.1, forward strand.
ATTTGTGGGAAACATGGAAAAGTATCTTCCCCCAAGTTTTGCTCCCCCCAAAATAATAATGATTAAAAAAAATGTGCAGTGATAAAAGCACAGAGTGATTTGTGAGGAACATGGAAAAATATCTTCCCTCAAGTTTTGCTCCCCCGAAAATAATAATAATTTTAAAAAAATGTGCAGTGATAAAAGCACAGAGTGGTTTGTGGGGAACATGGAAAAATAGCTTCCCTCAAGTCTTGCTCCCCCCAAAATAATAATAATTAAAAAAAAAATCTGAAAGGCCAAACAGCAAGGTCTATTTGAAGCATCTTTTAACCTTTTCATTTTTTGGACTGTCCCAGCTGCTCCCCAAGGAGAGAGAGGGGACATCACCCAGCCCTGGGGCCTCGTTAGTCAAAGCTCCCACCAGGCTCATTCATGAGAGAGGTGCCTCAGCCTGGAGCAAAGATCTGGAACAAAATCTCCAGGACGTTCATTCCTGGCTTTCATGGGACTCTAAAGGTTCATTCCTGCAAACTTTCACGGTTGGCACAAGACCCTCAGCTGGCAAAGGGGAATGAGGGAGGCATCAAAGCATTTCCTAAGCTCCCTCTCCCCCGTTTTGTCTTTCCAGCTGAGCAGGGGATTGTCCACCTCAATGGTCTGGAAAACAGCTCCAAGGATCCTGCAGCAGATGGCTCTTGGGGCGAGGAGGGATACGGGAATTGATCCTACAGCCAAAATTTCTGCAGAGCAATTGGTGATTTCCACCCACTTCCCACCTTTCCCCCTCAGGTGCTTGGCTTTGGGATACTTCAAACTACAGATTCCAAAACTTGCTGAGAGCAATCGTGCGGATCTCCAATGGAAATCACCTAAACACGCACGGAATAAAGATCCAGGGACTGGCAGATGGTAGGAAATGGGATTCATGGCGCCACAACTGGAAGAACAACCCCTGTAACGCCGTGAGGAACACAGACCCGCCCATCCCTTGCCTGCATTATGGCTCAGAAGCATCCCTGGAGCAAGGCAAGGAGTAAATTGAGGAGGAAAAGGGTTTTTCACAAAATCACAGAATGTGGAGGTTGGAAGAGACCTTCAAGATCATCCAGTCCAACCCAGCCCTAAGACCTCAACTAGATCACGGTGTCAAGTGCAACATCCAGTCTCTTTTTAAACACATCCAGGGATGGTGAATCCACCACCTCCCTGGGCAGACTATTCCAGTATTTAATCACTCTTCCAGTGAAAAACTTCTTCCTAATATCCAACCTGTATTTCCCCTGACGCAGCTCAAGACTGTGTCCTCTCCTTCTGTCAGTTGCTGCCTGGAGAAAGAGACCAACTCCCAGCTGTCTACAACTACCCTTCAGGAAGTTGTAGAGAGTGATCAGGTCACCTCTGAGTCTCCTTTTCTCCAGGCTAAACAACCCCAGCTCCCTCAGACATTCTTCATATGGCTTGTTTTCCAAGCTCTTCATCAGCTTGGTTGCCCTCCTCATTTTTCCTCGCCAGCAAGAAGAAACTCTACCAGGTGAAGAGCAGAAGCCAAACACACACACACACACACACACACACACACACAGGAACAGGGACCCACCCTCACGTTTTCCCTCCCCGGGGGCCCTCAGCACATTCCAGAGGCCCTGGGAGCAGGAGGGGGGAGTGAGGTGGCACTTTGCAGAGCTGTGGCATCAATAACAAAGCCCGGGCAGAGCCAGGGAGAGCTGCCCCACCTGACAGGCTGCTGCTGCTGCACGGAACCTTCCTAATCCCATAAAGCCCTTTTATGCAACCTCGGCTGAGCGAGGTCCTGTGAGGCAACGGTGTCAGTCGGACGTTTTCTCAGCTCCCCACAAAGGCCAAGCTTGTTCTTGCCAAGGAAATGTTTCAGGGGAGAGGTGCACGCGTGTTTTTGGTTTTTTACACACCCAACCCACGACTGTTACGATTGAACTTCCAGCCAGAACCCTGGGATTGTGTTGTTTTGCTCCAGTTACACCTGAGCGTCCACTCAGTGGACACCTCTAAGTGGGAAAAGGTTGAAACTGGGTGAATCTTTAAGGTTCCTTCTAAGTCACACTGTTTTAAGGCAGATCCCAAGAATCCAAAGGATTGTGTGTGTGTCCACCAGGCACCTGGAGAGAGAGCAAACAGCTCCTTGCACACAATCCAGGGAGGTTTACCTCTCCGGAGATTAGCTCCGGCCTCTCTGGGAGCAACATCAACCTCCAAAATCGAGAGACCGTTTACAGAACTCAGGATTTTGAGCTTCTGCTTCAGAATTTTGCACTTTGGTGAACCTCGTGGGTCCCTTCCAACTCACAGGATATTCTGTGGGGGTTTTTTTTCACCTGATCTTGCCCAATTTCTGCTCCAAGTGCAACATCCAAACCCTCAGGAAGGACCTGGCTGTCCTGTGCCACACCCACCACGCTGAGAGGAACCTCTGCAGCATCATTTGTGCTGTTCCCATTCCAGCTCCACCAGTTTGAAGCCAGGAAATCAGAGGGTTTATCATAAATTGATGTCAAAAGCAAGACCCATCCGGTTTGCACACGCTCTCTTGGTGTCACTCGGCTCCCTTGGTTGTCAACTTCATCTCAAACATTGCTAATTATATTTCTTTTTTTTTTTCCTGGAGTTCAATCACCCAAGGATTTGGGAGAGATCCCAAGCCACTACGCAGGCCAAGGTTTTATCTGTGACATCACGGAATTACTGCCCTTCCAAGAGGCAATTCAAGACAGATCCTGCTTCCCACTCATCCCAGGGGTCGAGAGTTCTTTTGGCCTCGTCAGCTCACACCTCCACCAGTGCCCCTGGATTTTCCCTCGTTTAAGTGGGGACTTTCCTGATGAGGATTCGAGCAGGACGAGGCAGATTTAAGGCACACACACAGACCTGTTTCCTTTGCCAAGTGCCACTGGAGATGGGATCCAAGGTGAGCTATTCCCATCTGGAATGACAGGGCTGCTGAAATATTGCATTCCTATCCCGCTTCCTCCAGCATGAGGAAATTTCTCTTTGGTTCATCTGTACAATGACTGAATTAATTAGTTCCACTTTCCATACAGATTTTTTTTTTACCTGTGGAATTGCCACACTTTCAGCCCTCTTTCTTCTCTTTCCACCAGTTTTGCTTTAATAATTAAAAAAAAAAACAAAAAAAAAGCTTCTGGAAAATTGACAACTTGACCACGAGTCTTCATTACAACACCTAAATTAATAATTGCACGGCTCAAGGAATCTGAGTTATGCTGGACGCCAGGCCTACATTATTTTATTTTGCACCCAATAACCTCCAGTTGCTCTCCCTCTCTCCCTATCATCACATTCCCACACCGTGAACCTTTGCTAAAGTGATTTATCACTCTCCTCCTCCCACAAACGTTCTTGAATATTGGAAGTGTAAAAACCCAAAAGCCCAAGAAAAAAAAAAAATCTGAATTTCAGGGTGAGTGATGAAGATTTGATATTTGGAAGAAGAGATGGATATTGAAGGCTCAACCACCTCATTCTGTGCTGTCTTGTTTGGGTTTTTAAGTGTTTACAGCTTTAAGTGCCCACATGAGGTCTAAACTCTAAAATATCCTATATCTCCTTAGATAAACAGAGCCATAAAAATAAGGCTATGGATTCTCCAAACCTCAGGCTTCCAAAATGAAATCTCAGCAAGTGCTCACAAGGATTGTTCTGTCAGAATTCTTCACTTCTACCTCAACTCTTTCCTGGTGTAATAATCCCAGTGACAGGATGTCGTGACATCGTGAGGGTCAAGGAAGGTGACAGAAGAAAAAAGTGATTTTCCCAGCCTGAGGGAATCCAAACCCTCCAGGCCTTTACAAGACAGAGCTGAACCCCAACTAGAAATCAAACCCAGCTTTGCTAAACTCATCTTTGCATGTCCCTCATGGAAAAAAAGTGATTTTCCCAGCCTGAGGGAATCCAAATCCTCCAGGGCTTTACAAGACAGAGCTGAACCCCAGCTAGAAATCAAACCCAGCTTTGCTAAAACTCATCTTTGCAAGTTCCTCATGGAAAAAAAACGATTTTCCCAGCCTGAGGGAATCCAAACCTTTGAGGCCTTTACAAGACAGAGCTGAAGCCCAGCTAGAAACCAAACCCAGCTTTGCTAAAACTCCTCTTTTCAAGCTCCTCGGCCCGTGGGAGTTCTCTTCCCTCAGGACCATTCCCAGGCAGCTCTGCCTGGGGCTCACCTCTCCCTGTCATTGTCCCTGAACAATGGAGCCTTGCTGTGGGAGACCATTAAACACAGCGATTGGAAACTCCAGCAGCAGCAAATTCCCATCACGATTTGATCCTTATCTCCCTCTCAAACCCGGCCAGAGCTTTCTGTAGGTGACAACCTCTCAAATGTCACTTCCTCCTCAGCCAGCAGTGCCCCAATCTCAGGTGCAGCTTCTACACGAGTCACAGCCCCCCCCAACACAGAGGTTACTACAACGTTACACGCTCCCAAAAACACGGAGTAGGGGTGGTGGGGCCTCCCAACCTCACAGCACCTGGGTGGGGAACAGCCAAACCCCACAGTCCTGCCCCAAAGGACGCCATGTGCTCGGTAGGATTTTCTAGTGGAAGGTTCTGGGATTTTAGGATGGAGGGAAATCCTTGGATCAGCCTCTGAGAGATGGGGAGGAGGAGGAGGGGAGAGGATAAAAGTGCCAGCACAGGGGGAATTCCAACCCAGTGGATCCCACTTAGCAGGGAAGGAAGAACCAGTCTCCTTATGGAATCTGCTCAAACAGATTTTTGTTTGGTTTGTTTTTCTGGGTTTGTGTTTTTTTGAGGTTTTTTGGGGGGTTTTTGTGGTTTTTTTTTTGGTTTGTTGGGGTTTTTTTTNTTGTTGTTGTTGTTGTTTTGGGGAAAAAAAGTTGCAGATTCTTGTAGGTTTCACTCTTTCAAGCCTTTCTTCGACCACGCCTGGATAAATCCATACAGAGGCTTCCTGAGCCTCCTCTGAGAGTCTTAGGATGGACAGACAGACATGGAAGGATCCACAATCTTGGGTCCTACCCAAGAAGAATAACCCAGAAGTTATTCCAGCATCCAGCAAAAAGAGGAAACAACAGTTGCTCCTGGACAAAACACAGCTTTTCCTTTTCCAACACAGTTTTCCTGAATTTTCCTGAATGCACAGCAACCACTCTGATCCCAAAGTTTTCTGCGGATGTTACCACAGAGTTCCCCATTTTATGCCCTCATGGAAGGTTTCTCCCAGGCTGCTGAACACAGAGGAATTTCCCCAGGCCTGCAGAGAGGAGAGCACTGGACTCCAACAACCAGCAGGTTGTTAAATCGGGAGGGATTTCTCTGGGAACGGGACAAGGCACGGATGGTTTTCTCCAAGGTACAGCATGGTTGCTGCACGTAGAAATAAACTTCCATCCAGTTTCCTGCCAAAACAGGCCTTCACCTTCCCCTGGACAAATTACCAAAAAAGTTTGGCACGTAACACGTAAAGGAAAAAAATCTCTCAGTGGATGAGCGGGGAAGATGTGACTCAGTTCAGCTGCGGAGGGCTGGAGATGATCCCGTTTCCTGCAGAGGACTTTATGGGATGGAGGTGACATGAGGAACAGCTCTTCTGGCACCACGGCCAGCAGGAGCACCACCAGAAACTCCTCCGAGCAGGAGACCTGCACAGGTCATGAAGGAAGAATTTCCCTTCCCTTCTCCAGCGAGGGGGAACAAACTCCGAGAGATCCCACGGCAGAGAAATGAATCAATTTCGGGTCTTTGGTGGTGCACCTGAACCACAAGGCTGAAGAATTTCTCCTTTTTTCCCCCCCTCATCTCCTTACACCAAACCTTACTCAGGAAGTTTCAAGCCCATCAGAACAAAAAACAAAAAACA
>VZDJ01000046.1:428605-495275 GCA_008694505.1 Cyanoderma ruficeps
CCCCAAAACAAACAAACAAACAAAAATTTAAAATTTTTATTTTAGGTGAAAACCTCAACCCCCCAAGACCTAATTCTCCTGGAACGACCCGCTCTGTCCACAAACAAGCAGAAGCAGAGAAAGAAGGGCTGGGGAGGGAAAGGAAAGGTTTGTTTCCTCTGCCCTTCATCCTCTCAAGAATGAAACAACAATCAGGGAGATTTACGAAGGATTTTCAACCCCACCGTGCCAGTGGAATGCACGGGCCAGGCGGCAACAGGGCCTTTCACTGCCGATTTAAGAGGCATTAGCTCTGCCCCTGGCAGCCTGTGCCAGGAATTTTCCCCCCACGCTGTCCCCTCCTGGGCTGGACAGCTCCTGGACCCCCAATCCAAATTCCTGCTCCTTGTCCGGCCACTGATTATTTTTATTTCGTTTATTTTTTTTTTTTTTTTTTTNCCTAACATTGTTTTTTTTTTTGGCCTGGAGCCTGCTCTGGTGTAGGGAACAAGGAGCTGGGGGTTTTGGTGCAGGGAAGCAGGAAAACGGGGAGCAGTGGGATGGAAGATGAAGAATTAACCCAGGGAAGAAAATAAAAGGTTTGTTTGAACTCATTAACTCATTAACTCATTAACTATATGGTGGTTTGGAAGGGGAGGAGAAAAAAAAATTCCAAACCCCCCAAAAAGAGACAGATTTTGAGAATATTGTGCCTTTTCTTTGGGGGATTTTGGGGGAGGGGGGAACAGTTTGTGGGGTTTTGGGGTTGGATTTTTTTTGCACTACTGAATATCCTTTCATGCCAGGATCTCAGCTCCATCCCTGACACGGGGTTAGAGAAATCCATGCTCTCAGGCACAGGGTGAGATGGGTGAGGTGTCCTGTGCAGGGCCACGAGTTGGACTCAATCCTGGCAGGTCCCTTCCAACTCAAGATATTCCATGATTTTTAATCTAAAATTGGGCCTAAAATGACAAAGAAAACAAAGGACATTTCTAGATGTCACTTATAAAAAATGCTCATAATCATCCCTGACTTGGTTTTGAGCAGTTCCTGGTGGGATTCGGGGCCAGGAAAGGACAAGAATTTACACAGGATTTTCAAGCCAGGAGACCAAGGGAAGTGGCCCAGGTGCTCAGCGGTCTGAATTTCCTGAGACAAACTTGAGCCCCATGGAAACTCTGTTCCATCTGCTCCTTCCACAAATCCCAGATTCCAAGAAGCCAAAACATCATCTATAAACCTGCAGAAGCAGCTTTGATTTTCAGTTCCAAGCCAAGAAGATCCAAACTCATGGTCTTCCTCACCAGCTTCTCCTGTCTGGGAGGAGCTGCACAGAATAAACGATATTTGGCATTTGAAATCTAAACAAAGAAGTCCCAAAACCCCAGAAATGTTCCCTCTGCTTCTTGCACTGATGCTGGTTTTTATTTATTCCGGCAGGTTTACCAAGAAGAAATGAGAAAACATCACACGGGGGAGTAAGGACATTCCTTCAAAAGAATGACAGAGCTTCAAAAGGATAATTTTAATTATCCTAATTAATAATAATAATAATCGTATCCTTCAAAGGGATAATTCCAGTTCCCAAAACACCTTCCTGCCCACCCTTCTGGCTCTCTGCACCTCAAACCCCTGACACAAGGCATGACCAAACCCTGCAGAGATCCAGCCAGAGCTGGAAGTTCCACAGGGAGAACTCTGCTCGGGGCAGTGCAGGGATCAGACCTTTTGACTCAGACCAGGCACAGCATTAAAAAAAAATAATAATAACAATAATAAATGGCAGACATTGAGATGGGAGCCTTTATTTTTATTTTTTCCCTCCAAACTGCACATCATTAACTGTCAAGGCTCGCTGCCACCGGATGTTGTGAAGCCCAAAATGATGAACAGGCTCCAAGAGGGATTAAACAAACCCAGGGAAGGGAGGATCATCCAGATGGGTGATGAAACACCAGGGCTCGGGAAGCCTTTAAACCACAGGCTGCCAGGAGGGAGCAGGACACGTCAGGAGCCACATCACTGGTCCCAGTTCCCCTTGGATCCCCCAGAGATCCCTGTCTGTCTGGAGAAACCTTGGATCTGACCCCCCTTTGGCAGCTGCTGTGCTCCCAGCCACCTGCAAGATGCTTCTGGCTCCAGCCACAGCATTTGGACATTTAAAATTGAACCCACCCGCACTCTGGAACCCTTTGGATGACGGCAAGAACGGCCCCAGAGGCGTCAAGAACACACCACACTGATATTTTTGCATTTGGGACCTTCCGGGGCTTATAAAAGAGAGAGAGAGAGAACTTTTGATGGATAATTAAGTAACAGGACAAGGGGGAACGCTTAGAAATAAAGAGATTTAGATGAGGTGCTATGGAAAAGATCTCGGCTGTTGAAAAACAGGTTATCCAGTGTCAGAGTCCAGGGCGTCCCTTTGGATGACCTGGGACCCGAGGAAGGGAGTTTGAACCCTGGGCAGGGGGTGTGGAGCCGGTCCAGGGGGGTTGGAGACCTTGGCACAGAGCCCAGGAAGACACTGGGTTTGATTTTAGTCCATGGGAGAGGCTTCCAACACTGAGAGAGGAATTACAAACCACAAAGGTGTGAAAACAGCAGTTTAGCACAGCACGGAGTGAGAAATTTTGTAGTTTTGGGGTTCTTAGAATGGAGGTGAGCGAGAGGGACAAGATGGAGGATTCAGGGTGTTGCCCTAAGTCCCTCTCCTTCTTCCTCGTCCTCCATCTCCTGATGTGGTGATGACACAAAGGAGTTTGAGGGGGTTGGGCCAAGGTAGAAATGACCCTTCTAGTACAGGTGCTGCACATTGGCACAAAATTGTAAATAGTGGACACGGAACTCTCTGTATAAGAGCAAAGCAACGCCCCACGGGCAGGCAGTGGTCTCGTGTCCCAGCTGCTGTCCGGAGAAAATTTTGAGTTATCAAATAATAAACAACATGAGAAACCTGAAAACAAGGCCTTGAGGACTCTGCTCTTTTCACGTGACGCAGCTCGGGGCTTTTAGAGAGCCAAGGACTTTTAACAACCTGAACCTCGGGTGAGAAACCAAACCCGAGAGCCCAGAGAAGCCGTGGCTGCCCCATCCCTGGAAGCGTCCCAGGCCAGGTGGGATGGGGCTGGAGCAATCCCAGCACGGGGCTCCCAGGTCCCGGCAGGGCTCCCAGGCCCCGGCAGGGCTCCCAGGCCCCAGCAGAGCTCCCAGGTCCTAGTAGTAGGGCTCCCAGGTCCTAGCAGGGCTCCCAGGCCCCGGCAGGGCTCCCAGGTCCCGGGAGGGCTCCCGGGCCCCGGCAGGGCTCCCAGGTCCCGGCAGGGCTCCCAGGTCCCGGCAGGGCTCCCAGGTCCTAGTAGTAGGGCTCCCAGGTCCTAGCAGGGCTCCCAGGCCCCGGCAGGGCTCCCAGGTCCCGGCAGGGCTCCCAGGTCCCGGCAGGGCTCCCACCCACAGCGGCCCCGGGCACGCTGGGCTGTGGGCACGGCTCGCACGGCTCCCGCGGGCCATGTGTCAGTGTCACTCTCCCGCTGCCAGGGAATGCGGCTCACTTCCCACTCCCTTCCCATTTGTCTCCCTCACACCTCGGGCAGCCCTTTTGTCCCCTTTGGGGTGTGTGTGGGGGGGGGGGGGNAATGAGCTTCTCCTTCCTTCCCCAGCCCTAGTTTTATATCCAGGACCTGGAGGTCCCAGCTGGAAGCAGAGACTGGCTCTTGGTCAACTTCTGGATAAATGACAACTTCTAGAAACAAGCATGTGGATTCAGGGAGGAGGGGGGGTCAGCTCTCCCCTCCCCTCACAACATTACCAGCCCCTATTAGATATCCCTGGGAGGTCAGCTCGTGGAGGATTGGGATGGTTGGGCGGTTTGACACATCATCTCAGCTATTTTGGGAGCAGTTTACGGGTCTGCAATTCCTCCCCTGCACAGCCCCGATAGCTTTTCCACTCTAATGTCACATTATCCTCGTGGCAGGTTTCAAAACTAAACAGGTGAAAAAACAAACTTTCAGGGCGCTGGGCAGAGCAGGATGCACGAGAGGCATTGGGGTGATGGGGTGGTGGAAGTTCAGCCTCGTCCTGAGCCCCAACACAGGCTGTGGGAATCCCTTGTGAGCACAGAGGCTGATTCTGGACAAAACTCAACGGGAAGATACTCGAAGGCTCTTGGAGGAAACTCATCCCATGACACAAAAGGTGTTTTGTGAATGACTTTCTGAAGGAGCCTTGCAGTCCTGAGGCTTCCCAAGCCTTAAATGGGACTTTGAGGGTCAAATCTCCAGCTAAACGAAACAACCCTGGCCAAGGTTTCAAACTCAGGTATGGATGAGATTTCCCCACCAGTGCAGGGGAATCTGCTCTTGCTGCTGCACCCAGGAAGTCACCAACACCACAAACCATTTTTCTGCTCCAGATTCAGGGGCACTGTGTGCTCCTTCCTTCACAGAATCACAGAATGTGTAGGTTGGAAGAGACTTTCAAGATCATTGGGTCCAACCCAGCCCCGACACCTCAGCTAGGTCACGGTGTCAAGTGCCACATCCAGTCTCTTTTTAAACACATCCAGGGATGGTGACTCCACCACCTCCCTGGGCAGACTATTCCAATATTTAATCACTCTTTCAGTGAAAAAACTTCTTCCTGATATCCAACCTGTATTTCCCCTTCCATCCCTCTGTCCTTCCTTCCTTCCCTGCCACCCCCTGAGCACTGCCCTTGCCCTGGGGCAGCCCCCAGAGCCCTGCTCCTCCACACCCCAAGAGGAAAAGGGAAAGAACAAACAGCACGAACATCTGCCCTCAACCTCCTGATGCTCCTTCACCACCACAGGAACGGTGTCACCTTCCTTCGAGGGCCAGCCCCGTTTTTTTGTGGCAGGGAAGCGGACGCTGGGGTTAATCAGAGGGGATAAATAAATCAATATTGGTGTTTTTTAACAGGCCTCAGCCACCTCCTGAATGTGACTTGACTACAGAACACTGGCAAGGACCTCAGCCAGACCCACCCTGGCCAACACTTCAGGTGAACACCCTCAGGATACTTGCTGAGTTCAGCACATACCTGGGTTGGTTTTATTTTATTTTTTTTTTTATACTACATAAAGTCTGTCTGAACAAAGAGCCACGTTAACCAAAATACTCCAGGCCAGGGAAAGCCACAGTTTTATTCTGTGAGTGCTGCTGAGCAGACAGGACTGCACAGCACCCATAAAAAAATGGGAAAAAGAAGGAGAGGCATTTTTTTATACAGTGATAGGATGAGCAGGAAGAGTTTTAAACTAAAAGAGGAGATACTTTGATTAGATACAAGGAAGAAATTCTTCCCTGTAAGGCACCACATCCCTGGAAATGTCCAAGGCCAGGCTGGATGAGGCTTAGACCGACCTGGGATAGTGGGAGGTGTCCCTGCCCATGGCAGGGGGTGAAATTTTAAAGTCCCTTCCAACCCAACCCAATTTTAAAGTCCCTCCCAACCCAACCCAACCTCTGATCCACTTCAAAGCGATGCATTTGCGCTCGACAACTGAAAGGCAAATCCTTTGTGCCTGGTATTAAAGCAGCACGTGGGGCACACTCCACCAACCAGTATTAAGGGAAAAAAAAGCATTTCCTTCCTGTATTGATCACCCACCCGAGCCCACAAAGTGGCATTAAAAAGGCAGGGGAGAGGACAGCAAGCCAAGCGTTATACATAGCAAATTCTGATTAGATTATGAAACTTTAAGAAGATCTTAACAAGTGGACAGTGTGCATTTTACGTAATTAGCTTGTTACTTATAAATGCCCCCCGTGGTGCCAGTGGCAGATTTTCGCCACCTAAAATAGCCTAAAGCCGTCGGATTCGGGAGCTCCTGCCATCCCAATTTAGACCGACTCAAACACACAAACCACGAGGCGGTTTCGTTACACCGAGATTAAGAATTGAATCGGCTCTTGTGTGCCTGGACGGTGGAAGGGGTACAAGATTACAGAGGGCAAAGACACATTATGTCACAGCCCAATCCTCCCTGAATGTGGCAGCTGTTCCTCACGGTGTTTGGGGAGATTTCGGGTTACTTTTTTTGGGGGGGGGACACGGGACAGAGCCTGGCTTTAGGGCTGGATGTGAAGTTGTGGGATGCCACAGCTGCATCCATATTCATCGAGCCCAGAGCTGCTCCCCGGCCCTGTGAGACTCATCCTTCATCAAACTCGGGCTGTTCCACTGCAATTCCAAGAACCAGCTCAGAGCCAGCCTCGAGTTACAACCGCTGCCCAAAAAAGGTGACCTCAGGAGCAGCAGGGCAGGTAAAGAAACCGTTTCATTTTGCAAGAGCTGGGGAGTGTTTGAGAAGTCCCAACAAAAGCAGAGCTTACCCTGTGTTATCCCCCTGCCAGTCCTCTGCATCCCTGGTGCCTGCAGTTAAAGGGAAAAAAACCCACTAATTCTAATTAATTTTAATTTTAAAAATTCTAATTTAAAAGTGCAAGAAAATAGGATAGGAATTATCTTGAGGAAGAAAAAAAGATAAACGCTCACGGGAAGAGTGTCCACAGGTTTAGAGTTATCCCAGCATGTAAACATCACCCAAAACACCCTCGACCCATCTGTCCATCTGTGAGAGTTCCCATTTCCTAAAACACCCATCGACAGCTCAGAAAAGCAGCAGAGCAGAAAGACAGTTCCTAAATCATGGATGACCCAGAAAAATGATGTTGTATCTTCCAGGACTGAGGAATCAGTAAAGCCGCCATGGTTCTAATACTGAGTCCTTTCACTGGCCATTTCCAAGTCCCAAAGAACTTGAGGAAAGAGGAAAATGCTTCTAGGACTCTCCGAAAGAGCTGGAGAGGGACTGGGGACAAGGCCTGGAGGGACAAGACACAGGGAATGGCTTCAAACTGCCAGAGGGCAGGGATGGATGGGAGATTGGGAAGGAATTCCTGGCTGGGAGGGTGGGGAGGCTCTGGCACAGGTTCCCAGAGAAGCTGTGGCTGTCCCTGGATCCCTGGAAGTGCCCAAGGCCAGGCTGGATGTGGCTTGGAGCCACCTGGGAGAGTGGAAGGTGTCCCTGCCCATGGCAGGGGGGTGACATGAGATGATTTATCCTTTACCCTTCCAATCCAAGCCCTTGAGTGACTCTGTGATTTCCCTTTGTCTTAACAGTTTTACTCTTTTGACCTCAGAAATTGAGGGGTTTGGGGCGGGGGGGGGAGGTCTATTCCCCAACCAATCTCCAGCTCAGGGTTTGAATCTTTTCCTTTAGAAAGACTGTTGAGTTTCAGCTGAATGGAGAGTGTCGGGTTTCATCTGTGACAAACTACAGAGAGGCCAGAAGTCCCAGCTGAGAGATATCCCAACAGTCAGCACATTTGGGAAAAGCCAACTGGTGCAATTTCTGCACAACTGCTGCAATTTCTGCACAACTGCTGCAATTTCTGCACAACTGCTGCAATTTCTGCACCCAGCACGGAGCTGAGTTGACCCAAGAGGATGTTCTGCCCCACAACAAAAATTGCTTGTGTTGAAAATACAGGATCCATTCCCCTATCCAGGCCTGGATGATCAGTTTTCTAAAGGTTCAGAGGTATTTAGCTGACATCTCGTTTGAAATAATTATCTCCATCCCTAAATTCCTCCGAAAGCCAGAATGCTACAGAATCCATCTGTGAAAGAGATGATTTGAAAGTTTGGGGTCTAAATTACCCCTTGCGGATTCCTTTGGGAACTAGGAGTGGGAGAAGCAAAAGGAACAAAACCATTACAGGCAAATTACCTGCATTTGAGCCACTCAAGGGCCAGGAAACATCAGCGTAATTCTATTTATGCAGTAGGAAATCAAGTCTATCAAAAAAGAATAGAAAAATGGCCGTACTTTGCAAGGGAGCAGAATCCATTTCCACATTCCCATCTTGTCTTAATTCCCAAAGGACAACTAAAGGGAAAGGAGGCAATGGGAGGAGAAAACTCATTTTCGAGCATTAAAATTCAATCACGTAGCGCCACAACAAAAGGCAAATCCAGGGAAAAGAACATTCACAGTTGTTCCCAAGTCATCAGTACTGCTCATTTTCCAGGCTTTAGGTTTCCCTGGTGTGACAACCAAACATAGGATGGCCTGTAATAATTCCAAGTACTCCAAAGTAATGAAAAGAAATCTGATTTTCAGCGTCAGGAGGGATGCTGGAATAAGTGGACTCTCGACAGCTTTCTCTGAGCTCCATGTCTCTGACAGCACCTTAAAAACACCCACGGGGACCCAAATGTGTTTTCCATGGAATACAGAACGTGGATAATGCGTTCTAAACCAGCCCCGGGGGCCAGGCAGTTAATGAGAACGGTAAAGAAATATTCAGTAATTGCCCATTCGCTGGGAGAGAGGTGAGGAACTGCAGAACAAACCCCGGCATGGAACCACGGGATGGAATTCCATGGCAGGGTGCAGGCACTGGAGGGGATGGCTGAGGTAACTCCTTCAGTTCTCCTCTGGAGCTTCCCAAATTTAAACTGGGAGCTCTTAATTAGCAGTAATTGTGCAGCAAAAAGGCGTCTCCAGGTACCTGAGGTGCAGGTATTGAATCACAGATTACAGCTGGATTCACCTGCAGATGCACTTTGCTCAGTTTTTCATGGATTCGCCAGGAATTGTGGCCAGCACCACAAGGGACAAGCAAATTCCAGGGAGTCCAGCCTAAACCTGAATCCAGAACACCCTGGGGTGTGAATTTAAAAAAAAAAGAATATTTTTGACAAAGCAGGTGGAATTTGTCCGATGTGGAAGCACAGCAACAAGGGAAATCGAAATCAACAGAAGGATTAAAACCCCCACATTGGGTATATTCCACAAGCAAGACAAATTTGCTCTGGAAGTCTCCACAAACAACCCGAACCCTCCTTTTCAGCTCAGCTCTCGATATTCCAACTCGAGCAGGGATAAAGAACACTGAGAACCCCTCTTGAACTACTCCATCAACAGATGCTCATTAGAGCTGAGCACAACCAGAGCAGCCCCAGCCCGAAATGGAGTTTCCATCTGTCTCCAAAATGCACGTGGGCTTAGCTGTACACAAATCCCACATCCCACCTATTTCTGTGGATCTGGAGACTGACTCATCATTCCCAGGAGGATACAGGGCACAGCTACATGGAGCCTATCAGAATTAGAGTTAATAAGCTGAAAATATTAAAAAAAACCCCAACCAAACCAGAAGGATCTAAATTAATTTCTGAGTGTCACAATGGTGATGAGCTATAGAGTAAAATCTCAAAAAAAAATTAATAATAATACAGGAGCATAAGTAGAGTTATATTCCCAATTAAAAATTAAAATAAAAACTTGTTTATGAATAAATCTCCTCAGCAGGGAAGATAAGCAGAACCAGAGCTGACCACTGAATACATGAAGATAATTCAGGGCAAAAGAAGTTAAAATCTGTCTGAGCTCTGCTTGCACTTCAATTTAGCCTGAGTCATTTATTTTTCCCCCTGAATCCTGTGGCAAAAGTTACTTTAAAGGAAGGTTATGGATGTAAATTGAAGGGAAATTCAAGAGATTCAAGGAAGTTTGGAGTTTAAGCACAGACCCCAGCATGAGTTCTGCCTTTGGCTTCTTGGACAAACTGAACCAGAATTCCCATTTCTTCAAGCAAATCTCACACAACCACGTTGCCGAAGCAGCAGCTGAAACCCAAGAGCTCGGTGACAAAACTTGGCCACGTCCTTCCCTGGGAGCCGGGATCACATTCCCAGCCCCTCTCTCCCTCTGAGCCCCAGAGGTTCCCGCTGGCCCCGTGTCAAGAGCCCCGTCCCACCCCCAGCCTTGGTGGCTCTATAGGGATTCATATGGATTCTATAGGGAGGGAACGACTGGGAGATGTTCGCTTTGTTGTTACAGGTCTCAGGATGAAGGGAGCGAGAATAACCCATCCCAGCACAAAAATACTCCTATTTATCATCAGAAATACTCTTTGCAATAATTTCTTCCACCTTGTGTCCCTCTGAGCCCGAGAGGTTCCCGCTGGCCCCATGTCAAGAGTCCTGTCCCACCCCCAGCCTTGGTGGCTCCCTGCTGCCAAAACCTCCTGCCAAACCTCCCCCCAAGGCTCGGGAATCCAGCACCCCCTGACCCGCATCCCCGGGGACACCAACCTGCAGCTCCCACCCCTCACTCCTCCAAACCCCGCCAGCCATTCTGCGGCCCAACCACAGCAACAAGGAGCTCGCCGGCTCTGCCCCCTCCAGCGCCTTCCCCAGGGTGCCATTTGTTTTCCTGGTGGTGGAGAAAGGAATTCCTCCAGGTTACCCTGTCCAGCCCCAAAAATAGCAGTGGTTGAGAGTGCCCTGACAATGTATCGCTCGCAGACCGCTGGAGAGACGAAAAACCCTGAAACCAAAATCATAGAGGCACATTTCATAGGGAGGGAACGACTGGGAGATGTTCGCTTTGTTGTACATGTCTCAGGATGAAGGGAGTGAGAATAACCCATCCCAGCACAAAAATACTGCTATTTATCATCAAAAATACTCTTTCCATTAATTTCTTCCACCACTCGCTGGCTCTGCTGGCTCCAGCACCTTCCCCAGGTGCCATTTGTTTTCCTGGTGGTGGAGAAAGGAATCCCTCCAGGTTACCCCTGTCCAGCCCCAAAAACAGCAGTGGTTGAGAGTGCCCTGACAACGTATCGCTCAAAGGCAACTGGAGAGACGAAAAAGCCTGAAACCAAAATCATGGAGGCACATTTTATAGGAGGGAATGACTGGGAGATGTTTGCTTTGTTGTTACAGGTCTCAGGATGAAGGGAGCGAGAATAACCCATCCCAGCACAAAAATACTGCTATTTATCATCAAAAATACTCTTTCCATTAATTTCTTCCACCTTGTGTCCATCTGAGCCCGAGACCTTCCCGCGGGCCCCGTGTCAAGAGCCCCACCCCAGCCTTGGTGGCTCCCCGCTGCCAAAACCTCCTGCCAAACCTCCCCCCGAGGCTGGGGAGGCATCCAGCACCCCCTGACCCGCATCCCCAGGGACACCAACCTGCAGCTCCCACCCCTCACTCCTCCAGACCCCGCCAGCCATCCCGCAGCCCCAGCCGCAGCAACAAGGAGCTCGCCGGCTCTGCCCCCTCCAGCGCCTTCCCCAGGGTGCCATTTGTTTTCCTGGTGGCGGAGAAAGGAATCCCTCCAGGTTACCCTGGTCCAGGCCCAAAAAGAGCAGGGGTTGAGAGTGCCCTGACAACGTAACGCTCACAGGTGACTGGAGCAGCAAAAAAACCTGAAACCAAAATCACGGAGCTACATTTTATAGGGAGAGAACAGCAGGGAGATTTTCACTCTGTTGTTACAGGTCTCAGGATGAAGGGAGTGAGAATAACCCATCCCAGCACAAAAACACTGCTATTTATCATCAAAAATACCCTTTCGATTAATTTCTTCCATCCTGTGTCATTTTAAGCAAGAACTCAAGACTGTTCTCCCAGGATCATGAATTCCCACCCAACTTTAAGCTGAAGGATATCCACGCTGAGGGCTTTGACATTCCAGTAACAAACCCTAATCCATTCTAGAGGTGTCAAGGAGCAAAGTGAACTTTAGCAAAGCAAATGGAAGCTTTAAGGAGGAAAGCAATGCCCAAAGAACACAAAGATAAGAGGAAAACTTCTCTAACATAATTATTCTGTGAATCAAAAGCATTCTTCACCCTGGAATTTTCCTCCGAGGTAAAGAGGGCCATGCCACTAATTAAAAAAAAAAAAAAAAAGCCCTCCAAGTTTCCAAAGCATTTCANAAAAAAAAAAGCCCTCCAAGTTTCCAAAGCATTTCAAGTGATAAAACCCAAGTCAGAGCCTGAAAATAAATCATAACAGTAATATGCACACACTTGAGAGAAGGGAGGGGAAAAAAAAAAAATCAGCAACCCAGATATAAACCTACACTGGAAAAATCTTACACTTCAGTGTAGCCAAAATGCCAGTTGCTACATGTCACATTTGGGCGCTCCAGGCAACGCTATCACAATGGCTAACAGGGGCAGGCAGAGCTCCAAGACCAAAGTCCAAAGCCCAAGAGGACACGCAGATGCTCCTTGGAGAACAGTGATGGCATCCCAGGCCTTTTGCCGAGGCTTTCACACGCCTTCAGCATCCCGAGCGGCGGCGCGAGTCACAGCGAGGCTGCGACCTTTGGGACGCCATTCCCGGCTAATCCTGCCTGAAGGAGGGCCCCAGAAAACATTTAGATTGAAGGATCCGTGAGATTAAGATGTTTATCCATCCCGCGTCCCGCACGGCCGGGATTTCAGTGCCTCTCCTGGCTGCACGAGCCCGGGAGGACCGAGGGCCAAGGAGGAGAGAGGGGAAGGGATAGCAACGCTGACAACTGCTCCGAGTGTTTGCTGGAAACCTGTCCCCAGGCTGCAGATGGAGGAGTAAAACGGGATCAGGGGAGATTTTCCCCACATGGAAACACCTTGGGAGGCCGAGCTGACACAGCTCGGAGTGAAGAGCACGGTGTGAGACTCTGCAGGGGTGAAATGCTGAAGTTTTACAGGTGTTTATATCTGGCGTTGGCCAGGGAAGGTGCCGTGGACCCCTAAAGGTCAGCCCAGGCTATCAACAGCCCAAAGATGACCCAGAACAAATGTTAAGGTCAATTAACTCCTGCTCAAGCTGGAGAAAACAACTGCATGCAGAGCTGAGGGTCTCCCTCCCATTCCAAACTAGAAGAGGATTTGGCTTCTAAATGCTTCCAGAGTCCCAACAGGGAAACCTCGTGGAGACACTCAAATCATGGAATATCCTGAGCTGGAAGGGCCCCACAGGGATCATCAAGTCCAACTCCAGCCCTGCAATGACACCTCAACAATCCCACACTGTCCCTGAGAGTTTCCCAAACACTCCTGGAGCTCTGGCAGCCTCGGGGCCGTGCCCATTCCCTGGGGAGCCGGGGCAGTGCCCAGCACCCTCTGGGGGAAGAACTTTTCCCTGATATCCAACCTGAACCCCTCAACAGCTTCCTGCTGCTCTCCTGGATGCTGCCACTGGTCACTGAAGAGAGGAGATCAGTGCCTGCACCTCCAACTCCCTCAGGGGGAAGCCGTTGGCTGCTGTCCCTGGAGGATAATGGGATAATGCTGAGCTCTTCCCAGTTTGCAGCAAGGGAATGAAGCAACTTTGGCCATTTACCATGGAAAGACACACCTTGGACAAAGTGGAGCAGAGTTCAGGTGATACAGTGAGAGGGAGGATGAAGACAGCAGTCAGAGAAAGAGAACTTCCCAATGCACATGGAATGAGGAGACAGGGATTTATGGAAAAGTGACCGGTAAAAACATTTTTATCCCACCTTCATCCTGGAATAATTATCATTTGTGGAGTGTCCGTAGCAGTTTGCAAACTCCAGGTTTAGGAAGCTCACACAAGACAATCTGGGTCACAGAGGAGGAGACAGCACAGAAAATTCATACCAAGCTACTGCACCACAGTTCCCAGAGAGGTTCTGGATTCCCCTGGATCCCTGGAAGTGTCCAAGGGCATGTTGGGCAGGGCTTGGAACACCCTGGGATCCCTGGAAGTGTCCAAGGGAATGTTGGGCAGGGCTTGGAACACCCTGGGATAGTGNTGGAAGTGTCCAAGGGCAGGTTGGGCAGGGCTTGGAACACCCTGGGATCCCTGGAAGTGTCCAAGGGAATGTTGGGCAGGCCTTGGAACACCCTGGGATAGTGGAAGGTTCCCTGTCCATGGCAGGAGTTTGGAATGAGATGGGCTTTGAGGTCCTTTCCAACCCAAACCATTCTGGAATTCTACAGAGTCACGCCTTTGGATGCTGCGTGGCAGGAGATCCATGAAGGAACGGGACAATTTTATGCTTCCATAAAATTTCTGGGCCAATAGCTACTGTGGATCATTTAGGATGATGGGTTCCCTGATAATTCTGTGTTCTTCCACATTTGGTCATGAGAAACCACTGGACATGCCCCAGCAAGGTTTTATGGCTTCCAAAAAATAAAAAATAAAAAAGCCCAACCAAAAAAACCCCAACACTAGTTCCACACTAAAGGTCCCAAAGCTTGTGAGGCAGGTTTAATTTTAGAGCACACTCATCGGATTTGCTTACATAATTTTCTTGATTTGGAAAGCTTTTTATTTTCCTTAGTGAGAAAAGCTGTCCAAATTTATCACGTTAAGTAAGGGGCTGCTTGCCCGAAAGGATCTTAAAATACATTGGCTGCGATTTTCCTTTTAAAGTTTGCGTATCACAATTAGGGCAATATGGAATTAGAGCGGCTTTAAGGAGTGAGGTGGGAAAGAAACCATTAAAAAGGACAAATCCTCACCAAATTATCCTGGCACCCAAATGCAACGGCCCTCAGGTTGTCCAGAGGCTGCTGAAAACAGGGCAGCGAGAGATCAAGGAGTGTTCCAGTGTGAACCCATTAAGCAGGATGTATATAAATCCCACGGGAGAGATTTTGAGTGATTTTAAGAGTTTCCAGCCATTTTGAGAACATCATCTTTCTGTTTGCGACTACTGGGGAAGGAGTTGGCCTCATCTCACTGGGCAAGAGCTTGGTCTTCATAGAAATTTCCCCTTTGGATCCTCAAAATCACAGGGACAGGACTTGGCAGCAGCTGTGGTTCTGCTCCAGATTTGTTTCTGTTTAGCTCCTCCACCCAACCACCACTTGATCACAGCAGGAACTCATAAAGTTCTCAGGTTCTTCGAACCCTCCTAGGTTTGTTCTTCCCACCGTGAAACCTCAAAACATGGACATCTCAATCCATTAATCCCAATTTTGACACTGATCAGTTCATTTCTATAGATGGAAGCTGAGGGTCTCCCCAAACAGAGAATTTCCATCCCCGTGGAAAAGCTGCAGTAGAAAGAAGGGAGCAACTTACACAGAAAACATGGAAAACTTCACCAATCCCGTGAATGCCACAGGTCGATGCCCCCCAGACTGAAAGTTCACAGGAGGAAAAATTCGGTTCAGGTGTTGCCAGGTATCTTCTACCTACTGAAAGCCCATTTTTGGGGCCACTCCAGCAGATCCTTTCCCCCCACCCAATGGTCACAGCAACACAAGACGGAAGAAGCGGCACCGCAAGTGAAATAATTTAATTTGGGTCTAAAATGGAGCTCCCAGGACCAGGCAGGTCTTGCATTTCAGTTTCCAGCACTCCTGACCACTTACAAGAGCAGCTCTGGAGCTCTACAATCCCCCCCCAGGAAGCCACAAGGGATGGAAAACCACCCTGGGCTGCTCTTGGATGGGAGCAATGCCCACCTCGAAGGCAGCTTGCCGGATTCCCTCTTTAGATGATGGTCACCGACTCAAACTGCGTGAGCCTGACCTCAAAGAGACCTTCAAAAAGCTCTCCTGGAACAGACAGAGAATCGTGGAATTGTTTGGGTTGGAAAGCACCTTAAAGATCATCCCATTCCATCCCCTGCCCTGGGCAGGGACAACCTTCTACTATCCCAGGTTGCTTCATGCCCTGTCCAACCCATTGAACACTTCCAGGGATGGGGGATCCCCCCAGGTATCCCTAAGAGAGGGGAAGGTTTTGCAGGATGGATTAATGCACCTCTTTATACACCCTGAGGTTGAAAACCAGCATCATCCCCAAATAAAAACGTGCCCTGAGGTGAAAGAGTTCCCAGCAACACCTCGGTGTCTTCTCAGGAGTTTCTCAGCTGGACGCCTACACAAAACTGATGTGTTCTCAGCACTCGGTGTTTCCAGTATTTCCCCAAACTGTCCCCAAAAAGCCTTAAGAGATGCTGAAGATGAAGTTAATGTGTCTTGAAGAAGGAAACACCAGCACCTGATGGTGCTAAACTCACCAGGCATTGCCACCAGAACCTAGGGAGAAACAGCTCTTGGCCCAGGTAATTAAAAACAATGTCATAGAACTAAAAATTTAAATTTAAAAAAAAAGGTATTTCTTTTTGAGGATACTCTTTGAGCAAGAAAAACAATGTCATATAACTAAAAATTTAGATTTAAAAAAAGATATTTTGTTTTGAGGGTACTCTTTGAGCAAGAATAAAGATTTAGATTGGACGTTAGAAATAAATTGTTCCCTGTGAGGGTGGGGAAGCCCTGGCACAGGGTGCTCAGAGAAGCTGCAGCTGCCCCTGGATCCCTGGAAGTGTCCAAGGCCAGGCTGGGCCTGGAACACCCTGGGACAATGGAAGGTGTCCCTGCTCATGGCAGAGGGTGGAACAAGATGATCTTTAAGGTTCCTGCCAACCTAACTCATTCCATGATAAGAACAAGAAAAAACCTCCCCAAATCTGGCCACAGATCTCCATCACCGCTCCACAAAACTTCACCAGAGAAACCAGACTCGGAGCAGAGCCACAGCAGCCACACTGTCACTGTGCCAAGCCTGAAGGCCACCAGGGGCTGAGGAGCAGCTTGGTGATGTCCTTCAGCTGCTGTGGAGAGGGAAGGAGCAGTTCCTTGGTGGCAAGAAAAGGAGATTAAATCAGTTTAGGGTTGGGCCAGAGCCCTAAGTGAGACACGGCCTCTGCAGAGCAGCACAGAGGGGCCTTTGAGGGATTTCTGAGCTGCAGCACAGGGAGGTCTCACAGCCCATCAGGGCAGCAGCAGCATCCACGTCCTGCCTGTGTGCAGTGCAGGGACTCTTCAGGAGAGCCACGAAAAACCCAACTTACAGAAATTCAGAGTTTGTTCATCACTCTCCCCCCAAAAAAAAAAATCCTTCCACAGCTGCCAGCTGCTGCTGTGGCCACCCAAACTGCTCCCCCAGTTCTGAAATGATGCTGAACTAAGGAGAGGAGCTGAAATATCCCGAGCAGGAGGGTAGGGTGAAGTTACACAGGGCTATTAGTAAAATAAACCTTGCTCTGGCATGCTGGAGAAGCCTTACCCAGAGCAATGCTGGCACTCATTTCAGTCACTGAAGGGTTTAACCCTTCCTTCCCTCGGAAAGGAAAGGTGGCAGGGCTGTGCCAAGCGGCCCTTCCCTCCACAATCTGCTGGAAGTTGCTCCTCAGGGATTAAATCTGGATCCAAAGCAGAGGTCTCAAGGGAAGGGCAAGGGGTCAGGATGGTATTAGGTCAGAGAATGGTGTGAGGAGATCAGAGAATCAGAGAATAGGGATGAGGACAAGGGGTGCAGAGCCCCATCTGCAGAGGGGTCGCTGCTACCTCTTCTCCCCTTCGGAGCCAAAATGTTCAGGATCAGCATGAAACAAAAAAAAAAAAAAAACCACAAACCACAAAAAAAAAAAATTCATGATATTTTTCCCCTCAGGGATCTTCCCTGGCACTGGCAGGATTCCCTTCTCCTCCACACCCACATCACCCAACACTTCAAGTGCAGAGGAAAAGCCCTATCCCACCCAACTCCCTCCAAACCCAGGGCACCGCACGGAATGGCTTTTTCACGAAAACTTCAGGAAAACTGAGGCCAAAAAGTCTTTCACAACCACAGCTCACCCTCAACCCCAGAGAAACTCTTCAGCTAAAGGAGGAGTGTGCTGTTGTGGTCAAGTATTCCCAGTTCATCCAGAGACTTCAGGGCAGCAGGGAAAAGCTGGTGTGGGACTCGCTGCCCTGCATTTTTAAGTGAAAAAGCAAAGAGCTTGCTTTGAAGAGTTAAAGAGGGGGAAAAAAATAACAAACCACAAGATCCAGAAAAGAAAATAAAAGTTTAAAAAAATGAAGGAGAGTAAACACCTCTAAAACACCAATTTTAAGCAGTGGCTCAGCAGATGCAGGAGGTGTTCAGAGGAGCTGGTTCACACATTGGCTGAGGTAAAGGCGTTTGCAGCTTCCTATCTGAGAGGCTGCCTGTATTAGTCACCAGTAAGGGGACAGACACTCCAGCCAGGCTCAACTGGAATGAATCGAGCCCAGGAATGCAAAGTGGGGTGGTTAAACCACATCAGTTTTGGAGGGCCTCCTCCAAACAAGGCCCTGAAGTGCCCTTAATTCAGTTTAGCCCGGCTTTCGCATTGAAATCAAGGCTGTTAAAGTGAATTAAGGACCTTTAATCCCCGAGGAGAGTGTTTCCACACCGGGGCTAGTTAAGAGTAATTGAACTAATCCACTTTAAAAGTCAGTTCAGATTAGTTGTGCTAAGTGGCCGTGCAGATGAGGCCGGGGAGCACAGGGACTGTCTCTAGCGTGCAATAATCCCATCAATCTGCCCCGGGGAGGACAGCTCGGGCCTGGGAGGGATCCAAAACACTCCAATAAGAGCACTAATAGAAACGTCTCCTTGTGCCTGACAGGTGCCATCTGGTTGCAACCAAAGGCATTTTCCACATGGGTTTTCTGGGCAGATTTGCTGGGCATGGCCGAGGGGAAGTTGGGTTTTACGGGCAGCTCCCTGGTCCAAGCAGTGCCGGCAGCATCTCCCACTCGAGGTTCACGTCCCCTCACTGAAATATCAAATACGGCTCTCCCTCCATTCCCTCCCCATCCCAAAAGGGTCAGAGGATGGATATGGGGTCTGGGCAGGTGGGAAGGGGCCGACTCCACCCTGCCCTGATGGCTGGGGGTGGTTGGATCCCCCATTTAGTGCTGCCACACCCATCTCCGCTCTCCTGCCAAGCTCCCGGGGTGTTTCCCACTTCCCACTGGTTTTCATCCCAGCTTTTCCACCGGTTAGAGCAAAAGCAGGTCAGCCCCACACAATTCCCACAGAACCGGGGATCAGAAAGCTAAGAAGGGCAATTAAAGAAAAAAACCCTAAAAAAATCAAACAAAGGGCTACCAACCACCCCAAACCACATCCTGCCTCGATTTTTACTCCAGGTCCCTCCCCTCCCCAGAGCCCGCAGCAGCACAGGGCAGGCTCAGCCCAGGTTTTGCCTTTCTAGGAAACCACGGAGCCCCTGTTTCACGCAAGCCAGTTCTTCCCCAGCTAAGAATAATCCCCCCAGCTGCTGTTTGATGTCCCCATCGCCATGGAGGCAGTGTTTTTTAGCGGGGAGATCCGCAGGGAGAAGAGGCAGCGAGGCTGCGTGTGTTCGCTCCCGTTAATGTTTCCTGTGCGGTTCGGGCTGTTTTACCTACAGGTATGTTTATTCCACTACTTTAGCAAACCGGCAGACTTTTTAATGGAACTGTTGATATTTTTCCTGGCCGCCGCTCCTCCTGGAGAGGCGAGGCAGTGTACAAACCGAGTTCATTCCTAGCTCCAGCCTGGAGCTGCTCTGCTCCTCCTGGGACCGCGGAGAATTGAAGGTTTCCATTGCACTGGTCAGGTTTCTTCCTTCTCCCAGCCTTCAAGTTTGAGACACACAAACGGAGGAGCTCAGGCAGCTGACAGGAGCAAGAGCAACGTGGGGCTGGTGCTTGAAGCAAGGGCAGCAGCTGCCCTGGAAATCCAGCCACGCATCTCCCAGCCAGACTCTGGAAAAGGAGAGCAGGTGCAACAGTGCACCCCAAAAATGAGGCCTGCACCACTCACTCATCTTGTTTTGCAGCCAGACCTCGTGGGCTGAAGCTCGGTGTTTCCTGCTTTTAAACACTTCAGACCTCACCAGGTCAGCAGGAAGAGTCCTATAAATTTCCTATAAATTTGCCTTTAGGATCCCCCATATTGCTGCAACAAGAGGAGAAACTCCAACCCCGCGGGCTCAGCTTTGTCAGGCACAAATTGAAGACATTTTCAAATATAATCCACAGTTTAACAGCATTTTGGGGCTCTAAGAAGAAGAAAAGGATGTGCAACAAATCCCTGACTCGGCTCAGAGCCTGCTCACTGTGACAACAGTCCTGTGCCACAGCAGAAGCGCCCAAAGCCACACAGATCCTGAGCAACCTCTGCTCCCTCCACCCACCACGGGGGTAAAACTGAACACATCCAGACAGGTCAGACCCCACCTTCAGAGCCACTTCAACCCAAAACACTGGAGAGGAGCCTGCAGAGAGCTCTGGAAGCAGAGCAAACAGCCCCACACAGGCAGGGAGGAGCAGCTGTTTGGACAAAGCCGCTGTCCTGTCCCTGCTCCTGCCCCTGGTGTGTCCAGCAGAGCATCCCTGGGAGCAGCTCACCTCAGTCCTGGCTCTCTGGAGGCTCTGAGAGCAGAGGAGTCACCCCTCAACTCCTCAGCCCCAGTCTGTGAGGGGGAACATCCAGCCCCTGGCAAGAACACACCCAGAGCCACAATGCAACGGGGTCAGCCAGCCTGTGCACCCCAAACTGAGGCGGTTTTGTCCCCCCAGTCTGTGAGGGGGAACGTCCAGCCCCTGGCAAGAACACACCCAGAGCCACAATGTACCGGGGTCAGCCAGCCTGTGCACCCCAAACTGAGGCGGTTTTGTCCCAGTGAGTCAGCCCAGGCCAGGCTGTCAGCTCAACTCCAGCTCTCAGATTTTCCAGGAGGCTCCAGCAGCCCCAGGGATGTGGTGCTGAGGGAGGAGGGTGCCCTTCTCCCGCCCTGGGGAGAGCCTGCTGAACCCAGGCCATGCACTGGGAACACAAATCCCCCCTCAGGCACTGCAGTGACTTTCGAGGCATCTGCACAACATCAGATTTGTTTCTTCAGGGGTTGGTGATCCCTCTGCAAGCTCAGGAGTCCAGCTGATGCTGCAAGAGCAGGATGATGCCTGGTGCCATTCCTCTCCAAGCACCACGTCCCTTCAGCCCAGTGCCTGCCCTGCACCTTGCAGAGAGGCAGGACTCCGCCTGGAAACACATTTTCCTCTGCTCCACAAACCAGTATGGACATTACAGCTCGTAACACTGACCACAGGGACTGCTCAAAGCCTTCCTCAGTCCAGCCCACACCCTCCCCAAGGGCAGCTCCTCAGCTCCAGTCCTCTCTCCAAACTCACGCTAAGCCTCCGGATTTCCAGAGTCAACATGGGACAAGCCAGAAGATAGAAATAGCCCCCGGGGATGCAGCACAGCTGTGCTAATGAGCCAGAGGAAGTGTTGGATCTTTGGTCAGACCCTGTAATTCAGCTCAAGTGGCTGCTTCACCTCTGGCCTGTCAGATCAACTTGTTAACCACAGACTGGGAAAGAGCTCCCTGCTTGCTCCCAGCAGGAGATTTCTCTTTGGCAGGGGCAGAAAACGGCCCTACCCTCTTCACCTTTGATTGCAGAGAGGCCCAGAGATGCAGAGAGAGAGAGAGCTGAGCTCTAAGTTTGCCAGGTATTTCAAGATCTCACCTTACACTGGGAAAGGATTAGGGCTAGAAAAGAATTTTGTCAAGATTAAGCCAAACAAGTCAGTTCTTTTAAATCAAGTCTCAGTTCTGGTGAACTGTCCCCAGAGGGGTTTGGGCTGCAGGATTGGGTTTCTTGTCAGAGGAGATGGGCAGCAGTGGAGAGCAGCTGAACACCGTGTTCCTGAACTGGGAAAGGTCCCCTGGAGTCATGGATTGCCCTGGGAGAGGCTCTGCAGCCAACACCAGTGGATCCAGTCCAAGGTGGATGCTCATCCCCAGTGCAATCACTGAGCTGGCTCCCACATTCCCAGTCCAGGATGGGCTGAGGCTCAAGCAGGATGTAAAGAAGCTGAGAAACGCCAAAACACGGCAGCTTTTCCACGTTAAACTCCAGAGGAAACACATTTTCTTTGATTATCCGAGTCATTTCCAAAGCCTTGTCTGATGAGCCCTCACCCAACTCTTCCTCACTGCCTTAGGAGAGGCTCTGCACCCACAGGAGACACGACTGACTGGTTTTCTGCAGCAGTCAGGAGACACTGAACGCAAAATTTGGGAGAAGCAAAATGGTTTCCCCTGCAGGAACCTGGCAGAGCTCCTGCAAACAAAACACGACCATTGATGCCTTGGGAAGGCTGAGCTGGAACAGAGACTGGACAGAGCTGGAGAATAAAGGAGATATTTATTAAAAGGCCTTGAAGGATTTGCCTTGGGCAGGACAAGAGCCTGGACAGGGCTACACCCAAGGTGGACCCAAAATGGACCCAAAATGGACACAAAATGGACACAAAATGGACACAAAATGGACACAAAATGGTCACAAAAAGGACAAAAAAAGGACACAAAATGGACACAAAATGAACACAAAAAGGACACAAAATGGTCACAAAATGCACACAAAATGGACACAAAATGGACAAACGGTCCCGAGGTCTCCCACTTTGATAAGTTTTGGCCCATTTGCATCTTGGGGTTGAATTGTCCAATCCCAGCTCCAGGTGGTGCAGTCCCATCCTTCTTGTTTTCTCCCTCCAGCCACCGTTGTTGGTGCTTTTGGGCCTGGAAACTTGTCCCAGTTGTCCTTGGTGTGGGGCAGGAAAAGGATTTGTTTTGTGTCCCTGGTGTGTGCAGAGAGCTGAGTGACACTGGATGGGAGCTCAGAGCTGCCCCCCTGGGCTCCACAGAACATGGAACACATGGAAATAAAACTCAAGGCATCATCCTTCCTGCAGGCAGCTCCTGAGGAGCTCCAGTGCCAAGGCCCAGCACAGTAAATCCACCCCAAAAATCTCACCCTGAGAGCAGTCAGGGATCTCCCACAGATCCCAAGTGAGGCTTTGCATGGTCACCAGGGCAAAATGAGGCCACCTCAATCCCAGCTTCACCCACAGGCAAAGAGAACCATCCAACATGCAGAAAATTGAAATTTTGAATTGAATTTCACACTTGAAATTTAAACTTCAAACTTGGGCCCTTTGGAGAGCGAGGTGTTTGCTGACAGTGATCCTAAACAGAGCTGCAAAACCCCACAGGGTCCTCTGGAGAGAACCACCTTCACCTAAAATCTTCAGCTGCAACCTCTAAAAAAAAGTGCAGTCACACCCTCAGGGGTACCTGGCTTTGTTTTGTTGCATTACCAAACACCAGCTCATCAATTAAAAAAAACAAATTAAGCAATCTACGGAGAAGAGATGACAATGAGGATATTAAAACAGGGACAAAACTGCCTCCAACTCAGCAGGGTTTGACAACAGGGGTTCCCACTGGGGTCTACGCTGGGAATCAGCTGCAGGAAAACCATGAGGAGCAGGGCACAGCTCTGTGCTGTTCCTTTTGGGATCAGCTGAGGGAAGGCTACAAAAACCCCAGCAAGTCATGAGAAGAACCTGCCATGGGCAGGGACACCTCCCACTGTCCCAGGTTCCTCCCAGCCCCAATGTCCAGCCTGGCCTTGGGCACTTCCAGGGATCCAGGGGCTGCCACAGCTTCTCTGGGAACCTGTGCCAGGGTCTCACCACCCTCACAGGGAGGAATTCCTTCCCAATATCCCATTTTATGCTGCTCTTTGGCAGTGGGAAGCCATTCCCTGTGTCCTGTCCCTCCATCCCTTGTCCCCAGTCCCTCTCCAGCTCTCCTGGAGCCCCTTTAAGTTCTGGAAGGAGCTCTGAGGTCTCTCCATAACCAGAGTGAAGAAGTGCTGAAGATCCAGAGGCAGAAATCCCAGGGCCAAGCTGTGGGCTCTGTGAGTCAGAACAATTCATCTTTGTCACCTGTGTCACCTGCAGGTGACACACTCGACACACCTCGTGTACTTCAAAACAAGCTGTTCATTTTTGAATATTATTTCTTTTGCTCATCAATTGGCCTCTTCCAAAAGGATTTAGGCCTTGAAAACAGCAGTGGCTTGACCCTCTTCGTGCTGGAGGGCTGCTCCACGGAAATTCACTGAATTTCTACAGCAGACCAACGTTCTGGTTAAACTCCTGTCCAAATCCTGCCAGGATTGCCTCAGCCAGCATTCAGGGAGGGTTTTAAGATAAGCTCAGATATCCCTGTGGGCCTCTTTCAATGCTTCTTTCACGTCCAGGAGAAATCATCTTTTCTTCCCCACCACAAAAAGCCACCCCTTGCAACTCTCCACGGCTGATTTTGCTGCTTCACTCTCTGGAAGGCTCCAAGAAGTTTTTCCAGGAAAGGAAAAGTTTTTTTTCCTCCCATTGGGAAATTCTTCCATCCAGCGTGTGGCAAATGCAGAAATCAGAGCAAGTTTTGCCCCAAACGCCAAGGCCGTGTTTGGCTGCCCAATTAATGCTGTTTTCATCAGCCAGGCCAAAATGAATCTGCTCTTGAAATTCCTGCCAGCTCCCAGCCAGCCTGCTGGGAATCAACAGGAATTGGGTGTTCCATGCTGTATCCCAGACTCAGCATTACTGCCAGACACTGTTGAGTTTGCATGTTCTGTGGTGGATGGAGAGAAAAGAGGTTTTCCTCTGCGTTCTTCCCAGAAAAAGAGTTTAGGGTTTTCTTTTTTCCAAACCTCTCATTTCCCCTTCCCCCAAAATCCTTCAGCAAGTGAATTAACAAAATGCTCCCCACGCCTGAGAGAATGGTTTCTAAAAACAGACTGGAAGGCTACAGAGCAAAATCAGGAGCTGCTTGGTCCTTTTGAAATGAGTTTTTGGTAAGAGCTGAGGGGGGGGACCAAAAAAAAAAGAGGGAAAAAAAAAATCAGGATAGATTTTTCTATCAGCTCCAGTAAATCCTGTAACTGCTGTGTTTATCCACGGAGTCAAAATACTCCCTGTTCCACTTCGGGAAGTGCAAACACGCATTACAATAAAATGTAAAGTTTGCTAAGCTGATAAACTTCATAAGTGTGTTTTATGACAGTATCTGGAGAGATAAGGCTCATTAGCACTTACAGCCACCATCTGAAGGAACCTTAAAAAGCACAGTCACTAACAGGAGAGAGGAAAAGAAATTGCACTTTGACGTCCAAAAAAAAATAAAAAAAAGCTTCTAAAGGGTTAACCCTTTCCATAATAACAATCCTAATAATTTCTGGCTCCTCTCAACTTGACCTGAGCTCTGGAAAAAAAAATCAGGAAAACAGATCCAACCTGGCTGATGTTGGTCCAGGACCTGCAGGAGGAACAGTGGCCCCCCAAGAGCGTTTAGGAGTGCAAACAACAAGTCCTGTGCTCGAGGGCTCCTCAGGTGCAGGAACCAACTGCAGGAACACCCTACAAGCCACCAGGGACCTGCTCTGGCTACAGGGAGAAGGGGCTGCTCCAGTGTGGAGGGAAGCCAGAGAGGCTCAGGTTGGAAAAACCAGGTCCAGGAGAGTTCTTGGCTTGTTCCAACACAGCCCTGGAAGTCGGGAACTTGGGGAAATTCGTGTCTAACAGAAGGTTCCGGCATGAACTCGGCCCCATCCCACCCCAGAAGAGTCTCTCAGGAGGCAGCTGGAGCCACAGAAATGGAGAGAGAGCAGATCAAGCCACTTACAACGCATCAAGTCCCCTCCTCAAACATCAGGGGAAGAGCTGACCCCTTTCTCTTCCACAGAATCCAGGTGGCCACAGAAGCCAAGCCCTGAAGGGGCCAGATTTTTCCATGTAACTGGAGCAGAGAGGACCCACACGGAGCTTCTGGCATCAGAAGTCCTCCCACCTCTGGTTGCCACCCCAGTGGGGATATTCTAATTTAACACCTCCAAAAAAACCCCCTTCCAACCTAACTCCCTCTGAGAAGGCATCAAGGCACAGGGATGAAACGGGAGACAGGGGAGGCAAATCCAGTCTGCAGCTCTCCTGAGGCAGGATTTCCATGTCCCACCACCCCCCCTGTGCAGCTCTGGACCACGAATGCCTCATGCTGTGGAAATACCAGTGATGTTCACTGGCCCAGACACCCCCACAACAGCTTAACTTCAGCAGCTTCTTCTGACTCAGATTTTCCACCAAAAAAAAAAAAAAATCTTAAAGAATGTTTAAATATCAACATTTATTAGAAATAACAACACTGTCAGCATGTCCTTAATTGAGGAGAATGGAATGGAGCATCCCTGGGCCCGGCATGAGAGAGCTGGGGAGAACTTTTGACACAGGTAGGTAGTGAGAGGATAAGTGGGAATGTTTTAAAGTGAGAAAGAACAGGTTTAGATGAGGTATTAGGAGGAAATTCTTCCCCGCCAGGGTGAGGAGGCCCTGGCACAGGGTGCCCAGAGAAGCTGTGGCTGCCCCTGGATCCCTGGAAGTGTCCAAGGTCAGGCTGGACAGGGCTTGGAGCACCCTGGGATAGTGGAAGGTGTCCCTGCCCATGGCAGGGAGTGGAACTAGAAAAATCTTTTCTAACCCAAATCATTCCACGATTCTCACCAAGAGTCAACTACACCAAGTCTGCCAGCACAATGAGTTAATCTGACAGAAAAATGAAGAAAGCAGCAAAAACTGACCAAACTTGCTCTGGTCAGAAAGATTCAGACTAAGCAGCATCACAGAGGCTTCTCCGTGCAGTCTTCCACACTTTCCACTTAACCTGCTCCCCTTTCCTGATCCCACAGCCTAATTCAATTACCTGCCACCGAATAAGCCTTAAGGCGATTCTCATTACCCCGATAAAGCACAAGGCCTTTAATTATTAAACGCTCTGGAGCTTTTTGCGTTGGGGTTGTGGGGCTGGACTCCCTTTTATTGTTGTCAGCAGCTTCCAGAAATCAAGTTAATCATTGACCAGGCCCTTTCAGCAGGAGACCAGAGTCCTGTGGATTCCTGCTCTCTGGTTCTGCATCGCCAGTCAGGCTAAAGGAAGTCACCGGCCTCCTGCTTGGCCAGGTATCCACTCAATATTCTCCTGACAACCCATCTTCCCCCTCCAACAGCTCATTTACACCGCTGGGAAAAAGAAAAAAAATGCAATATTTGAACACGGAGGCTGCAACAGTGAGCATCGTGAACCTGAGTTCAGGCAGGAACCGCCCCAGGTGAGGGAAACTGAGGCACAAAGCAGTGGTTCCAAAACATCAAGCAACGTGGTTGATCCACTACTTAAGCCAAAACAGTACGAATCCCTGTCTGAGTTGATGCTGCTCCATGCCCTGCAGGCAGGAGGAACTTCCAGGCACTTCCCAGCCCGATTTGGGACAAATCCTGCTCCCTGGGGATGAAGATGCAAGTCTGGCACAGTCATTTTTCCAAATGTTCCCGGCTTTGTCGCCACCCTCATGGCACCTCATCAAATCCAGCGCCACTTCCAAGCATCTACAAAGCAAATGCTGCTTCTGGGCACGGGGCTCCCTTTCCAAAGGAATGGAGGTTAAACACTGCTTTGAGTTGACCCAGAGAGGCCAACTTTGGGAGCAAAGCCAGGCAGGACTCGTAGCAGTGACAATTCACCCAGCTCCAAAAAAAGCAAGGGAGGGGAAAAAAGAAAAAAAATAAAAAACCCACACAAATCAGGCAAACCCTTCCGGTTGTCCAAGGAAAACCCCAAATCCAACACCTTAAACCCCGCGGGAGAGGCAGAAGGAGCGGCAGAACCGCCTCAGGGCGGGATGGCCGAGCCGTCCTCTGCGGGCGCTGCCTCCCGGCCTCTCCAGCTGTGTTTGCCTGCGTGCCGCATTCCTGCCCCGCCAGCCGAGGCCAGGTTTTGTTTTTTTGGGTTGTGCTGGGAAGCAGCTGCTCCATCTCACACACGCCAGGGCCCGGCGGGAGCGCCCGCGAAGCCACCGCGGCCCGGCCGGGCCATGAGGGAGCCCGCGGGCCGCAGCCATGGCAGCGCAGCCCCACAGCAACCTGCAGTGACAGGGACAGACACCCGGGACCTGCCACAGCCAGACTGTCACCCAGAGCGTCCCACAGGCTGGGAAAACGGATGGCAGAGCCTGTGGGATTGCTTGTATTGGAGGTGACATTCTAGCTGACGCCACAACAGAGCTCGGGGACTCGCGGCGGCTTCTCGCCCCAGCTCTGGAGCCCACCCCAGGGCGTTCCCCAACAGCCCCTCAAGCCCAACACCCCATCTTTTCCCGGTCTCCCTTGACAAAATTACACCCTGAACGACGAGGTTCTCTGTCCTGCGGCAGAGCAGGGCACCTATTCTGCACCTGCCAAAGGGAATAAAAATACATCGCACTTCCCACACGGCAAACCCCACAGCGCAGCACTCGGGAGTGGTGTGCTGGTAAATTAGGGCAAGTTATGCTTCCCCTCCCTCCCTCTCCCCCCTCTGTGAGCATTTGAGGGTTCCTGTTGCCTGCGTGCAGGGGACAGATCAGTTACATTTATGCAGAACATTGCAATCTGTCAATATAAACACTATGTAAGCATGAGCCACTTGTAACATTACTACTGTCTTGACAAGTGTTTGCAGAGGGGGCAGAGCTGCCGGGATCCTTCTGCTTCTCCCAGAGGGAAAGCAGAGCGAATCCCGACCTGCAGGAAAAACACTTCTTCCAGCAAGAATTAAATATATCTTTTTTTATTTAAAAAGAGGTGCATCAAAACTGAATTGGACTCTAAATCAGAACGCCCAGAAACAGAAATAGAGAGGGGTTGATTTTATGGCCTGGGTCACCTCAGACCCACAGATCAGGCGACTCAGGAAAGCAGAAGCTCCAACAGGCTGGTGTCCCTTCCCACCAGCACAGGGCGCAGCAGGATTGAAGCTCCTCAGCCACCCCGTCACCCCAGCGAGGCTAATCTTGTCACCTGCCACTTCCAGAGCCCAGAAGTGCAAGTCCCAACACAATTCCCAGATGCCGCTCTGGCATTTCCACCGCCCCCAGCCGCATTCGAGAGAGGAAAGGGAGGCAGGGGAGGTGCCCATGCCCAGAGCACCGGGAAAGCCGAGCAAGGAGGAAAAGTGAAATGCAATGCTTTCTCAGGGATCCCGGCAGTCTGGGGCTGCTCCAAACTCCCCCCAGGAGGCAGTTGGAATATGGTGCAAATTAGTGCTCAGACAGCCCAGCTGCAGAGGCCGTGGCTGGACATAAAAGCAGCCGGTGCATCCCAGCAGGCTGACACTGATCCCGAGGCAATGCCTCCCCCTCTGGTGCAGGCTCAGCCTCTCCCACAGTCATCCCACCCCAAAATTCGGCCACCACCCCACCATCATCATCATCCTCCCGAGGGGCAGCTCTGAACATGCAAAAAACCCAGCAGGGCTGTGCTCAGTTTTGCAGACATGCTTTTTCCTCTCTATCAAGAAGCTCCTTATCAGACAAGGTTTTGGAGGTGTAGCATCACCCCATCCCTGCAGCTGGCTCATCCAGCTGTTTCCCAGGAGTTAGGGCTGAGCCAAACCCCTCAGAACCCTCCTGAGCAGGTGCCTGCAGGGTCTCAGCTCAGCAATAGCTCCCAGGTTGTGCTGGCACCTGCTCCAGGGAGGAGGGCTGCCAGAATTCTCCTCAGTAAAAGGGAAAATCTGTCTCTCCCTCAGCACATCTCCCAGTCAGGCAGCTTGGGGATGGAGCAAAACAGCAGCAAGGGGGGGGGGGGGGGGGGAAGGGATCATCCACAGCTGTCCCTATCCCCCTCCAGACTCCGGAAAGGAGCAGCCAAGCTGCAGCCACAGCGTGACATCTGCTTCGCACAGCCTCACTCCGTGCCCCACCACCTCTTCCACAGGGATGCCAGCACCCAGAGGGGCCAGCAGGGCACCAAAAGGTGGCTTTGGTGATGCCTTGGACTGAGAAGAAGCATCCCTTTCCCTGCCTGGAAGGTGTGCTTTATCTCAGGCGATGCAGCCAAGTTGTTAGCAGGGGTTTGTCAGAATGAACAGGTGTGCTGCCTCACCTGGAGCAGCTCCTTCGTAAGAAAAAAGATCAAAATCAGCCTTCCCAGGGCACTTGCGGAGTTCTGCAGGAACATCCAGCTTTTACCAGGTGGGATTTCTTCCCTTATCTACAAACAGAAGCCCTCAGCGAGGAGGGCTCGGCTCTTCCACACGCACCTGTCGGATCTCACCGTGGATTATCGGGACCTGGGATCTCAGCACCGACTATTCCCAGTGTCCCCAGCAGCTCAGCGAGTGCAGCCTCTGCTCCAGGCACAACAAAGAGGGGATCAGCAGCAGATGCTGCTCCTCTGCTGGGGCTTTAAGCAGAGACAAGGATGCTTTGCATAAGCAAACTCCACTGCACACCACAGCAGCCCCAGAGCACTTGGAGTGCACATCTGGCTGGGTGCACATCTGGCAGCATCTCCCCTCCTTATTGCCAGAGAGGGAGTCTCAGATCAGAAACAGCAGCTGTACCAAGACAGAAAAAACCCAGAGCGGTCAGGACAGGCAGCAGACACTGCCTTTGGCTCGGAATGTCCCTTCTTAAGCTAAAACCTCTACGAGCCAAGAGAGAAATCCCAGAAGGAGCTGGAAGGAGTTACCTGCTGCTCTAGAGCAGACACCAGCACGGCAGGGATTAATAGGGGAGTTACAGCCAAGCTCCTTCCAAAGCTCGTCAGTCCCCAAGGCGCAATTCAGCCGCACAGTGCCGGTGGTCCTCGGCAGGCACATGAAGCCAAGGGGCTGGGAACAGCCCTCCGTGCGCTGCCGAGGGAGAAAAGGGCTTTCCCTCAAAACCTGCACACACAGGACAGGCTGTTTCCTTAGAAAACCAGCCCCAGCAGCAGGAAGTGAAACGGTTCTGGAGTTGGAAACAGAAGATGTAAGTAGCACTGTTTGGAAAACTTTGCCAGACCACAAGCGATGGACAAGCCTCAACACCGGGATTTGTTTTACTGGAAAGAAGGGGGGAAAACCTCAAGTCTGCTAAAACATTCTCCAGGGCTGGTCCAGTGGCTCCTACCAGCGGTCACAACACAACATCCCCAAAAAAGAGAGGAAAAAGGAAAAAAAAAAAAAGAAAGAAAGAAAAAAAAAAGCAAGAATCACCGCTGTTGTGTAAATTACATCGAAACCTCTTATACAGGTACTCGCGTCCCACTCTCCCCTCAAACAGAGAACATTTTGCGACAAACTGCTTAAAATTAAGGATAAGAAGCAGCGACACCCCAAAAAAAGCACCGAGGGAAAACCCCGCCGGGAGCTGAGGCTGCGGGGGGCGTTGAAGAGAAGCGGATCCACGGATTGATTTGGCTGCTCCAGCCCACCCCGCCGAGCCGGTCCTGCGGGATCGGGGGGATCCAAAGCCCCGGGATCGGGGGGTCGGGAAGGGAGCGGGATCCACCTGCGAGGGGCACGCCGGGCCGGGAGCGCCCCCTGCCGGCCGCGCCCCGCCCCGCGCACAGGTGAGCGCCGGGGATGCGGCGGCACCCGCGGAACCCCCCCAAAAAAAACCCCACAACCGGCGGCACCCGCCTGCCACCGCAGGGTGTTAAAACACGAGTTTTAACTGCGGAGGAACAAGAGTTTTCTCCGCGCTGTCCCGTGTCGGAGGGGGTTACACCCGCGGCTACAGGTCCGCTCCGTGCGCGTCAGCCCCGCGGGGAACGGCGGAACGAAGCGCTCGTTCTCCCGGCCACGGCGGCTCCTGCCAGCAACCCCGGGGTACAGCCGGACCCGCGGCTCCCGGAGAGCCCAATCCCGAGGGGAAAAACCCAAGGGGATTCTCCAAAGGGATTCCGGGCGCCCGGCTCCGAGCGCCGGGACGCGGGACAAGTCGCTGCCCCTGTCCGGCTGTCAGCGCCCGCGGGAGGGGATGCCCGCACCCAGCGAGGGACGGAGAGCGCCCGCACGGGCACGGCGGCATCCCCACCTCGGGGCGCGAAACCCCTTCGGCGTCAAGAAATAAACTCGGGCAAAAAGTGAAGCGAGCAGGAGCGGAGGGCTCGGGGGGGGGCACCTACCCGAAGTAGGCGGCGGAGGGCCGCGGGGCGCAGGCGAGCAGCCCTAGGAGCGCGCAGGAGGAGAGCCATCCCAGCAGGACGTGTCCATCCAGCATCTTGCAGCGGCGCCGGCGCTGCTCATCTCGTTCCCCCGCCGCGCCCGCTGCGGCCCCGCCGCCCGCCCCGCTTCTTATAGCGCGGCCGGCGGCGAGAGCCCGACCGGCGGCGGGGCGGGCCGGGGAGGGGCCGCCGGGAGGGGAGGGACGCGGCGGAGGGGCGGGGGAGGACGAAGGGGACACGCCCCGGGAGGAGGGACGCGGCGGAGGGGGCGGGGAGAGCGCGGAGGAACGGGAGCGGAGCGGGGGAACGGGGATGGAGGGGTGGTGGGACACGGCTGGGTGGGGAAAGGGTGAGATAGGAAGGGGTTGGGTGAGATGGAAAGGCGTGAGAGGGGTGGGTGTGTGCCAAGGATGGGTGTGCAAGGGATGGGCAGCGGCGTGAGAACCAGGTGTGCAAGGCGTGGGTGTTCCGGGCGGTGGTGCGAGGGGTAGCTCTGCCACATCTGGGCAGCTGTGCAAGGATCAGGCGGTCGGGAAAGGGCTGGTTGTGCCCGGGGGGGTGGGCAGCTGTGCCGGGGGGTGGGTTTGTCACATCTGGACGCTCGTGCAGAGGTGGGATGTGGGAAGGCACAGGGGTCGCACACTCGTGTGAGCGATGCAGGGACGGGACGCCGAGCACCCCGGGGGGGGAAACAGTTGGCAAGTTAGGAAATGGTGGTGAAATGGATGCCTTGAACTCTTTTTAACGTTATTTAAGCATTAATCACCTAATAACGAGATGATAGTTGTATTATTTATACTTTTGACCTAACAATTGACCACGCAAGGTCTGAAATGCAGACCTTTTTCACCTAATTTAAAAAAAAAACAAAAAAACAAACAATAAAAACCCCCAAAAAAACAACAACAACAAAAAACCCAACCTGAAACGAAGAAGAAGGTGGTGAAGAAAGACTTGGACAACACCTTAAATCTTTCATCTTGCCCCGTATGTATTACTATCTACTAAAATCTTAAATCCTAAGTTTTTCACCCTGTGAGATCACACAATACTGTTCAAACTACACACCCACAACCCCAGTGCTATCACTCAATTTTGGAAGCCTGTTCCACAGAAGCCCGTCCCACTAAGAAGGTGAAGAAGAAGAAGGACTTAGACAACACCTGAAATCTTTCATCTTGCCCCATATATTACAATATACTAAAAATCTTAAATCCTGCATTTTTCACCCTCTGTGATCACACCAATACCACTTAAACCACACACCCACAAAAATTTCGGAAGCCTTTTCCACACCCTCAAGTCAAACGCAGTGCCTGCTTGAGGGTCAGTGTTTTTTTAGAGCAGAAAGCCTGAAATTTTCAGCCTCCAGGGTTTCGACAAGTTAATGCCCGGAATGTCACCCTTTCGGCCGGGCTCGGTGGCAGCGTTTTTCCAGCCCTGTCGATGTCGCTGTCGTCGTCATCCTGGAGGTAATTCCAGCACCCGAGATCAGGAAGGTTCCCCTGCTGAGCGTGTGTGTGTCACACTGCTGAGCCACCCCGTGGGGACAGAGGCAGGAGGACACTTGGCACTGGGCTCTCATCTCAGAAGTCGCTGTCCCTGGGGGTTTGAGCTCGGCCCCACAGAGCTGTGCCCGGCGGGTGACATTTGGGTGCGTGATGAGCAGCAAGACCCTTGAGTGCTGACAATGGGGTCACGGGTGTTTCTGACTGACCCCCAGGATCTGTGGACAAACCAGTTTAGGAGCCAGGCAGGCAGAGAGTTATTGGGGATGAACCTTTTATCCTGGAATAGCTCCTGCAGTGACATTGGGTGAATTTATTGTCACCTCTGACCGCGCCCTTAGGCACTTCCAGTCTTCCCAGCGCTGTGCAAACTGTGTGGATTCTGCTTATTTGGGGGGTGAGGAGGGGAAATATTTTTTTATTATTATTTTTTTAATGTTTAAAACATCTCAGCCAGGCTCCTGACTGCATTTTTGCCAAAACAAAAGCGGCCTCCTGGAAAAGCACCGTTCAAATCTTCCCGTGCGTGGGATGTGGGGGCTCCCACTGTGGCTCTGCATCAGCTCCCCTTGGGGTGGGGGCTCAAACTCACTTGGGGTGGGTGCCACATCCATTCCAGCTTCCTCAAATCCACGTGATTCACCATTATCTGGGAATATCTCAGCTCCCTTCTCCCAGTGGTTGGGGTGAAGTGGCACCGAGTCAGCCCCCTGTGCGTGCTGGGGGTCAGAAACCCCATGGGCCACCACAGCCTGGCATAGTCCAGAGCAATATTTCATCAAAGCCTCATCTAGAGGCCTTTCCTCAAGGAGAATTTGGGAGACAGGACCAGTGTCAGGGTCATGCTGAGTGTCCTCATCCTGCTCCCCGAGCTCTTCCAGCTTAGGAAAAGGCAATGAAGGGCCGTAGGTGGAGGGCAGGACAAGCAATGTTATCACTGGGAGGCTTTGCCCGAGCGTTTCTCCGGTGGAAAAAGCAGTTGGAGACTCATTTTCCACGCACATCCCCGAGAAGCTGGTGATCCCAGCACGTGGGAGGAAACTCCTGTTCCTCCGGGCAGCCCCGAGGCAGAGCTGTGGGTCATGGAAAGGCAGTGAGACCCTTGCTGTTACTCATTTTCTCTGCCCACAGCGAGGTGTCCGGTCTGGGGTGATGCCCTGGGCGTGTGTGACTCTTTCCAAAGTGAGGCAGCACCAAAAATAGTCCCCACTTCTGCTTCCAGCCTGGGAAAAAGGGAAGCCCAAGCTGGCACTGAGTCCTCCGGGGCTTTGCTGCTTGTCGTGGCTGGGGACCTTGGATGCAGCATCTTCCCGGGACAGCTTTGTGCCTTTCAGGTCCTTCAGGAACCCCTCGGGTGACACAAATCTCGGTGTTTCTACTCAGAGCTGTGGCCTCGGGCGAGGTCCCCGCAGCCACCGACAGCAGAGGGCAGTGCCACATAGGCGCAGTGCCACGGCTTTGGAAAGTGGGAATTTTTCTGTCCGGGATGGAGGGGACACAGCAGAGCCAGGGGGACGCAGCCGAGCACCCGAGAGGAGTTTGGTGGTGTAAGTGGCGATTCCAAAGGGTCGTAATTGTTTTCTTTGGGATTAAAAGATGCCAGGTGCAAGGGTGATGCTGGACAAGGAGCCCCAGAGTTGTCACCTCTGGTCTGGCACCAACGTGAACCCCGTGTCCTCCCTTTAACCCTGTGTCCCAGTGCTGGGGGTGACACCTGTGTCCCAGTCCTGGGGGTGACACCTGTGTCCCAGTGCTGGGGGTGAGCCCTGTGTCCAGTCCTGGGGGTGACACCTGTGTCCCAGTCCTGGGGGTGTCACCTGTGTCCCAGTGCTGGGGGTGAGCCCTGTGTCCCAGTGCTGGGGGTGACACCTGTGTCCCAGTCCTGGGGGTGACACCTGTGTCCCAGTGCTGGGGGGTGACACCTGTGTCCCAGTGCTGGGGGTGAGCCCTGTGTCCCATTCCCAGGGTGAGCCCTGTGTCCCAGTGCTGGGAGTGAGCCCTGTGTCCCATTCCCAGGGTGAGCCCTGTGTCCCAGTCCTGGGGGTGAGCCCTGTGTCCCAGTCCTGGGGGTGAGCCCTGTGTCCCAGTCCTGGGGGTGTCACCTGTGTCCCAGTCCTGGGGGTGAGCCCTGTGTCCCAATCCTGGGGCTGAGCCCTGTGTCCCAGTCCTGGGGGTGACACCTGTGTCCCATGGCAGGATCTCAGCCAGCTCTGCTGTGTCCCCCCCAGCAGGCTGTTCCCAGGGGGACCTGGAGGGTGATTTCAGGTTTTCCTGCTCCGTGACTCAGCTCTGCCTGCGGCTTCCCCATCCCAGAGGAGCCCTCACTCCCACCCGCGTGTTTTTCGCAGGAATCCCGGCACATCGTTTCCTCAGGGCTTCCCTCCCCTCCCCAAAGCTTTGCTCCAGGTGTTTTTCTCCGCGGTGCAACACCGGCTTCCCCACACCCTCCATCCATTCCCCGTGGAGAGCTCGGCGTTTTGCCCACGGAATTCTCTCTGCACCGACCCGAACCCTCCCGGGCGGCCGCTCCAGCTCAGCGGGGCGATTGACTCACGGGACGGTGAGAGGGGAAGGAAAATACCCGTGAGCTCATCCCGCTCATCCCTCCCTGCCAGTCCTGCATGGATTCCCCGGCAGATATTTGGCAGCGGCTCCCAGGTTGGAGTAACCCAAGCGAGGCAGCGAAGAGGCGGGGACGGAGCTCACCGGGCTGGGGCTGGGCTGGGTGTCCCGGGCCGTTCCCGGGATAGCTGAGAAACCTTCGGGCGGCGTTTCCTCCCGGCAGATCGCCTCCCAGAGGAGCCGCTCACATTTCCCTTCCTTCAGTTTCCTGAATTAGAAGTGGGCCTGGCATTTCTCTGCCCTCCGGACAGAGAGGCTGAAATAACAGACAAGAGCCGGGAACGCCGCTGCCCACGGGACGGGGTTTGTTCCACCGGGGTCACGCCGTGCAACCCTGCCCTGCCACTGATGCCTGAAGATTTATTTCCACGTGTTCCATGTTCTGTGGAGCCCAGGGGGGCAGCTCTGAGCTCCCATCCAGTGTCACTCAGCTCTCTGCACACAGCAGGGACACAAAACAAATCCTTTTCCTGCCCCACACCAAGGACAACTGGGACAAGTTTCCAGGCCCAAAAGCACCAACAACGGTGGCTGGAGGGAGAAAACAAGAAGGATGGGACTGCACCACCTGGAGCTGGGATTGGACAATTCAACCCCAAGGTGCAAATGGACCAAAACTTATCAAAGTGTGAGACCTGGTGACCGTTTGTCCATTTTGTGTCCACTTTGTGCCCATTTTGTGACCATTTTGTGTCCATGTTGGGTCCATTTTGTGTCCATTTTGTGTCCATGTTGGGTCCATTTTGTGTCCATTTTGTGTCCATTTTGTGACCATTTTGTGACTATTTTGTGTCCATTTCGTGACCATTTTGGGTCCACCTTGGGTGTAGCCCTGGCCAGGCCCTTGTCCTGCTCAAGGTGGATCCTTCAAGGCCTTTTAATAAATATCTCCTTTATTCTCCAGCTCTGCCCAGTCTGTTCCAGCTCAGCCTTCCCAAGGCACCACCACCACCTCCTGCATTTCCAGCCGCTCTTTTTTCACCATCACGTGGACTTCCAGGATGTGTCCTCCCTTCAAGTCACCCCACATGGGCTGGAAGCCACATCCCTGCTTCTTTTCCATCAGGAGTCACCTTGGGGACAGCTCTGAGCTCCAGCCACTGCTGCTGTCGTACCTCCATCCCTTCCTTGGCTCAGTCAGTCTGGGGGGGCTAAAAATGTGATCAAAACCTGCCTGTTCCTTTCAGGTGGAATGCTGAGAGCCAGGCTGGGACCATCCCTGCTTCCCCAGGCTCTGGCTTGTGCAAATCACTGGAATAAGGACAGCCCTGGTCCCCACTCCTGCCCCTTCCCACTTTTTTAAGTGAAGAAAAGACAGCGGGGGCCAGTTGCAGTGTTGTGGACAACAAAAAGCCAAGGAGAGAAGTTTTCCCACTTTTTCCATGCAGAGCAGAGCTGGCTGGAGGGATATGGGGCTGAGGGTGTCCCCTGCTGCAGAAGGTGTGGGGCCACCAGCTTTGCCCTCTGAGATCCACCTGGGATCCCTCTGGAATCCACGGACTCAAAGCCATTATTGGCCTGCACGTGTTCCATTTTCCCTTCTCTGTAAATCTGCCCCAGAGGGGGAAATCCTGTGGGGAAAAGGTTCAGCCAGGGCACCGAGGTGGTCAAAACGCAGCAGAGCCCCTCAAATCTCAACGAGGTGGAGGTTTCCCTGAACCTCCCTCCCCTCAGAGATCCCCTCCCTCAACTGATTACAGGGCACACAATTAAATCCTTTGAAATTATCTCATGCAAGAAGAGAAAGGGGTGATTTTTAGGAATTTTTTTTCCCCTCTAATTTGGGAAGCTGTCGCCTCCAAGTTAAACAGAAGGAAGCACCAATTCTTCACCTTTTTGCATGGAGTGACCTTGAGGTACCTGCACAGACCTTTAGAGAATCGTGGGAGCACAAAAAAGTTTGGAAGGGACCTTAAAGCTCATCCAGCCCCACCCCTGCCATGGGCAGGGACACCTTCCACTATCCCAGGCTGCTCCAAGCCCCAAAGTCCCACCTGGCCTTGGGCACTCCCAGGGATCCAGGGGCAGCCACAGCTTCTCTGGGAACCTGTGCCAGGGCCTCACCACCCTCCCAGCCAGGAATTCCCAATTCCCAATCTCCCATCCAGCCCTGCCCTCTGGCAGTTGGAAGCCATTCCCTGTGTCCTGTCCCTCCATCCCTTGTCCCCAGTCCCTCTCCAGCTCTCCTGGAGCCCCTTCAGGCCCCGCCAGGGGCTCTGAGCTCTCCCTGGAGCTTCTCCTCTCCAGGGGAACATTCCCAGCTCTCCCAGCTCCAGAGCAGAGGGGCTTCAACCCTCGGAGCATTTTCCT
This sequence comes from Cyanoderma ruficeps, assembly GCA_008694505.1. Classification (NCBI taxonomy): domain Eukaryota; kingdom Metazoa; phylum Chordata; class Aves; order Passeriformes; family Timaliidae; genus Cyanoderma; species Cyanoderma ruficeps. Next base: position 466,507 of record VZDJ01000046.1, read on the forward strand.
GACTCTCTTTTTCTCTCTTCTTGCTCTGAGCTCTCCCTGGAGCTTCTCCTCTTCAGGTGAACATTCCCAGCTCTCCCAGTCTGGTTCCAGAGGGGCTTCAGCCCTTGGAGCATTTTCCTGACTCTCTTTTTCTCTTTTCTTGCTTTGAGCTCTCCTTGGAGCTTCTCCTCTCCAGGGGAACATTCCCAGCTCTCCCAGTCTGGCTCCAGAGGGGTTTCAGCCCTTGGAGCATTCTCCTGACTGTCTTTTTCTCTCTTCTTGCTCTGAGCTGTCCCTGGACCTTCTCCTCTCCAGGGGAACATTCCCAGCTCTCCCAGCTCCAGAGCAGAGGGACTAAAGCCCTCGGAGCATTTTCCTCTATTTTTCTCTTTTCTTGCTTCTGTCGAGGTCCAACCCTTTTGTTCTGGCAACAAAGCACTTTTCTTTTCACTGACGTTTCCAAGAGCTGGCAAATTTTTTTTTTTTTAAGTACCTAAAAAGGGGATTTTGGGGTTTTTTTGTGCTTCCATGCACATCCTTCCTGAGTTGTGCTCCGCTCTTGCAAAACTTTTTCTTCGCTGCATCCATTCCATCAAAACAGCCCCTCCGAGCAAACCCAGGCAGGAATTCTTCACGTGGAAATCACCTTTCCTCTGGTAATTTCGTGAGGAATTATGGATTTCATAGCCTGGACCTGAATGCTTCTTAATACAATGAAATGCTTTTTAAATAGAATTAATCCCAGTGCAAAATCAGCAGCTCCGTTTTGTGTTTATGGCAACCGGGACGTGTCAGGAATGAAGGAATTTTGTGAGGCAGAGCTGCGGGAGGGATTTTTTTTTTTCATTCTGAAGGAGCAGTGCCAAGGAAGCAGGGACTCTTCCCACCTTCCTCCCTGTGCTGTAAAACCCCAGGGATTAACCAGCCCTTCTTGGAGGGATTGTGAGGACAAGTTGAAAATTGTCATTCCCTTGTGAAAAAATCAGGAGTAGGAGACAGAGCTGGGTTTGTGCACAATGAGGGAAAAGCCCCTGTGTGAGCTCAGCACCTCCCTGAGCTCATCAATTCCACCCTGGAGCCAGACCTGAGCTATTCCCGAGCTGGGCTCACTGGGAGAACCACTTGAAGGGAGAAATTAATTTTTTAAAATAAAAAAATTGAGGTTTTGGGGGTAGGAATTGGGGTGTAGGAGACATTTAACAGGGGAGTTATTCCCCAAATTCCCCATCTCTCCAAACCTTTTTGGGATATTTTAGGACATTTACTGGGAGGTTATTCCCTAAATCCCCCCATCTCTCTGAGCCTTCTTTGGAATATTTTAGGACATTTAACAGGGGAGTTATTCCCTGAATCCCCCCGTCTCTCCAAGGCTTTTTGGGATATTTTAGGATGTTTACCATGGGAGTTATTCCCTAAATCCCCCATATCTTCGAGCCTTCTTTGGGATATTTTAGGACATTTACTGGGCAGTTATTCCCCAAATCCCCCCATCTCTCCAAACCTTCTTTGGGATATTTTAGGACATTTAACATGGGAGTTATTCCCCAAATCCCCCCATCTCTCTGAGCCTTTTTGGGATATTTTAGGACATTTACTGGGCAGTTATTCCCCAAATCTCCCCATCTCTCTGAGCCTTCTTTGGGACATTTTAGGACATTAAACAGGGATTATTCCCTGAATCCCCCCATCTCTCTGAGCCTTCTTTGGGATATTTTAGGACATTTAACAGGGGGTTTATTCCACAAATCCCCCATCTCTCTGAGCCTTTTTGGGATATTTTAGGGCATTTAATAGGACAGTTATTCCCAAAATCCCCCGATCTCTCTGAACCTTCTTTGGGATATTTTAGGACATTTACTGGGCAGTTATTCCCCAAATCCCCCCATCTCTCCAAACCTTCTTAGGGACATTTTAGGATGTTTAACAGGGGAGTTATTCCCCAAATCCCCCATATCTTCGAGCCTTCTTTGGGATATTTTAGGACATTTACTGGGGGGTTATTCCCTAAATCCCCCCATCTCTCCAAACATTTTTGGGATATTTTAGGACATTTACTGGGGGGTTATTCCCCGAATCCCCCCATTTCTCTGAGCCTTTTTGGGATATTTTAGGGCATTTAATAGGGCAGTTATTCCCAAAATCCCCCATCTCTCTGAGCCTTCTTTGGGACATTTTAGGACATTTAACAGGGGAGTTATTCCCTGAATCCCCCCATCTCTCTGAGCCTTTTTGGGATGAGCAATCCCATCCAAAGGAACGCTGAAGGAAAAGGGACATACCCACCCGAGAGATCTGCCAACCCTTCAGCTGCAGAGCAGCCAGAAACAAACTGAGCAGAAACATTTTTGCAGCCACAACATCAAGCCCACCCTTCGAAAGCGTGTCGGGGATTTTCCAGCCCCGCTGAAAACTTTCTCTCTTTTTTGCTTTTATTTTTAGAGGACGGGTGATTTAATTTTTTTTTTTTGGACGTTTCGTGCTAATAAAAGCGTTTTATTTCAGCTGTGTTTGGCTTTCTTTGAAACTGGGCTCATGATTTCCTGCTGGAACTGAAATGTCATTGTCCTGAGGGTTGTCATCTGCCTGGTGCCCTGCCAGAGTGTCTGGGAGCTGGGTGTTGTCACCTGGCTGGGGTTGTGAGCACTGCCAGCTTTTTGGCCGAGCGAGAAGAAGGTTCCTGTGAGCAATCCCTCTCTCCTGTGAGTAAAATGAGCCTTTTTGGAAAGAAAACTCAAGTTCAAAAAGTCCTTTTAACCAAGGCCTGGAGCGACCTGACAAAGGGGAATGGATCCAAACTGACAGAGAGGAGGTTTAAATTGGATATTGGGAAGAAATTCCTCCCTGTGAGGGTGGGGAGACCCTGGCACAGGGTGCCCAGAGGAGCTGGTTTAAGTTTTTTGCTGGAAAACCCAAAAAAAACCCTAAAAAACCCGCAAAAAACTAACCAACCAACCAATCAACCAACCAACCAAAAAATGCAACAGCAACAACAACAACAAAACAAAAATGAAAAAAAAACCCCAAAAAAACCAAACCAAACCAAACCAAACCAAACCAAACCAAACCAAACCAAACCAAACCAAACCAAACCAAACCAAAACAACAAAAAACAAACCCAAAAAACCCAAAATAAAACCCTAACTCTTTTGGTGTTTCCAAACTGGCCTGGAAGTGTCCATGGCCAGGCTGGACGAGGCTTGGAGGAACCTGGGATGGTGGATGGTGTCCCTGGGTGGAACTGGATGATCTTTATTGTCCCTTTCAACCCAAAACTGTTCTGTAACTCTGGAGTTTCAGAGTGTAGAGCATTTCTCTTGCTGCTCTCTCTGTCTGCTGCCAGTGTTTCGACCTCCCTGCACAGCCAAAACATAGAAATCATCATTTCACAAGTTCCAGTCGCTGCTCAAGTTCTTGCAAACCTCATCCCAGCCTGAAATCCTTTCCCAGGATTGTTTCCAGCTCAGCAAGGGGACAAAAATTCCAGCTCTCAGCAGGTAACTCACAGCTGGGGAAAATCTGGATATCACTGGGGCCGCCTGGTTTCGCTGCCACCCGTTGCCTCCTGTCTTAGCTCAACCCCAAATCCAGTTTGGGAGACAAGCTGAAGCCCTGGAATCTTGGAGCATCCCAGTTCCTGTGCCCACAGGGCTGGACGAGCTCAGAGTCCAAGGCTGTGTTGTCTGCTGGGTGTTTGGGATGGGACATCACCGTGTGGAATATTTGGGAAGCAGAGCAATGGGGAACAGGGAAAAGCTGGGATGGACGTGCAGAGCTCAGGGCAGGATCCTCATCCTGGAGGTACCAACGGGGTGACTCCAGATCCAGCCCAAAATCTGACTTCTGTCGTATGTTTGGTTAATCTGACAAGGAATTTTTCAGGGAATTTGTGTGGGGAAGCAGAGGTGAAGCTCAGTATGTAGGAAAGTTCATCTTTGTTTGTTTCAAATAAATGTTTTTTTCAAAGTTTCAGTTTGGGAAATCACAGAGTCATCAAGGCTGGAAGAGACTTTCAAGATCATCCACTCCAACCGTGAACCCAACATCAACATAACCACCCCAAAACTGGATCTCCAACTGCCACAAATGCAGGATTTTCACCCTTTTTTCCCTCTTCTTCCCAGCCCCAGAAGAAATCTTTTGTGTTCTGTTTTCATATTCACTGCACTGAAGATTTCCTGTGGAAATCTGAGTCAGATGAAACGCTGAGGATCTCTGCCTTTGGGGAACTTTCTGGGAAGCCTGAGGTGCACCAAGGAATCTTCCACGTACCAAAAGTACACTGTGCAGAACATTCCCCCAGTCTGGATCCATGGACTAACCTCAGGAGGGGCAAAAAAAAAGGGAATCTTCCCATCACTTTATCCACTTTCTGTGTCACATCCTGATTTTGACGACATCCAGATAGGAGAGTTCCCTCCCTTTGTTTTATCACATCACCAGTTTTCCTTCTCTTTTGAAACCAGAGGCTTGGGAAATTCTTTTTCCCTGATTTTCCAGTGGCACCCACCAAGGAGAACGACAGGGGATAATTATGTGAGAGCCGAGCAGGAATAGACCCAAAATAAAAGTCGTGGAACTGAACGGGCTTTAAAAACACGGGAATGATGCAATTAGATGGTCTTTAAAACACGTCAGGCGGTCTTCAGGACACAAAAAGAGGGGCCCTAAAACACACATCCAGATGGGACTGGGTGGATTTAAAACACAGGAGTGATGGGACTGGGTGGATTTTAAAACACAGGAGTGATGGGACTGGGTGGATTTTAAAACAGGAGTGATGGGACTGGGGGATGTTTAAGGTCCCTTCCAACCCAAGCCCTTCAGTGATTCTCTGATGGTTTGAAACAAAATGCATCTGATAGACACGGACAGGATGGGATGGAGCACCATAATCCCATCCCCAAAAAAAAAATTTAATTAGTAATGACAAGATATAGAGAAATTATTAATTCTGTCGCATGTGTTTGGAATGCCTCCAGATCTGACTGATTTAGCAGCTCCTGAATTCCCACATTCCTGGAGCGTGCCAAAGGGAGGCTGGAAAATGAGTGGCAGCTCCTAAACTTCCCAGAGTTTGATCCAAAGTGTGGATTTGGGCAGGGAGGTCGGCACAGGGCAGATGTTTGAATCAAAATGCATCTGATAGACACAGCCAGGATGGGATGGAGCACCATAATCCCATCCCAAAAAAAAAAAGATTTAATTAGTAATGACCAGATACAGAGAAATGAGTAATTCTGTCTCATGTGTTTGGAATGCCTCCAGATCTGCCTGATTTAGCAGCTCCTGAATTCCCTCATTCCTGCAGCGTGCAAAAAGGGAGGCTGGAAAATGAGTGGCAGCTCCTAAACTTCCCAAAGTTTGATCCAAAGTGTGGATTTGGGCAGGGAGGTCGGCACAGGGCAGATGGAAAGGTGGGGAGCACCGGGCCTGGCACAGGTTTGGCTGAGTGAGAGCCCAAACCGAGTCATTCCCAGGCAAATTCCACCCAGCTCTGTCCCAGAGGCACTTCCAGGATGGACAGGCCGGGCTGGTTTCTGTGTGGAGCCCATTGTTCAGCCAAGCAGAGGCTTTTCCTCTCCGGTTAATGGCTCAGCAAAGGGTGTTGCTTTAATGGTTAATCATCTACTCACATTGTTCAGGCAGATAATGCCCCCGGCCTGCTGTTCATGTGACAGGCTGACTTCCCAGCCAGAGCAGGGAAAGGATTTCACACTGGGGCAAGGAAGGAGAAGGAAAATGCCCAGGCTGGGAGGTTCTGGGGGTTGTATCATGAGCAAAAAACACACATAAATCCACGTGTGTCTGTATATGCACGTTGCACCCACAAACAAAAATATGTGTAGAGCAGAAACCCGCGCAGAAATCCACATGGATTTATTATTTCCACCCCACGGGGTTTTCCAACAGTTAAATGAGCTGATTATCTGACATCACAGAACCACGGAGTGGTTTGGGGTTGGAAGGGGCCCTACAAACCATCGTGGGCAGGACACCTTCCCCTAGAGCAGGTGGGATTTCACACAAAATGGTTGCGAGCTCACAGGCAAAACTCACTCCAGATTCTTTCAGCAGAAAAGTCAGGCTGAGGGCCATCACCATTCAGGATTCCAGGGCCTCAGGAGCATCTCCTCCTACTCTGATCCCACCCTGCACCCTTTGCTGCCCGAATGGGCCCATCACAGATGTCATGAAGGAGTCAGGGGGTCCTGTTTACCCCCTGGTGTCATTTTGGAGGCGTCCCTTGTTTGGACTAACACAGGGAATACACCACGATTTCAATTCCTGGAAGACTTTGGAATTGTTGAGGTTGGAAAGCCAAGATCATCAAGTCCAACCATTCATCCAGCACTGCCAAATCCACCTGAACCGTGTCTCCAGCTTTGCTGTGCCCCTGGGGACATCCAGCTGACCACCTGGGCTCATCCCCATGGGAAATCAGAGTTTGTCAGAGTCAAGGAAGGAGCCTCTGAGTCAAATTTTCTGCCTTATTGTATTCAGCCAACGTCAGACTTCAATATTGGGTCCTGACCTAAACATCTCTGTGTGACAGTGACAAACGTGCCCTTTCTCCCCAGGTGGAGGGGCAGGCACTGAGTTTTTCTGTCTGTGACAGTGGCAGGACCCAGGGAATGGCCTGAACCTGTGCCAGGAGAGGTTTAGGGTGGAAATCAGGGAAAGGTGAAGAACCCTTCTTCCCCCCAGGGAATGGGCACAGCCTCAAGGCTGCCAGAGCTCCAGGAGCACCTGGACGCTGCTCTGAGGCACAGGGTGGGATTTTGGGGTGTCTCTGCAGGGTCAGGAGTAGGACTGGATGATGCCTGTGGATCTCTTCCAGCTCAGGATATTCCACGATTCTATGGCTCACCTTAATTTGACAGGAGTTTGATTCCTCACGTAATCAAAATTAAATGTCCAACTCCATTGCCTTGAGCTGGTCACTCCCAGAGCATCTGCTCCTTCTCACAGGGAACTGATAGGAGGAAACATCACCCCCAATACACTGGGAACATGTCCTGGATAACTCCCTTGATCCATTCCCATCACCCTGAGCAGGATATATCCATTTTCCTGTCTCCTAAAACACACAGGCGGGAAACAACACCCAAGAGGGGGAAAAAAGAAACAAACAAAAAAGAGAGATCTGAGCCTCTGAGGGCTGACAGAGCAGACAGGGGACTACCCCTCAGCAGCCTCCAGATCCGTGCGACTCAGCAAGGTCAACACACTTCAAGTCCACTCCAGGAACAATGGCCTTGGCTTTTTGTCATCGTCCCAGGAGGAAAGAGGCGAGAGGAGAGCGGTCTGCAAACACCTGGAGTGTTTGTTCCTCCCCAGAGGACACTCGACACTCGGGAAGTACTTCCAGCCTTCCAGGGCAGGGATGAGGAACCTTTGAAGTGCAGGTTCCCTTCCCACCCGAGAGGCTCCACCATTGCTGGAACTCTGGAGGCTGAAAATTCCAGGATTTCTGAGCTGAGGGGTGCTGACCCTCAGGCAGGCGCCACATTTGACCTGAGGCCTTGGAACAGGCTCCCGAAATTCAGTGACAGCGCTGGGGTTGTGGGTGTGAATTTAGAGTGGTGTTGTGTGATCTCACGGGGTGAAAAACTCGGATTTGGGGTTTGGGTAAATAGTAATGTGTGTGGGCCAAGATGGAGGATTCAGGGCGTTGTCTGAGTTCTTCTTCTTCACCTTCTTCTTCTTCCTCCTCCTTCACAGATCTGGGTGGTTTTCTCTAACGGGGTGAAGGATTTTCTGCACAGTAGTGACCTCGAATAGTCACTATTGGGTCAAACCCATAAATAATTGGGGTGTCACTTTGGCTTTGGGTGATGATCTCCTACATAGCCTTGGTGAGGGTCAGAGATTCTCCATTTTCTCTCATTTCTTCAACTGGCAAGTTGGAGCTCAGGCTGTAAATCCTGTAAATAGAGATAACGAACAACCAAGACCAAACTCGACTCGACGTTTCCCGTGTCTTCCATCCTGACCTCACCCAAGATAAATCAGACAGAGCTGTGACACCATCACCCCAGCCTGGCCGGGTTCCTTTGTCATGGAGCTGATTTTGTTGTTGTTAAGCAGTGCTGATGCACGGGATGGTGGGGAGAGGATTGTGACCACCAGGCTGGAGAAGAGGATCAGCAGCAGGAATTAGTCCCAGTCTCCAGGAGGGGGAAATGTGCTGAAGGTTCTGAAATCGGGGGGAATGGGACAGATTTTTCCTCAAGGAGTTATAGAGTGAGGTAAACACAGCCAGCCTGGGCTGGCAGGGATCTTTCTGCCCTGGGTCCAGGCAGGAACTCCTCCTCGTGCCCTTGTGCCAGAGGTTTCTGCATTCCTGGAGGAGCTCATGGGACAGTGCCCAGGTACAGGTGCTGCAGATAACGATAATAATGTGGCATCATCATAAATAATGATCAGTAAATAAATAAATCATCAATAATCATCACTCATAATCATACCAATAATGAGAACAATATGTTTTAAAAATAACCATAATAGTCATACTAATAACTGCAGCTGTAGATAATAATAAACCATAAAATCATCACTGTAATGGTGATTATATTATCATAAAGGTAATCTCACTGCCCTGACCGAAATATCCAACCTTGCGAGTGAAAGATAACGAAGCAAACGCGACATCAAAGGATTTCCTTCTGCTCAGGGACAATCAGCCAGAGCCCTCTCACCCCACAGTCCTGAATCTGACCTGTTTCAGCACCCCCGTCCTCATCCCAGCACAGGAATCCACCTGTTCTCCCTAACAAAAAAATCCTTCCTGCCGCTCCAAGGAAGGACGTGGCCCCCCTGGAGAGGGTCGGAGCTGAAGAGCCGAGATGAAAAGAGCTCCAAGGAGACGCCCTGTGAAGGGCACTGCAGGGACAGACAGCCCTGTTTGCTGCAGGGGACACCCAGAGGTGATGGGGTCACTGAATCCACTGGGAATAAACTTGTCCAGAGGGGAGGGAAAACAGGCTGTGAATGCAGTGACACAGGCTGGAGTTAAACATTAGTGTGACCTGTCTGCAGGCCTGGCTGGCAGCAGCAGGGACAGGGCTTGGGGGTGGAAGGAAATCACCAGCTTGGCTTCCAACCCCAGGAACCCTCGGGACGCCCAGAAAACTCACTCGGGAGCTCAAATTCACCGAACAAATTCGCGTAACAAAGACCGTTTTGCTCAAAGGAGCTCAAAGACAAAACGTCTCCTCTTCCTCAAGGCAGAAATGCAGAGTGACACACAGAAAAACCTCCCCAGCACCAAAAAAAAATAAATAAATGAACCTATTTAAAATAAACACAGTTCACACCTGCCTGTTTGTCCCCTCTGGTTTAGCCCAGCTCTTCTCCATCCAATTCCAGCCTTTGGGATCTCATCCCCCTGGAAGGCAGTTTTGATTTCAAGCTCTGATTGCTTTGATTTCAAGCCTTTGCTACCAGGCTGATTTTTATTTTTTTTTTTAACTGGGAATTCAGGAAAAACCAGTCTGAGGAGGACCTTAAAGGCACATTCGTGCCTGGTACAAAATCACAGAATGGTCTGGGTTGGAAGAAGTCTTGTGGATCATCCAGATCCAACTCCCTGCCATGGGCAGGGACACCTTCCACTATCCCAGGTTGCTCCAGCCTGGCCTTGGACACTTCCAGGGATGGGGCAGAAGATGAAAATCCCAGGAACTTTCTCCAGTCTGACCAGCTACATCTTTTTGAGGCCACTTTTCCCTTTCCCAAGAGATCTAAACCAAGAAATTCAGTTTCAGTTCAAATCCCAACTCATTTTCTGCATCTACAAGGTACAGAAAATACGTGTTTCAGCCATCCATCAGTCATTTCCATATCATTCCTCCCTGCAGATCACTCTGCTGCTTCTTGCAGCCAGTCTCCAGTTTCCCCATCTCACCCTTTTAAAGCTTTTTTATCTCCTTTTGCACTGTCCTAAAAAAAAGAAACTGAAATTCCTTTCTGTGCCAAGGAAGAGAGAGGCTGATGATCCCCCCCCCCAAAAAAATGCCAAAAACACAGATCATGGCAAACCAACAAAAGCAACCAGAAGGTCTGTCCCCAGCAGGGTTTCCCTCCCCAGCAGGTCTGAATTGTTTGCCACGCTGATTTTCAGCTAAATAAAAAACTCGAGGGTTTAAATTTCCAGTCCTTTACGAAGCCATTGCTCTCGACCACGTGATGCCTGCAAAAACAGCTCGGGGTAAAACTCTTGACATTGATCCTCGGGGGATTCCCCTCCCGAATGTTCCTGCAGCAAATGGTTTTTATTTTATCACTTCCCAATAAAACCCGAGCTCCAGGGGCTCTCAGGTCCGTGGCCAAAGGAAAATCTGGCAGCAGCCCAGGGCAGCTCGTGACTGTTTAGGAGACTCCTGGTGCCGGAGTTCATGCCCAAGGAAAGGATGGAAAAGGTGGAAAAGCACCCCCAGGTCCCAGTTTGCAGAAATTCAGCGGTTTGGCTGTTTTCATTCTCGTTCATTGCTGCCCTCACAGCTCTGATGGCCACAGGAAGCCTTTGGATTGACCTCCAAACCTTGGAAAAGTGGGGTTTGGGTGCACATTGAAACATCCAAATGTTGGTGTCTGCACCTCAAGGCACAGTGGGGACTTCCTAAATCCTCCCTGGGCTGCCCCACCACCTCCAGCTGCCTTCCCACCCACATACAGACATCCAAAAGGTTGGATAAAACCCTCCCTGGGCTGTCCCACCAGCTTCCAGCTGCCTTCCCACCTGGATGCAGACATCCAAAAATGTTTGATAAATCCTCCCCAGGCTGCCCCACTGGCTTCCAACTGCCTTCCCACCTGGATGCAGACATCCAAAAATGTTTAATAAAATCCTTCCTGGGCTGTCCCACCGCTTCCAGCTGCCTTCCCACCTGGATGCAGACATCCAAAAGTTTGGATAAAACCCTCCCTGGGCTGTCCCATCATCTCCAGCTGCCTTCCCACCTGGATGCAGACATCCAAAAGGTTGGATAAAACCCTCCCTGGGCTGTTCCACTGGCTTCCAGCTGCCTTCCCACCTGGATGCAGACATCCAAAAATGTTTGATAAACCCTCCCCAGGCTGCCCCATCATCTCCAGCTGCCTCCCCACCCGGATGCAGAATCCAAATGGTTTGATGCCCTGCAGGTCAGGCTCATGTGGGTGTCCTCAATGCTCCTCAATGCTCCAGACAACATTAAACACCTACATTGAGGCGGCTGATTTGACATTTGGGGGCTCCATGTGAGAAGGAATCTCGAAGGTTTTGTTATAATTTTTGGGGATCTGTGGTGTTTTAGCTTCTTTTTTTTCAAGGTTGGGATTAAATGCTCGAGATGGTATTTGTTGTTTGGACTCAGATGTTTATTAATGTTTATCTATATTACACTGTCAAAAACCCTGAGTGCTACAGCACTTCTAGCAAACAAACTAAAAATGGAGCCTTATCTCTCTCTCTACAAGGCCTTTTAAGGATAAATTGCCCAATTATGAAATGACACCTAAACTATTTTTACTTTTAACCCAATAACCGATCACCCGTGGCCCACAATGTGGATTTTCCTACCCAATCAAAAAATCCCACCCAGACTCATGAAGAAGAAGGTGAAAAAGGACTCAGCCTACATCCTAAATTCTCCATCTTGCTTTATATATCTATTACTATATTCTAAACCCTTAAACTCTGAGTTTTGCACCCTGTGATATCACACACTTCTATTCAAACCCCACACCCACAATCCCAGTGCTGTCACTCAGTTTTGGGAGCCTTTTCCACGGCCCCAGGTCCAATGCAATGTTTGCTGGGGGGTCAGTGCCTGCCAGCACAGAAAGTCTGGAATTCTCAGGGTTCCAACAGGGATCTGATCCCATCACCAAACACCGGGGCAATCCCTCCAGGGATCTTGGAATGCTTTTCTCCTACTTGTGTCTGGACCTTCTCGAGCCACATGGAATGACCCAAATGTCAGGAAAACTTCCCTGGATTTGCTGGATTCAGCAAAACCTCGTTCTGGGAGGTTTCTGGCTCCCAGAGGCCCAGAAGTGGCTGGATAATTTGCACATCTGATGCCCTCATGCTGGAACGAGAAGCAGAATTTGGCCTTGGAAGGGGCCACAAACCAGACCAAGCGTGATTCTACATTTCCATTTCTCCTTCCCCAGCTGCCAGGGAGGTTTAGGAGAGACCTGATCACTAATTTCCAGTTTGTCTCCCTGTTACTTTCGCTGTCCTCCGTCTTCTGGCTTTTTTGAATCCGTTTCTGTTGCCGACAGCAGGAGAATGAGACTGGATGTGGCACTTGACGCCATCATCTAGTTGAGGTGTCGGGGCTGGGTTGGACTCGATGATCTTGAAGGTCTCTTCCAACCTCCACATTCTGTGATTCTGTGATTCTGTGATTCTGTGATTCTGTGATTCTGTGAAAACGTTCTGCCGTGTGCATTGGAGGTGCTGGGCCCTCAGGTTTCTTTATGNCAGGCAGGAAAATTTTTAATTTTTCTGACTCCATCTTATATACATTTCTACAAAAGGCAAGAGATTGGCCACACACAGGTCGCCACGTCTTCGACCTGGATGGTGAACATCACCATCCATCACATTTCTCCTCCCAGTGGAGAAATACGTGAACAATAGATAAATTCTAAAAAAACCACATAGTTTACTTGAAGCTGCGTGATGATAAAATGGAAACACCGAAAAGCAGGCAAATTTCAGGCAACAGGTTTGATGCTCTGTTTGATGGGCAGGGCTCACTCCAGGCTCCTCCTGCAGCCAAGTCTCCATCACCCACCTCCCCTCCCCTCCTCTCTCACTTTTTATTATTCCAAAACCTCCGTGAGCAGCAGAAGGGAAGGAGTCTGCTCTCCTCTCACACTGGATTGAGAGGCAGACTCCATCCCCTGGGATAAATTGCCCAATTATGAAATGACACCCAAATTATTTTGACTTTTAACCCAATAACCAACCCCCGGGGGATGGAGTGCAGGGTGCAGCTGTGATTTGCAAAGGGCGTTTCGGCCCCTGGGAGGGTGTGTGGGCGTGCAGAGTTCTGCTGGCCTGTAAATCATTGTCAGCATCCACGCAGAACAGGCCACAGGTCAGGGGCTGAGCGCTGAAGCATCCCCTGCCCACCATGGCCTGATTTAGGAGCAGTCACAGCCCTCCTGAGATGGTTCCTCACCCAGCCTCAGTGGGCTCCCAGGACGTTTTCGGGGGTTTTGTGGGCGCAGAAGGTGCAGCTTTGTCACATTGAGACACCTCACAGGTGGGAAGTGTCGGGTTCAGCAGGAAAGAAGTGATGGGAAGGACACGAATCCTGCAGGGAGGCCCCTTGACCACTCAGCTGCTGCATGGCTGTTGGAATTGTGGAAATTTAGATTTTGGGGTTTTAGTGTATAGTAAAACATGTGAGTCAAGATGGAGGGCTCTGGGCGTTGTCTGAGTCCTTCTTCTTCACCTTCTTCTTCCTTCTTCTTCACCTTCTTCTTCCTTCTTCTTCCCCTTCTTCTTCCCCTTCTTCTTCCTTCTTCTTCACCTTCTTCTTCCTCCTTCTTCATGGGTTTGGGTGGTTTTCTGTAATTTGTTGATGGAGTCCGCGTTGCAGACTTCGAGGAGTTAGTTATTGGGTTTAAAATAAAAATAATTTAGGTGGCATTTCATGATTGGACAGGTTGTTCTTGAAAAGACCTGGCAGAGATAGGGAAGTGCTCCATTTTACCTCCTTTCTCTAACTTGCTGTTTGTGGGCCTGATATTTCTGGGTCTGAGAGATTTTAACCTGTTAGCAGCTGCTCACTTTTTCCCAAGGAAAATTTTTTTAAAAAAGCTTCTTCCCAAAACAATCTTGGCAAACAACTCTCCTTTCCCAAAACAATCTTTCTCCAGGTGGTGTTTTGCTGTTTCTCCAGTTTAACCCACGGGATCAGAGAGGTGTTGTTCCTATTCACCAACCATGTTAAGTCTGTATGGGAACACCTTATAAAAGGTAGCAAGAATTAAACAAAAAAGGTTTTTTCCTGTGCTCTTTGCCTTCTGAAATATTCGGAGTCTCTCATCTTTCTTTTGTGTCCTACAACGACGGCTGTTAGAGCTCACAGCTCGTGAGTCTGTAAATAAATAAGAAATAATAAACATCCAAGTCCCAACTCGACATCTCTGTTTCCCGTGTATCAATCCTGACCTTGGCAAGGAGAAAAAGAAGCCAAAACCTTCACACATTCCCACCTCTCAGCCTTGTGGTGGGTGTGGGTGAGACGTGGGCGAGGCACAGGACACCCAGAGCGTGTGCTGGGCTCTGCTTTGGGTGATCTGTGAGACACTTTGTGCTTCCTCAGCATGGACAGGGTCACCAAATGAAGGACGAAGCAGGCACAGCAGAGGTTCAGGGCAACTTCCTCCAGGGAAAACTTCTTTTATTCAAAATCTGACTGCATTTATATACATTTGTGCAAAGGTCAAGAGGTTGGCTACACAGGTCGCCACCTCTCCAACCTGGATGGTGGACATCGCCATCAATCACATTTCTCCTCCCAGAGGAGAAGTATGTAAACATTCTAAAAATACACGTTGTTTACATGGAGCTGCCTGAGAATCTGCAGCACAAAGTTACAAGCACTCAAAAGCAAGAAAACCTCGGGTGACAGTGGTTGGTGTGAGCCTGAGCCAGGCAAGCAGCAGTGAGGGTGGGAAACACAAAAATCATCAGAGTCGCCTTGCGCAAGCCCCTCTTAATCCCCTTCTTGACCTTCTTATCAACCCAGGTCTTCTCTTTCCTCCGTTCCCACATTTGTCTGCATCTCACCTCCAGGCAGAACGAGTGTCTCACATCCAGACACCTCCTGAGAGCCCCACCGACCCAAATCCGTCAGCTCCAGCTCCCTCCTGAGGGGAAGAGGAGGAGCAGGTATCCATCTCCTCTCTCTGGGGCTGTGACAGGGCTCGAGGGAAGGGCTGGGGCTGTGACAGGGGAGGTTAAGGTTGGATTTTAGGGAAAGGTTCTTCCCCCAGAGGGTGTTGGGGCACTGCCACAAATAGCCACAGCCCCAAAACTGCCCGAGCTCCAGGAGCATTTGGACAACGCTCAGGGATGCCCAGGGTGGGATTGCTGGGGGGTCTGGAGGACAGGGCCAGGATCCCAGATCCCTGTGGGTCCCTTCCCACCTCAGGATATTCCACAACTCCATCTTGCTGCAATTAACATTGATTTCTGTGGGAAATGGATTTGTAGAGAATCATTAAAGCCTGGCAGAAGGTTCACATAGTCTGTCTGTATTTGTATGCAAACTTTGAGATAACTCTAAAGCATGAACAGCTTTGTGTGGCAAAAGCTGAAAGGCCAAGAAACGCTTATAATGGATTGTAATTAGGAAATAGTTTGGCTTCTGATTGTGATGGCGTGAATTATAACATCTGTACTGTCTCACCTTTCTCAGGAGACTGAAAATGGAATAAAAGTTTTTAAAACACCTCTCAGGAGCCCCATCTCCGGGTCAGAAAAAGAGAATAATCCAACAGGTTTCAGCCCCAACCCGTCCCAGTTAGGCCGGGGCTGGGCAGGGTCTCCAAGCACCTCGGTGGTGGCAGGAGGGGCTGTCCTGGCTGTCCCCAGCCCTGTGTGGTCCCAGGTGGAGGGAAGGCTGCAGCACTGGTGTTCCCTGCAGGGAGGATCCCCCGTGACCCGGGTTCCAAAGCCAAAAAGGCGTGTGCGGCTCCCAGGAGCGTGTTCCTGCCGGCCTGGGCTGCTGGGCAGATAAAAGCAATTCCCATCTCGTTTATCCACTCGCTTTAAATCCTCCAAAGTATGTGAGAGGCGGCCAAGGCTTGTTGGCGCTTCCAGCACGAGGCTGGACCTCGTCCATCCTTCCTTCAGGCCCTGTCTTGAAGCAAAGCCACGCTGGGAGGTTTAAGGGCTCCTGCAAGTTGCAGCAAAGCCTGGGGCTGGCAGGGCAAGCTGGAAAAGGCTGGGATAAAGCTGCAGGAGAAGATTTTGTGGTGAGTGAAGGTTTAGGTGCTGAAGGTGGCCTCGCTACTGAAAGCCAGCGCTTGTAGTCTTGGCCTGAAGCAATAGGAAGAGCCTAAAATTTGGGTGAGGAGGGTTTTGGGTGAACCAGTTGGCCTTGGGAGGAGGTGAAGGACGTGGCTGGGGTGACACAGCCTTCCCTGTGGTGCAAAGCCGGGTCATTTTCTCCTTGGTGCTCCCTTATTAAACCACAGTGTGATTTTTGGGGGTTGTCACATGCAGGACCAGGATTTGGACCTGATGATCCTCGTGGATCCCTGCGGGCTCAGGATATTCTGAGATCCCAGGTGTGACTGGCAGTGGCCTTGTAAAACTCCAGGACTAGCACTTACCTGTGCTGCTGGATTCTGGCTGGGTGACTCAGCCTCATCCTGGGCTAAAACTGCACCTTGCTGGGCTTTCCTTTGGTGTTTGGGGTTTTTTCACTTTGGTTTTGGGGGTTTTCTTTCCTTCCCACGGGTCACGAGTAAGATTTCAGTGGTCCAGGCAATTAAATCCACACACAGGACGGAACCCGGCAGGCCAAAGCAAGTCCCAGCACTGCTCTCTTCCACTTGGCAACTGAATAATATTTAAGGATTAGTAATCAGCAGGAAGATTCCTTCTGTAAAAAGTTGGATGCTTTTATTTTGCTTTTTGACAAGCTGAGGTTTTAAAGCACAAGAGATTCAAAGTGATGAAAATGGAATGAAAGAGGGGCTCGTATTTGCCTCTGCAACAAGTGTTTCTCCATTTTCTCTGATTTTTCAGATGTCAGGGCGGGAAAAAAGGGGTTTTTTCTGCCTTTCTGATGGATTCTTTGCTGGTCCCTGATCCCCAGTCTGGGAGTCCTGTGATTTTGACCTCCTCAAAGTGTCACGGCTCACTAAATTATCAATAACTGGATTTTCCCAAGGCAGAGAGAGAAGTCCTGCATCCCTACAGGTGGAAAGTTCAGGAACGGAGATGATGGTCCTGGTGGGTGTGGAAAAGGTTGGGGAAATCTGTGCTTTTCTCTAAGGTTCCAAATCTGCCCTCAGGGAGTTTTCCAAGGTTTCACTGGCGGAACTGGCAGGTTTTATCACGAGAAAGAAGCGGAGGAACAGGATTAGTTGGAGACTTGCTCCTGCCTGCCTGCTGGTCTTTTCCAAGACCTTTTCCATTGACCTTCCAAGATCTTTTCCATTGACCTTCCTCCCTGCAGCTTCTCCTGAAGCGCATCCCGTGGAAACTTCATCCCGGGGACTCCGGAGCCGCCTTGCCCTGGGCAGTGGGAGAAACTGCTCTGAGGGATGTCCAGGTGGAGGGTGTGGATCTGGCCCTATCTATTGGCCGTCAACAAACCTGACCCGGAGCACAGGGAGCTCCAAACCACGTTAAAATCACAATTTTTCCTCTATGAAAGAATAAAAACCCTCCGTTTCCCACTTCTCCCATAATTTCCGCGGAAAGGAAAAGAAAAAAAGAAAAAAAAAATTCTTCTGGAAGCTGGGATGGGCAGATGTGAATCTCCGGTGTAGAGATAAACAGAAATTAAATAAAATATTAACCTTGCCAAGCTGAAAAGATTTATTTCAGGTGCTTTTCCTCCTTAGGAAATAAGGCTTTGAGTTGAAGGAGTGAAACGCTGCAGAAAGGTGCGGGGGAAAATGAAAGTTTAACGGGAAAGTTTTACAGATATGAGCGCTTAGCAGAAGGCTCTCTGAACGTCAAACCTGTAAGTGAAATAAAAATAAGAGCAAGTTTTGATATAAAAGGATAAATGATGCCTAAAGTTAGAATTTCTGAGCCAGTTGTCACTGGACAACTAAGAAAGCAAAGGTTATGTCAAGTTAGAAAGAAGTTTTATGGCTAGAGCAAAAAATACATTGACCACAAACAAAACTGTTTTTACCAAACAAAAATAAGCCTCAAAAAAAGCAGAAGGTACCGTAGGCAAACAAAAGCGTGTTTTCACCAAGTAGAAAAAAAGGTTAAAAATTTTCCACTGCAAGAAAACAAACAAACAAAAAAACCCACCAACTTTAAACTTAAACTGTAACACACTAACTCAATGTAATTGAGTCGTACTAACCATAATATGGTAATAATAATAGTCAGGCTAGAAGTGATGGCAAAGGTATTGTGTGTGATGCTAATTGGTTTTTATGTATTAAAATGCTCAGCAAAAAAATACTACATAAAGCATTGTAACCAAAATTATCTTGGCTTCAGGCATTCCTACAAGCTGTAGGTGGCAGCTTTAAGAGTCACCCGCGACCCAAGAATATTGTAACATCTTTTATACAATAAACAGCGTTTTAAAGAGCCGCCTGTTGTCCCACAGCTTTCGTTCAGGCCCTTAGAGAAAGGGGAAAAAAAAGAAGGGAATTTTCTGTACATTTGCAAGTGAGGAATCCACTCTGCCCAGTCTGCACCCGTTGTGTAGGGAGACCTGTGAATTCCAGAATATTCCAGGGCATCCTAAACGATAAACAGCATTTTAAAGAGCTGCCTGTTGTCTCACATCTCTCATTCAGGCTCTTACAGAAGGAATAAATAAATAAAATTGGCTTTTCTGTACATTTACAGGTGAGGAATCCACTCTGCCTGGTTTGCACTCGTTGTGTAGGGAGACCTGTGAATTCCAGAACATTCCAGGACATTCCAGAACATTCCAGGACGATAAACAGCGTTTTAAAGAGCCGCCTGTTGTCCCACAGCTCTCATTCAGGCCCTTACAAAAAGGGGAAAAAAAAAATTTGGCTTTTCTGTACATTTACAAGTGAGGAATCCACTCTGCCCGGTCTGCACCCGTTGTGTAGGGAGAGCTGTGAATTCCAGGACATCCTGGGCATGGATAAAGCTGCCCTGGTGCTCCTGATGAGCCCAAAATCCGCGGATCCCTGGGGAGGGCTTTGAGGAAGGCTGAGAAGCAGAAGCAGCGGGGATGGAGCAGGAGGCACCTGCTCCACGGGCGGCTCCGTGGAGGACCAGTGCCATCTCCTGGCAAACGAGACTTTCCCAGCCGGCTCCAGCGCTCGGGTTTGGTTTCTCACCCGAGGTTCAGGTTGTTAAAAGTCCTTGGCCCTCTAAAAGCCCTGAGCCGCGTCGCAAAAGAAAAAGCAGAGTCCTCAAGGCCTTGTTTTCAGGGTTTTCACGTTGTTTATTGTCATGAATAGACTTTGTTGCCGAATTTCCCAATTAAAAATAAACCAAAGTTAAAAGTAGCAGCAATTTTAATTGAGGCAGCTTAAAGGTTACAATAATTTGCTAATAATGATTAATATGAATATATGGGTTCTAATAGTACAAGAGCAAATGAACCGCGGGATACGGTGCAGGACTTAATCCTGCCCCCCGTACAAAGTCAAAAATAGCTCGTTTCGCCTTTTTATCTTATTTGTCAACCACCCCTTCCCACCTATTTTCGATTCGTCACTGCCCTGGTCTCCACCCATCACCACTTCCACTGCGCCTGCTCCACCATCCCCATTTCAGGGGTCTTCCTCATTTTGGGGGTCGCTGATGAAGGCTTCGAAGGTCTTCATCACTGCCCGCTCCTTGAACTTTGAGTTTACATATGCGTATTAAGTTTAAAATTACAGAATTATATACCATATATAGAAATCCGTATAACTGTCTCCAACTCAAGGCTATAAATTTGTTTTAATCAACAATTTTTTTGGATTTTCCCCAAAACTTTCCCATCCTCAAAACAAAAATAGCTACCTTATCTCCAGCTCTTCCTTTCTACTGCACATCTGTTAGAGAAAGGGGAGACTTACCCCCCCCTTCTCCACTTCTTCTTAAAGCTACATTTTAACCATTGTTTTAAAATATTGATTACTGTTTCAATATTATCAGCACGAATCACACTCATTCCTCACATTTATTATTGGGTATCTCAGAGATTTCTCCACACCCAGCCGAGGTCTGAGCAGTGGCTGGACACGAGGCCACTGCCTGCCCGTGGGGCGTTGCTTTGCTCTTACACAGAGAGTTCCGTGCCCACTATTTACAATTTTGTGCCAATGTGCAGCACCTACACTAGAAGGGTCATTTCTACCTTGGCCCAACCCCCTCAAACTACTTCGTGTCATCACCACATCAGGAGATGGAGGATGAGGAAGGAGGAGAGGGACTTAGGGCAACACCCTGAATCCTCCGTCTTGTCCCCCTCACTCACCTCCATTCTAAGAACCCCGAAACTACAAAATTTCTCACCCCGTGCTGCGCTAAACTACTGTTTTCACACCTTTGTGGTTTGTAATTCCTCTCTCAGTGTTGGGAGCCTCTCCCATGGACTAAAATCAAACCCAGTGTCTTCCTGGGCTCTGTGCCAAGGTCTCCAACCCCCCTGGACCGGCTCCACACCCCCTGCCCAGGGTTCAAACTCCCTCCTCGGGTCCCAGGTCATCCAAAGGGATGCCCTGGACTCCAACACCCAGCCTGGGCACAAACGCAGATTTTGGGCTCTTTTTGGGCAAGGAGCCCTCGAGAGGATGAACAGATGTTGTGTTACCTCACGCTCAGCCCTGAGTTGTATTTTTCTAGGCTGTGTGGAGGCGTAGGATAAAATATTGTCCATGGAAGAACTGGAAATCCACTTCTTTTCCATGTCCATTCAGGATTAGATGATTGTACGATGTTCTGCTGATGCCTTGGGAAGGCTGAGCTGGAACAGAGACTGGAGAGAGCTGAAAAATAAAGGAGATATTTATGAAAAGGCCTTGAAGGGTTTGCCTTGGGCAGGACAAGAGCCTGGCCAGGGCTACACCCAAAATGGACCCAAAATGGTCACAAAATGAACCCAAAATGGTCACAAAATGGACACAAAATGGTCCCAAGGTCTGACACTTTGATAAGTTTTGTTCCATTTGCATCTTGGGGTTGAATTGTCCAATCCCAGCTCCAGGTGGTGCAGTCCCATCCTTCTTGTTTTCTCCCTCCAGCCACCGTTGTTGGTGCTTTTGGGCCTGGAAACTTGTCCCAGTTGTCCTTGGTGTGGGGCAGGAAAAGGATTTGTTTTGTGTCCCTGGTGTGTGCAGAGAGCTGAGTGACACTGGATGGGAGCTCAGAGCTGCCCCCCTGGGCTCCACAGAACATGGAACACATGGAAATAAAACTTCAGGCATCACTGCCAGCTCAGTTTGGGCTTCTCAGAGGGTGATGGAACCCCGTGACATCAGCTCACTTCAACCCCACCATGAATGGTCCAGGACTAATTCTAATTCCCGTCCCATTTTCCTAATCCACTGAGAGTGAAGCTAAAATCTGGGATCTGAGACGTGGCTCGGGGCCATCCTGAAGTAACTCAGCTCACAGGAAGACAAGGATGAACAGCTGGGAGGCAGAGCCCTGAAATCACCCTCCTTTGAGCAGTGGGTTCCTCCCAGATGGAAATCTTTAATTTAATCACTTTAATCACTTAATTTAATCAATTTTATCAATTAGTTAATGCTGTGATAACCGAAACTGTTGCAGCTGTGTCGTTCAGCTCTAGCTTGAGCCACAGGGAAGACCAGAGCAGCTGAAACAGGTAAAGATGGATAACTCCTGTCCCCAAAGTCACCTTCTCCATGGACAGGACAGCTTTTCCCGGCAATACGGGCAGGGAGTTGGCGTAACCAGAGTCAGGAGCTATTCAGGTCTTATTTTCCTCCTGTACTCAGCCCTGCTGTGGCCACACCTCAAATCCCAGCGTCAGTTTTGGGCCTGTCGTGACCAGAAGGACATTGAGGGGCTGGAGGTGTCCAGAGAAGGGAACAGAGCTGGGGAAGGGGCTGGAGAATTCCTGAGGGAGCTGGGAAAGGGGCTGGAGAATTCCTGAGGGAGCTGGGGAAGGGGCTGGAGAATTCCTGAGGGAGCTGGGAAAGGGGCTCAGCCTGGAGAAAAGGAGGCTCAGGGGGGACCTTGTGGCTCTGCACAACTCCCTGACAGGAGGGGACAGCCGGGGGGGTCGGGCTCTGCTCCCAGGGAACAGGAGGAGAGGGAACAGCCTCAGGCTGGGCCAGGGGAGGTTTGGATTTGATATCAGGGAAAATTCTTCCCAAAAATGGTGGTCAGGCATGGGAAGAGGCTGCCCAGGGCATTGGTGGAGTCACCATCCCTGGAAGTGTTCAAAAGCCATGTGGGGAGAGGGTTCATGGTGAACACTGTGGTGCTGGGTTACTGCTTGGGTTTTATGATCTCAGAAAGCTTCCCCAACCCTAAAAGTTCTAGGGACTCTTTGGTGAAGTTCATATTCCCTTCCCACCCGCTCAAAAAATGTCAAACCGATGGACAATGAAACGAGTCCAGAGAATCTGAAGTTCTTCACCTGAGGCTGGGTGAAAAACTTCACTTTCTATGGACTCGTGAGAACTTCATTCTCACGTCCCTCAGGATGTCCCCTGAAGAAGCCAGAAGAGGAATTTTGGGGAGCTGGGAGCTGTTCCGTGGTCACTAGATGGCAGTGGCTGTTTGCATTTGGCAGGTGAGGAGCAGCCGAGGGTGACAAGGACAAGTTTGTGGTTGGCAGTTTGGGAACCAGTGACTGAAAGGGTTGGGCGCTGTTCCTGACCCTACAGGTGAGATGTTCCTACACTTTGTTCCACACGTTGTTCATCAGGGCAACTCACTGCTGCAAGAAGGGGAAAAAAGACCGCAGCCAATAATTTATTTCAATAAATAAACTGATTTACACATTTCTCCTCCTTGCAAAATAGGAGATGTCATGCAGTGATGGGACAAGGGGGACTTTAAGGTGGAAGAGTGGAGATTGAGGTGGGATGTTGGGAAGGAATTCTTCTCTGTGAGGGTGGTGAGTGGATTTCCCAGAGATTTGTGGCTGCCCCTGGATCCCTGGAAGTATCCAAGGCCAGGTTGGATGGGGCTTGGAGCAACCTGGGATAGTGGAAGGTGTCCCTGCCATGCCAGGGTGGCACTGGATGATCTTTAAGGCCCAACTCATTCCAACCCATTCTGGGATTTTAGGATAACGACAAAACAAAAAAAATTTCATCAACGTTGTGACAAGGTGATAAAAATGCCACAAGATCATTCCCAAGGAGAAGCCTTAATTGGGCTTAATTTGTGACAGCAATTAAGGGAGGCAATCGACTGCTCTGGTCAATTATGGTTGACCCAATGCTTGCACTCTCACCACGTGCATTTGTCTCCTGAGGGAGGAAAGCCTCGGGTGCAGTAGGGGCACCTGTGACAATCTGGGCCTGGGGACATTCGTTGCAGGGCATTTCCACACCCAAACACGTTTCCAGATAAGGAAAAGGGGTCTCAGTTTTACCCCTGACTGTTACGGAAAAGCACCGGAACTTTCCATTCTTCTTTTGTGGGCATTGCTCCAGTGCCAGCACAGGGGCACTGACTGGGCTTTGGAAATGTTTCTCAAAACCTGTTGCCAATTTCATTGGGGAAGGTGCCAAAAAGCCCACCTGGACCATCAAGTATTTAAAAGACTGTACAAAACTGCTCAACTGCTTTCTTTGGACTGCCTCAGCAGTGTTAAGAGTGTTCTTTACACCATGTTCGACTTATATTTCTTTTGTTTGATACTTTTTGTTATTTCTGTCATTATTAAAACCTTTTTCTTTTACAATGCACATCCAGAGAAGTTGTCTGGCTATTATTAAGCCGCTCTGGGGGGGTTGCAGGTCAACACTCAAATTGATCCATCTTCAAGGGGCTCATTAAACTCTGGCCACGTGTGAGACTGTATCAGACATGGAGGAACCTGGGATTCCTTGGATACCCACACCTGGACATCTCTGGGGAGCTGCTCGGAGGTGCTGAAGGCACAGAACAGTGGTGGAGCCCACGCAGGTCCTCTCCTGGATCTGCCCTCGCCCTCTGGCAATGGTTTTCCCAGCTCTACAAGTGGGATTTCTCTGGGATCTCCAGTGGTGAGCAGAGAGGATGTTGTCCACTGGGTTGGCTGAGGAATCCTGAGGGGTGGTGTCGCTGCAGGACATGAAAGAAAGACTCCAAGTATTTCAGAAGGCAAAGAGCATAGAAAAAAGGCTTCATTTTCTAATTCTTAGTGCCTTTTATAAGGTGTTCTGATGCAGATTTAACATGGTTGGTGAACAGGAACGCCACCTCTCTAATCCCGTGGGTTAAACTGGAGAAACAGCAAAACTCCACCTGGAGAAAGGTTGTTTTGAGAAGGGAGAGTTGTTTGCCGAGATTGTTTTGAGGAGAAGCTTTCTTGAGAAGTTTTTCCTTGGGAAAAAGTGAGCAGCTGCCAGCAGGCTGAAATCTCTCAGGGCCACAGGGTGGAGAGGAGGAGGGGGAAGGAAGGGATCCACTCCCCATCTCCCCTGCAAGGGCAGCACTGCAAGCCCACCGTGGTGGTCACTGCCCTGCAGACAGCCCTGGAAAAGGAAAAAACAGCTTAAAAATAGGCTTTTTCCACAGTTATGGGTCATTCCTCCTGTTGCTTTTTATCTTCTTTTCTGCCAGAGTCAGGATTAAATGAGCCAGACCCTATTTCTTGTTTAGACTCTGATGTTTATTAATGCTTATCTATATTACACCCTCACAAACCGTGAGTGCTACAGCACTTCAAGCTAACAAACTAAAAATGGAGCTGTATCTCTCTCTCTACAAGGCCTTTTAAGGATAAATTGCTCAATTATGAAATGACACCTAAACTATTTTTACTTTTAACCCAATCACCAACCACCCGTGGCCTGCAATGAGGACTTTTCTATCCAATTACAAAATCTCACCCAAACCATGAAGAAGGTGGTGAAAAAGAAGGACTCAGCCTCTGCCCTAAATCCTCCATCTTGCTTTATTTATCTATTGCTGTATTCTAAACCCTTAAACTCTGAGCTTTTCACCCTGTGATATCACACACTTCTATTCAAACCCCACACCCACAATCCCAGCGCTGTCACTCAATTTTGGGAGCTTTTTCCACGGCCTCAGGTCCAGTGCAGTGTTTGCTGGGGGGTCAGTGCCTGCCAGCACAGAAAGTCTGCAATTCTCAGCGCCCAGGGTTCCAACATCCTCCCATTCTCCATTTTTTTCTTGAAAAACCTGAGACAAAGTTTTAAAAATTCGTCAGACTCCAAAGAGTAGTTGGGGAAAAATCCTCCAACAGAGCAAGGCTGTCATGGTGGTTGGGACTGTAACCTCCTCCAATAACAATGAGTAAATTAATTTTTTTCCCAGAATTATATGGCTAAAATGTTATTATATTAATGTGATTTTCAATGGTTGCATTTTCCTGCCCAAATCTCGCCAAGTAGAAAAAAATCTTTAAAAAAAAATTTATAAAAGATTGGCTGCCTTGGTTTCGTTGATTTCTTAATTGTTGATTTTATTGCACTTTTTTGAAGATGGTCTGATCCACAAGATTTTAACAGAAGCTGAGACTGGATCTCTCTGAGGGTGCACACCAGAGGAGAACAGGGCAGCAGGTGCTCATCTGGGCAGTGGATTTTTCATTTTGACTGCAGTATCCAATAATATTCCATATTACCCATAGTAATCAATGAATGTTCATATATTCAGTGTGGGGGGAAGAAAAAATATCATTATTTGCAAGCTCCCCTCTGTTCAATCTGTGATTTTGGCACTTGTGATCAAGTGCCATCTCTCTGGGGTCACAGAGCAGCGTCACAGAGACCAGATCTGAGCTTGGACATCCTCAAGGAGGAAAAGGCCCAACCCAAAAACCCCAAAGTCACGCTGGAGGTGTCGTTAAACTTCCCCAAGACACAATCTGGAATTATTTGATCTATCAAAGAGTAAAACTGCTTTCTCACTGCTTCTGGGGTTTGTTCTTTTATTATCAGAAGGCCGTGCTGTCTTGTGGCAGTGAGTTGCTGGGTTTAATCATCAGCCATCTGTAGAGAAGTGCCTCCTCTGACCGGTTTTAATTCCCTTGCTTCCAATTCCATTGGGCTGGATCGTGAGTCAGAACCAATTACAGCTCCTTGACTGATTCCTCTGCTGATCGTTTTGTCTGCAGCTCTTACTCACCCCCTCTCAGCAATGAACCCCTGGTATTTTTAACCTGCTCCTCTCTTCTGTCTCTCTTTCTCTTCCTTTTCTATTTTGACAGAGGGTGAGCGGAGCTGAACAGTTTCATATTTAGCCAGTCTCACGAGGTACCCCCAGCATTATTCCCATTTTCTTCCCAGATGAATTCTGACTCCCTTTTTTCTATTTTTGGGGGGGATCATCCCTGCACAGGGAGCTGTCCATCAAGGACGCAGCTTTTTTTGGTGCAGAAACCCTGCGTGGTGCCCACCAATCTGGGTTCTTCAAAGGCAGCATCACCTGCTGCCTGTGCTTGGTGACATCAGCCAGTCTCATTAGCACAGGGGTAATTAAACTTCAATTAGCCTAAACCATCATTGGGGTTTTTTTACCGCTTTGCTCCCACGTCCATCACCTATTTTTTAATCAAATTTGACCTGGATGATTCCTTCTTCCTCCACTTTAACAAAAAAACTGACATTTTCCCTCTTGTCCACCTTTTTCCTGCTCTTCCCATCACTTCATCTTTCCATTTCTCAGCAGAATTCTGGGATTTCTTGCTGGTTTTGCTATTTCTTTTTTAATTATTATTCTGGACAGCTGCTGGTTTCTCCATGAGCCACGATCCCCCTGAAGCCTGGGAAATCCATCCCATTTCCACATAACACTTCGGTCTGAAGGAGTTGAGAAGCCACTTGCATATCCAAGGTGACACAGAAACCTTGGAAATGCTTGAAAATTGGGGGTTTTTTTGCACTTTGTTCGATGTTTTCACGCTCCAAGGGAGATGTGGTTTGTATCTTTTTAGGGATGTCATCGGTGTTAAGGCTGAGAAAATTGGGATTGTTCAGCCTGGAGAAGAAAAGCTTTGGGGTGACCTCATTGTGGCCTTCCAGGACTTAAAGGGAGGTGACAGGAAAGATGGAGAGGGGATATTTCCAAGGGTCTGGAGTGACAGGACAAGGGGAATGGCTTTAAAATGGAATTTTAAATTATTTAAATGGGATATTAGGTGGGATATGAGGGAGAAATAGTTTATTCTGAGGGTGGTGAGACCCTGGCACAAGGTGAGAAGATCCCTGGAAGTGTCCAAGGCCAGGCTGGATGAGGTTTGGATCACCCTGGAATAGTGGAAGGTGTCCCAAGGTGCCCCAAGAGCCCTGAGAAGGGTTGTCAGGTAAACCCTAAAAAACCTGAGGTCAAGGCCAGCTCCAAAGTTGTGCTGTGCTGATTGAGGGCGCAAAGATCCTAAAAATTCCCTGTCCCTGGGAATTCCAGGGTTTGCCATGTCCAAAACTGCAGGGAGGGGCAGCTGGGGATTCGTGGTGAACACGGCAGCGCTGGGTTGAGGTTGGGTCAAGGTTGAGGTTTGGACTTGGTGATCTCAGAGGTTTTCCCCAACTCCTGTGACTCTGGGAAGTGTCAGGCAGCCCCTGGGTGGGGACACAGGACAAAAGGCAAGGTGGCTTCTTGTCCTGTCCCACCAGCAGCTCCCCCAGACCTTCCCTTAACCGGTCACACTGAGCTGGACGTGTCCCAATGGCCTCGCTCTGCAGCTCTTCAGAACAGCTTCGAGGAGTCTTTAAAGTCGCTTGATTTCTTCCAAAAATAAAAATATTTCAGAAAATTTGCATCATTTACGACCAAGCCTGCCAGCCCCACCTGAAAATACCCATCAGTCTCTCAGTTTATATGCACTGCTTCCTCGAATATCTGTGTCTCCCAGTTAAGTCACCAAATACTTGATATTTTGATTTTGATTTTGATATCACCAAATATGTGATGATGTTTTGGGGTTTATTCACAACACAACAGCTCCTGGAGTTGGGCTGTCCTGTGCAAATGTGCATCCAGCTCCACGGTGGGCAGAACATTTCAGAAAACACCTTCCCCACCTACTTTTAAAAGTTTAGAAACTGGAAAGCAGCTCGTGACTCCGCATATATTCGATTCCTTCAAATCTCATGAGTTCTCTGGGAGAAGGAGGCAGGAGAGTCCTGATGTCTGGGGTGGAGATTTCTTGGTGTCTTCCAAGTTTGTAGGGTCAGACATGTGCAGCTCCAGCTGCCAGGAGCCCACTGAGAAGGAAAGAAGGTGAGGACAGGATGGGGAAACATCCTGGTGAGGACAGGATGGGGAAACATCTCACGGAGATGAACTCCATCCATGAACCACCTTCAGGGCTTTCCCACCACCTGGCTGAAGATCCAATTCCAGTCCAAACTCGGGGGTGGGAGCACAGCAATCCCTTTTTGCTGGGAAAAGCAGGATGAGGAAAAAAAGATGGGCCAAATCCTCCTCCCATGAGAGACAGGAATTCTGAACTCACCCAAATATCCCCAACACTGAGCGGTCCCTTCCTGCCACGGGGCTGTGGCCACAAAGTTCCTTTCTCCTCCTGTCCACTGATTCCTGGGAAGTTCTGCAGGAGCTCAATCAGTGACTAAAAAGAGAAATAACCTTTTTAGTGGGTCCCACTGCAGCTCCAGGATTTAACCCTTGCCTTGGTAAATAAAGGAATTTTCCAGGCTCATCCCAGGTGTGACACCAGCAGGGCAATGGCACGTGGGTGATTCAGTGCCATTTCAGTGCCCAAGCACCTTTTCTACCTGCAGAGAAAGGTTATAATCCTTTATTTCTTTTTAAAATAAAATAAAATAAAATAAATTCACAGCTGCCAATGGGGCCAAGCCCTGCAGATTTTATTCCCTCCTTACTCCACGGAGCCAACAGGATTTCTGGGCAGGATCAAAGCCAAGTAGGGCTGTTCAGAGGCAAAGTTCATCAAGCCCTGTGATTTCCTCGCCTTTTCCCATGAAAAAAA
>VZDJ01000046.1:507807-521762 GCA_008694505.1 Cyanoderma ruficeps
GGAGAAGGGAACGCATCCCTCTGATGCCGGCAGAAATCTTTCCCCTGTCACCGCGGCCCCCCCCCCCCGCCCACCCCTGTCCCCTCGGTCCCAAATCTGCGGGAAAATGGGGGAAAAACCCTGAGAAAAAGGATGTTGGCAGAGGGGCAGGAGGTTTCCCTCCATGCCGGGGCATCAGGTGTGTGCGGGGAGGGGCACTTTGGGGTTTGGGGGGAGGGTTTTTTTTTTGGTTTTTTATCCCCCTCCCGTCCTTGCCCGGTGCCGAGCAGCGGATCCAGACGGTCCTTTCGCAAGGACAAACCCCCCCGAGGCCATGGAAATGCAAAGGAGGCTCGGCTTGGGCTGGGGGAGTCTGGGCAGAGCCGGGGGATGTTGCATTGGCTGCCTAAATTCCCCCCCCTCCGTCCTCCCGCCACTCCTTTCCCTCTTCATTTATCCTCAGCTTTTCCCTCTTTATTTATCCCCAAGGCAGGAATGAACCCGCGGCCACCCCCGTGGCCGGGGATGGGGAACAACCCTGGAAAAAATGTGGGAATGGGGGTCTGGGGAGTGGCACTGGGATCCCCGGGATGCACATCCCAAAAAAAAAAAACCGGAGGGAAGTTCCTTTTCTGCTAAGCCGGCCTGGCCCTTCCCAAATTTACCAAATCCACCGTGCTGCTTTATTGGGTTTTTTTTAAATTTAATTTTGTTCTGTTCTTTCTTTTGTTTTGTTGTTTTTTGGGGGGTTTTTTTTTATTGTTTTTGGGGTTTTTTTGGGAAGAAAGAACCAGAATTTTTTTTTATTCTGGTCATGCAAGCAGCAAACATCCCATCCCAACCACCTCTGTCTAAAAGCCTCGCGGTGATTTGGGTGTTTAGAGCAGAAAAATCTGTCATTTACCACCCCCCCAAATCGTGCCCCCCTCCCCTCCTTCCCCACTAATCGTTTCTAATTAAAGCATCAACTCGTCCTGGATATTTACACTTTGAGAAAATCGGTGAAAAAAAAAAACAAAACAAACAGGGACTGAGAATTTGTATTTTCCTGTGGGTTTTGCTTAATTGTTGTCCCAAAATGAGGGGGAAATGTAAATTTCTCGGGGGGATCAAGCGTTGCTGTGAGTTCTGTCTACCCCTCACAGCTTCTTTTCCTGAAATTGCTGTTCCCAGCGTGAATCACACCGAGCAGGTTCCCCCATCCCTGGGAGCTTTGGGGAAAGTTCAGGGCAGGAAAAAAAGGGGGAAAAAGGATCCCTTGGAGCAGCGATGCTCCATCCGTGGTGATGCTCTGTGAGCTCCTTAAACCCACCAAATAATGCCTTTACAGGCAGGGCTTTTGATTGATTTAAATCAGTTTGATTTATCCTGATTATTTAAAAATAACCAGAGCAGAGGGGCCGATTCCTGTTGGGATTGATGAGTTTTTTAGGGATGTTCTGGTGGAGGTTTTTTTTATTGTGATTATTTAAAAATAACCAGAGCAGAGGGGCTGATTCCCGTTGGGATTGATGAGTTTTTAGGGATGTTCTGGTGGAGATTTTTTTTATTGTGATTATTTAAAAATAACCAGAGCAGAGGGGCCGATTCCCGTTGGGATTGATGAGTTTTTAGGGATGTTCTGGTGGAGTTTTTCGTGCCACAAGAGCCCCCACAGGATTTTCTCCAGTGCAGAGCTGAGCTGTTCAAGCTAAAGCAGCTCCTGGGAGCAGCAACAGGCTCTTCCACACCCAGGGGGCCAGATTAACAGCAAAAATCAGATCCTTTTTCGGGTTTTGCTCCTTTTCTTAAGTGTTGGTGCTGTTCATTTTTTGGTTTGTTTTAAAAAAAAATGATAATAAAAGAGAGATTGGAATGAGCCAAGGAAGGCTGAGGGAATTCCCAAGCAAAATCTGTGGGGAAAGGAGGATTGAATGTGACCTGTTCCCTGTCCTGGAGGAGTTTGGGGTCTGTGGGGAGTCACAGGAGCAGCATGAACAGAATTTAAACTTTTTTCCAGCTGGTTTGCACTGCCTTGACCCACTCCACATGGAATGGGAAAAAAAAAAACCCCAAAAATCCTTTAATTTCATTATTTTATTTTTTTAATCCGTGCTAAGTGGCCTGACTTGGTCTGAACAGAGCCAATGGGCAGAAATGATGCAGAAGGGAGAAGGGTTGGATTCAGGATAGAGGGGAAAAAAAAAAGTTAATAAAAATTAA
Source organism: Cyanoderma ruficeps (assembly GCA_008694505.1). NCBI lineage: Eukaryota > Metazoa > Chordata > Aves > Passeriformes > Timaliidae > Cyanoderma > Cyanoderma ruficeps. Next base: position 509,989 of record VZDJ01000046.1, read on the forward strand.
CAGAGAGGTTCCATGATGGGAATCCCAATCTCCTGCAGGCCAGGACGCTGATCCCAGGAGGGGCTGAATTGGAAGTACAGGGAGATCCCTTTGCTGTGGGAAAAACTGACTGGCATCACTTTTCCTGGGGGTGAGGCAGCTTTGGGATGTGGGGGGTTAAATCCTGTGCCGGGAGAGGGATGGGGAGAGGAGTTCTGATGGAACAACAGGTTTGGGGTTGGATGTGGTGGCATCGCTCTGGACAGCAGTGTCTGTCCCTCCCCGTGTCTGTCTGTCCCTCCCCGTGTCTGTCTGTCCCTCCCAATGTCTGTCTGTCCCTCCCCGTGTCTGTCTGTCCCTCCCCATGTCTGTCTGTCCCTCCCAGTGTCTGTCCCTTCCTCTGTCCCTTCCTCTGTCCCTCCCCGTGTCTGTCCCTCCCTCTGTCCCTTCCTCTGTCTGTCCTGCTGGGCCTGGGGGGGTTCCTGTCCCCTCGGCTGCTCTCGCAGCTCCCGTGTCACACAGTGGGGTGGGATCAGCCCCGTGAAAAACTGGGAAATGCCAGTGAGCAGCGATCCTGGAGGTGCCAGGGCTGTGGAAGAGGATGTGGAAAACTGGGAAAGATCAGTGAGAAGTGTCCCTGGAGGTGCCAGGTATTGGGAAGAGGATGTAAAGATGTGGAAAATTGGGAAATAACAGAGTGAGCAGCGTTCCTGGAGGTGGCAGGCCTGTGGAAGAGGATGTGGAAAACTGGGAAATATCAGTGAGCAGTGTCCTTGGAGGTGCCAGATCTGTGGAGGAGGATGTGGAAAACTAGGAAAGATCAGTGAGCAGTGTCCCTGGAGGTGGCAGGTCTTTGGAGGAGGATATGAAGGATGTGGAAAACTGGGAAATATCAGTGAGCAGTGTCCTTGGAGGTGCCAGGTCTGTGGAAGAGGATGTAGGGGATGTCAAAAATTGGGAAATATCAGTGAGCAGTGGTCCTGGAGGTGCCAGGTCTGTGGAAGAGGATGTGGAAAACTAGGAAAGATCCATGAGCAGTGTTCCTGGAGGGGCCAGGTCTTCAGAGGAGGATGTGAAGGATGTGGAAAACTGGGAAATAGCAGAGTGAGCAGCGTTCCTGGAGGTGGCAGGGCTGTGGAGGAGGATGTGGAAAACTGGGAAAGATCAGTGAGCAGTGTCCTTGGAGGGGCCAGGTATTGGGAAGAGGATGTGAGGGATGTGGAAAACTGGGAAATAGCAGAGTGAGCAGTGTCCTTGGAGGTGGCAGGTCTGTGGAAGAGGATGTGGAAAAGTGGGAAATATCAGTGACCAGTTATCCTGGAGGTGCCAGGTCTTGGGAAGAGGATGTGAAGGATGTGGAAAAGTGGGAAATATCAGTGAGCAGTGTTCCTGGAGGGGCCAGGTCTTCAGAGGAGGATATGAAGGATGTGGAAAACTGGGAAATAGCAGAGTGAGCAGCGTTCCTGGAGGTGGCAGGTCTGTGGAAGAGGATGTGGAAAACTGGGAAATATCAGTGACCAGTTATCCTGGAGGTGCCAGGTATTGGGAAGAGGATGTGAAGGATGTGGAAAAGTGGGAAATATCAGTGAGCAGAGTTCCTGGAGGTGCCAGGTCTGTGGAAGAGGATGTGAAAGATGTGGAAAACTAGGAAATATCAGTGAGCAGTGTTCCTTGAGGTGCCTGGTCTTTGGAAGAGGATGTGGAAAAGTGGGAAATAGCAGAGTGAGCAGCATTCCTGGAGGTGCCTGGTCTTTGGAGGAGGATGTGAGGGATGTGGGGATGTGTGTGGAGACATTTCCCTGCCTGTGGCCCGGCTCTGCCCTCACTGCCCGGCACTGGCCACAGCAGCCCCATGGATTTCCTCAGCCATGCAGGACGAAGCTGTGATGTCCTGCAGGATCCCCTTTCTGTCAGAGCTGGGAAAAGGGATCTAAGGGAAAGAGAAAAGGGATCTAAGAGCTCTTTCCATCTGTACTTTTTGCAATTCAGGAAATGTAAAGGCTGGAGTGAGCCTTGCCAATGGCTCCCTCATTGCTCCAGCAGCTCTCAGTGCAGCACCTGTCCCTGCTCCAGGAGCAGTGCAGGGATGAACTCCTGCCCTGTGCTCCCTGTTCTTTTCTGGGATCTGTTCCCCTCGGCGTGGGTGGAGCAGCCCCCACTTTAAAATGAGTGAAACCCAGGCCAGGTTGTGTCTGCCGTGAGAAACCCAACCTGTGTCTGCTGCACAGCCCTGGCAAGGCTGCGCCCCGGGGAAGGCAGAGAGAGAGAGAGGGGCGATGGTTGTTTTTGGGGACAGGAGGGAGGCAGAGCCCTGGGAGGTGACCTCAGGGACAGCCTGAGCCCGGGGCTGGCACCAGGGCTCCTGAAGCAATCTCTAGAGCTCAGAAATATGAATTGCATCTCCCCACTTGTCTGCTGGATTGGCTGGAATTTGCCTTCATCCCCTCCCCTCCTGCAGCAGGTTGTGGTGAGATGTCAAAATCCATCAGCGTGGCAGCGCAGTCGCTCTGCTTCCATCCCTGCCCCGAGCCTTGGGAATGCCCTTTCTGTACCTCTGTTACAGCAGGGGCTCACCCAGCCCTGGTTCTCCAGGCAGAGAATAATCACAGAATGATGGTTTAGGCCACTCTCGGGTACCAGTTTGGATTTTGGGACGGGTGGTTTGCACTCAGGCAGCGGTGGAGTGGAGGGAAAAGGGGTCAGGGGGGGTTTTTCTGTGTGGATCTAAGTGGTAAAAACCAGCTCTGGCCCATTTCGTGCAGAGGATGCTCTGTGCAAAGGGGAAGGGAAATCATTTCCCAGCCCCGTCTTCTTTGGTGGGACTGAAGAAACCAACTCTGATGGTGTTTGGGTAGTTCCTGGCCCAGTCCAGTTGTGATGAGATGAAATGACTGGACCAAGATCACACCAGGAGATTTTTTTCTCAGCAGGAACTGAAAAATTTGCGAGGTCTTAGCAAGAAGTCTCTGTTTGAAACAAGGGGAGGGCTGGGACTTTCCTAAAGAAAATCCCAAATCCCTCATCTGCTCAGCTTTCAGACTCATTTTATCAAATCTTGTTGTTCTGCTACGTATTAATTGACTTTTTCTTTCCATGTTATGAGGACTTTATTAGAAAAATTAACCTGAAAACCAGCAACTTGACATTCAAAGCATTGGCTGAAGGAATTGCATTCAATAAAAGGCTTTTCCTAACTAAGATAGAGAAAAGGGAATCCTTTTGCTCCCTGGCTGTTTCCAGGGAGGTAAAAGCTGTCCTTTGCAGACATTTGAACACCTCTGAGAACCTGCACTGGGAACGTTTTGAGCACTTGGAATAGTTTGGGTTGGAAGGAGCCTTTTAAAGGTCATCTAATCCCGCCCTGAGCAGGGATATCTTCAACCAGGGCAGCTGGAATTGAGGGATGGGAATGGCACTGCTTTCTCTTGGGCCAAAAAAGGCTCTTTGACCATTCCTCCTAAAAGGTTCAGGCTGGAGGATTTTTGTTGTGGTGTCTCCTAGAAAGGGAAGTCAAGGATTGCTGATTGCAGTGGGGGAAACCAGGATGACTCCCTGGTGTCTCCTTTCCTTTCCTTTCCTTTCCTTTCCTTTCCTTTCCTTTCCTTTCCTTTCCTTTCCTTTCCTTTCCTTTCCTTTCCTTTCCTTTCCTTTCCTTTCCTTTCCTTTCCTTTCCTTTCCTTTCCNTCCTTTTTCCTTCCCTTCCCTTCCCCTGTTTCTCCATCCCCTTCACCAATTCCTCCATCCCTGCTGCTCCAGCGTGCAGGAGGAGGAGATTATTCCACGTTAGGCCTCATGAGAAGCAAATATTTTCCCTTTTCGTGCTCCGGAGAGCGCAGTAAAATCCCACCGGGACGATCCCAGGGCTTCGCCTTTGCTCAGCCTTTCCCCGAGTTGGCGATTCGAAGCGCCCGGGCGCATTTCAAAGGGCTTTATTGGGCATAATGAGAGCACTTAGCGGGCCTTGCGCAAGGGAATCCCGCGGGCGCCGAGTCGGGATGTTCCCGCGGGGCTGGACAGCGGGGATGGACCTGTCCCACCGTTATCCGCGGCGAAATTCCCTTCCCAGGGCAGGATTCCCTTCCCGGGGCAGGATTCCCTTCCCAGGGCAGGCCTGGGCTCATGGTGGTCCCCGAGGAAGAGCCTGAGGGGATGAAGAGCGTGGCTGGAGAGACGGGAGGAGGATGAGGGAGGGCTGGAGGTCGTGGCTGGGAAGGAGAAGGTTCCAAACAGGCACCCGCCGATTCCTGGTGATGTGGAGCTGGGGGATGTCTGCCCTGGAATTCTGCTGGCTGGCACAGGAATAAAAACCACTGGAATGAGGGGGAATGGCAGGGGGAGAAGCTCTGGGCAGAGCACACGGGTCCTGTCCCCCGTGCTCAGCCCCAAGGCTGCGGCAGGAGTGTCCCCAGCCCAAAAAGTCTCTCTAGGAGAAGGTTCCAAACAGGCACCCGCCGATTCCTGGTGATGTGGAGCTGGGTGGTGTCTGCCCAGCCAGGTGGTGGCTGGCACTGGAATAAAATCCACTGGAATGAGGGGGAATGGCAGGGGGAGAAGTCTGGGCAGAGCACACGGCTCCTGTCCCCGTGCTCAGCCCCAAGGCTGCGGCAGGAGTGTCCCCAGCCCAAAAAGTCTCTCTAAAGCCAGCTCTGCTTTGCTGTCACCACCCAGGGACACAGCCCAGAGCCAGGACAGTTCAGTGAGGCTTAACGCTGGAACAGGGAGGAGCCTTCCCATGGGATCTCCATCAGGGTTTTGCTGGAGCAAGTCTAGGGTTGGTCATGCAGAAAAGCCACTCGTGAAACTGTCCCTGCCAACTGTTTCCATCCCTCCTGTGCCACTCGTGATGCTTTCCCCCCCTTTTTGTCCCTTTGAAAGTGGCAGGATTTGTTTTTAAGTCCTGTTGTCGTTTTACAGCAAAACCTGTAAAAAAAAAAACCCATCAGTTCATAAGTTCACTTCAAATTCTACCGGAACTCGCAAAAAAAACCCAAAAAACCGAGGGGAGGGGAACTGATACATTAACTCCCTTGTTCTGAACTCCTAACATAGGGCACGGCTTTCAAAAGCAGCCCGGGAGCCGGGGGCAGAGCGTTCTGCATCACAAAGCTGTTGTTTGTCCCTCTTCCCGGTTTGTCACCTGCATATTCACAGTCCCCTTCCCATCTGGGCGCTGCTGCTGCGACCCAGAGGGAGCTTTGCATTTGTAGAGACGGGGCCATCAAAGGAGTTCAAGGTGCCTTTGGTCTCCTCCTCGCCGCAGTTTCAGTCCTGGTGTTAAACCGGTGGGTTGTTCTCCTGTGGGTACGGTGATAATCGTTGGCAGGGAGGCTGTTGCTCTTTCCCGAGGTGGATATTCCTCCGTGCTGTGAAATTCTTTCCTCCTGTCGCACCTTTGGCACTCTCAGGCTTCACCAGCAGAGTCACATCAGAGCACCTGGGCTGGTTCCCTCCTCACAGCACGGGCCTTGCGAGGGGTTCCAGGTGTCTGGGATGGTCATTTCTCCTCTCCCACCAGGTTCTGTAGGCTCCAAGTGTGGTGGAGAAGGCTCAGGGAGTGCCTCAGCTGTGCCTCGAGCTCAGGCCATGCCAGACCCTCACATTTCCTGGGGTTCCTCGCAGGTTTGGGAACTTTCCTGCTTTCCAGGCACCATTCCCAGTGTTCCCAGTACCTCCCTGGAATGGCATCCAGCTCCCAACTGGAGATGCCCAGTTCCCTTCAGGAGCCCATGCACAGGTTTTACTGCCAGGTTCAGGTGCTTGGTGACATCGTGGTCACCCTCAGAGGCCTGGCAGGGATTGTACACAACCCCCTGGTGACCTGCTCCTTTCTGGGCAGCACTGGAGACCAGTCAGGAAAATCCCAGAACATCTCAGCACCACCCTGTGTCCATCTGCAGGCAGCTGGGCAGAGCCAGGGGTTGGAATTCACTTCAGCCACCACATGTCTGCAATTTCGGTGTCTCCATCCAAGCCAGGGGCTCTTGGCTCTTTTCTTTGAGGAGAGCTGGGCACTTCCTTCTGGTGCAATTCGTGGCTCAGGTGTTTTTGGCTGGTGAAATCTTCTGTGCCAGGGGAAGAGTTGAGGAAGCTCAGAGCAATCTCCACCAAAATGTCATCCAGGTTGAGTCAGAAAATACCCAAAACAAAAGTCTTTGCACACTTTCCTAGTTGTTAAAATCCGTAATTCCCATTACCAGGCTTAAATTCACATGAGTCAAATCAAGTCCTGGATTTTTTATCCATATTTTCCCTGTATTTTATGATCTCTCTAGTGCTCCTTGGTGCATTGGAATGGGTGCAGGAACATTCATGAAACCCAAGCTGGTACTAAAAACCTCTAGATTACCCCTCTCCCGAAGAAATTCATGTTTTGTCCTGTCTCAGCCCAGCGGTTTGAGGGTTTTGCAGCTTCCTCTGTCACATATTTAATCCCGTCTTTAATCCAGGGCACTCCAGGAAACAAATGCATCTTCCTCGTGCTCTTCGACATATCCAGAGTCTCCCACCATCCCTCAAGAAACATCCACAAGTCCTTACCTCGGGATTGTGATAGAACTTTATCTCAAAGCTTCCTAAAGAGAGATCTGAAGTGGTTTCCCTGTCCTGACAGTTATCTTGGCAGAGGGACGCAGCCACAGATGTTTCCCCACTTCAAGAATTCCTCTTCTTTTCTCTGAAATCAAACCTTTTCCCCTTTTCCCACTCTGTGCCTCTTAATTTCACTTCCCAGGCTTTGCATTTCCTCTGCATTTCCGCTGGAAGATGCGGTTTAATGGCCAAAGTCATGCCCACCCACCTTTCCAGGGCTTTATCTCAGCTTTATCCAGCAGAACTCCCAGGGTGGGATGGAGCGGGGAGAAAAGGCAGAGCCCATCCCTGCTGCAGCTGAGCCAAATCCAAACTGCTGTGGGCAGAGCAGGAGCTCCCTGTGCTCCCCGAGGGCTGCACCCTGGCTAATAGAGATATTTCCCCAGGGGTGGGAAGGCAGGAATGGAAATCCTTGAACAGCAGCCAAGCTTTCCATTCAGCCTGTCCCTCTGCCCCCACGAGAACAACAGCGGGGCCTGTGGCTAGACAGACTTGTGTGGCGTGACACAAAACAAGGGAGAAATCCCTTTTTTTTATTTTTTTCCCTGTTGTAGCTGAGAAGAAACGGGACAGTCTGGATAGGGAAATACTACTGGGCATGGGATAAGATTTGCAGGATTTACTGGGAGACCCACAGCTCCTCCGGAGAGGCAAAAATCCGGTTAATGATGGTTTTTTGGGGGAGATCCATGATTGGTTTCTATCCCTCCTGGAGGGAGAATCTTTCCTGAATATTTTACAGTGAAACTTCCTTTAGAGTTAGTGGTGAGAGGTGAGATACAGCTCATGTGGCATCCGTCAGACATTTACTTTGGGATGAGATGAATCCCATCCCAGCCTTGCCAGTTTCCCAACCTTTGCCTGGAAGAGGATCCTGGATTTCTGGGACAAAACTATCTCCCTTTAGACAGGTCAGGTTTGGCTTTGAAACACTCCTAAACATGAGGAGCATCTATCTGTGATCTACATAGACATGTGGAGTGCTGAAAGAGGATATTTCCACTGGAGGACCCTTCAATGTGAATCTTTAGTGACCAAATTTAAAAACCTCTTCACTTGGAGTCCTGGTGCTGCTTTCCACAGGTGTAGAAGAACTGGGTGAAAATCCCATATTTCAGAAGGGCGTTTGAAGGGAATTCCTGTGAAGTTTCAATTTCTTGCATGTCCTGGGAGCAGCCACGGAGACGAATTTGGTGTGGAACAAGTTGCATTAGTGATCCAGAGCAGGAGAGCTGGGAACCACCTCGATCCTGTGGGTTTGGGATGGTGAGGAGCCATCCCGAAGGCTCTGAGGACAGTGAACCATAAAATCCCAGAATGGTTTGGGTTGGGAGGGACTTCAGAGCCCATCCAGTGCCACCCCCTGCCATGGGGCCACCCCTCCCACCATCCCAGGTGGTTCAGAGCCCCATCTTTTGACATATTCTATTCTTTTCCTACAGTGAAGGATTCAGGGGCTGGGAAGCTCAGCCCAGCCTCTCCCCTTTCCCAGGGGAAATCATTTATTAAATCTATAAATTTATTAAATCCATAGAGAAAGGAGCTGGCAGCCCAATCTCCAGGCTCTGCTGCAGCATTACCAGGGCCGTGGGTCATCCCCTGGAAAGATTTGCTGCTGGAAGTGCTCAGGCAGAACAGGAGGCTGGGTGGGAAGGACAGGAGGGAAGTGCAGGGCTGCTTTGACACATAATTTATGTGCTTTATGCCTCAGACTCGTTGATGGCGTGGCTGCAGCGTGATCAATTAGCTGATTTTACTGAGCTGCCCCTTGCCAGTGGCTGGGCCGTGAATATCCTCAGCTCCCTCTGAGCATGAGGAAAAGTGGATTAGCTCCGTTGCTTTTTTTGAAGTGCTTATTTCCTCTCACGTGCTGCGGAGAGGGCAGACTTTAACTGGCACAGATTTAACTGTCTAACAACCCTCAAACACCTGGAGTTAACTGAGATCCATCCCGAACTTGTGGGTTTGCAAAAATAGTCGTGACCGCCACGAAATCCAGGAATCGTCTGATCCATGCTCACGTGCTCCAGGTTGGAGCAAATCTGCCTAAATCAGAACGGTGAAGAAGTCATGGATGTAAGCCCTCAGTCAGCTCTGAGTCACTGCTGACAGGAATATCATCTGGAGAAGGAAGGGGCTCGCTGGATCGCTGCTGTTTCCTAGCAGGACGGGTCATGGATATTAGTGGATTGATTGCAAAACCTCAAAGCCACTTGCAACAGAAAACTGGAGGGCACAGTGGGAACTGGGTTTTGCCTGGGAGAGTGGCCCAGACAGATGGGGCAAACAGAGTTGAAAGGGGATAGATAAGACACATTAGCAGAAGATTGGGGATCAGACAGGGAAATGCTAATTCGGTGGCCACTGAAAGCCCTGGTGTAAGTTGCCCACGGGCACGTTACAGGTCTGTGATCCCGAGGAGCACCGAGTCCATTCTGACTCACCGTGTAGTCTCGGTCTCCTGGTGAAGGAAAGGGTCAAGCTCAGCCTAACAGAGCCACTAAAACTGCACTGAAACTGCCCTACTGGCCAGAAGAGCCTCTGAATTCTAACAGAGAAACTAATTCAGGATTTGTGTAGACTGGCTCGCATTTTCAGCCAGGGATACCTTGGTGGTGTCTGCCAGCAGCATGAGAGTGGTGACCAAATGCCCCTGGCACTGGGGAAACTCAGAATAAATTCAGAGGAATTCTGTCCTGCAGACAGGCTCCAGAAATCAGGGAAACAGGCTCTTGTTGGGTTCTTGCATGCAAGAGCCTATTTTGGCAAGCTCTGGTGCCAGAAGAGCAACATGCAAAACCTTGACTGTCTAATGGACCGCAGGCTTTGTGATTAACCAGGAGACGAGGTAACTCAGGAGCTAAAACACATCCTTGGGACAAGGGACCTCTGGCCGTGTTTCTTCTCTGCCCTTCACAAGCCTGAACAAATAGCTGGGTGTCCTGGAGAGGAGAATCAGAAAGGTGGAAAATGAGAGTTTCCTACAGGCCCAGGCAGGGGCAGCTGCCCAAATCCCATTCCAAGGGACACTGTGAGGTCACTGTCCACATCCCATTCTAAGGAACACTGTGGGGTCAGTGCCCACATCCCACTCCAAGGGACACTGTGAGGTCACTGTCCACATCCTACTCCAAGGGACAGTGTGGGGTCAGTGCCCACATCCCATTCCAAGGGACACTGTGGGATCACTGAGCAGAGCCAGGAGGAGAAGCGGGGCCAGATTTACCTTTAACTCACTGTTTAGAAAAAGAAAAAAACCCAAGAAACCCAACAATTTTTGGGTGAGGATAAGAAGCTCAGCTGGACACGTGTGAGTCAGCGTGGCAGGGCCCCCAGTGAGGAGTTCAGGGTCGTTCTCTGTGCTGTAGGGCTGTGCACACACGGTGCTGACAGCCCCGCCGAGCTGGGCTCATCACCCTCCACCTCAGGGCTGCACATCCCATCCCAGGGAGTCATCCCAGCTCAGGGCTGCACATCCCATCCCAGGGAGTCATCCCAGCTGGGCTCATCACCCTCCACCTCAGAGCTGCACATCCCATCCCAGGGAGTCACCCCAGCTCCCTGTGCAGTCCGTGGAGGAGGGCTGGAGCTTCCTGGCTGTGACTCTGCAGCCCTGTCAGTGTCAGTCCCGGCAGGAAAGGATCTCTCCCTGTCAGGGATCAGCAGAACCGAGATGACCAGTTGGGAGCCCGACTCCTGCACAGGTTACATCAGATGATTTAATTCTGTCGTGCCCAAATCCTTAAGCTCATCCTTCCCTTGGACAAGGAATTTGTATTTCTGCAGAAGTCTCTCCTTTTTTGGGTTCTGTGGCGTTTCAGTGCCAAGTGCTCTTGCAAAATCATTGTTTGTCAAAGATTTTGTCGTTTGGGCTGATTTTTTGTAACCAATAATGAGTGGAGGTACCTGGACAGAGACCAACCTCAAAGCCAATCATGATTCTGATGCTGAAATCCCTGCAGGAGGACAAACCAACTCCTGCTGTCTTCTGAGCCTCTCGTTTTCATGCTTCTGCTGACCTTGCTGATAAGATCTGCACGAATTTATTCATACTCTTGTGCCGTCTGTCTGGTCCTCGAATTCCCAGACTGTTTCTGTTACTGTGAATGAGGAAGAGTTGGGTTTATCTTCAATTTCCTTGATCTTAGAGATGTCAGGAAAGGTGCCTGGGATTTTCTTTGATGCCAGAAGAACACGGTGGCATCAATATAATGGAAGGAGTGAGGGAAGTGTTGTGAACTCTGAACTGACTAAACTTCAGGTCCCCACACAGGTTTTGCTATTAAATCAGTCAGGGTGCTAAGTTGGGCATGGACTTAGCCTTGGGCATCACTGTGCTAAGTTAGACTTTATTATTAATGTTAGGAAAGAATAGACAGAGACATCTCAGGTGTAATTTGTGCAATTTTCAGCCACGTTGACTCTTTTTTTTCTGTGAAATTCTGGCCTTTCCAGAGTGTTTTTATGCAGTAAAAGCTGTAATTGCTTGTGCAAAGGGACTGATGTTCTTCAGGCCCGGGAGGGGGACCCAGGCTGGGGTCAAGGAGGGGCTCATGGAAGGGCTCTCAGATCCATTTCTGCTCTAATCCACCTCTCAGAACTCGTTCCTGCACGAGCCAAGGCTTAAGCAATCCCGCTGCCTGTCCCCATAATGACATTCAGACCTCTTGGCCCCGTGAGCTTCATTGGGCAGAGGTTCTGAAAAATGTCAGATATCCACAAATCTCACCAAAAGGGGCAGTTAAATGGGGTAGAAATGTGAGCAGAGTCCTCCCAGGGGCTGAAGGGTGTGAGCACGTGTGTGTGTGTGTGTGCACATCCATGTTCCCTGGACATCCTAAATCCAGACAGAAGAGTCAGGGCTCACCAGGTTCAGTGCCCACAGAATAACTCCTTGTTCTGTTTATTGTTTTATTCGTTTCACCTTCTGTTTCATGGAGTTATAGAGCACTGAAGGGTTTGGGTTGGAAGGGACCTCTGAGGTCCCACCCCCTGTGATGGGCAGGGATGTCATTCACTGCTTCAGGTGTCTCAGGGCCCCATCCAGCCTGGCCTTGGACACTTCCAGGGATGGGCCATCCACAAGCTGATCCAGTGTTTCACCACCCCCTGAGCAAAGAACTTCCTTCTAACTTCTCATTTAAATCTCTTCTCACTTGGTTAAAACTGTTTCCATTGTCTAATCCCTCTCTGCCCATGTAAAAAAT
>VZDJ01000046.1:521806-556144 GCA_008694505.1 Cyanoderma ruficeps
CCTTCCTTCCCTCCCTCCCTCCCAGTCTGAGATGTGATTTATGAGAGGAGTGGGCCATGCCAGGAATCTCCTCGTTGCTTTGAGGATGGGATGAAGAGGAGGAACCTCCTCATCAGGTTTCAGGTGAAGGAAGCACTCCAATGCTTCGGAGATCCGTGCTTCCCAGCCACAGCTGTGTGTCACTCCCTTTTCTGGTGGATTGGTGCTGGCAGCTCCCAGGGATGTGTCCTAGAAAAGTCCAGTGAACCCCTTCTGTGAGGATTCTTTGGGGAGAAGAAGGATTTGTCATGAAGGAAGGTAGTTAAATACAGATATAATACATAAGCCTGTACTTATATGCATAGATAGGTAGATCACATATCCCTCTGCTTAGCTTTGGCTTCTGCTCCAAAGACAGTTGGAAATCATGGAAAAATATTCCTTTGAGTGTAACAAACTTTGGGACAACCTATTTGTCTCGTGCCTTGGACTCTGAGATCCTTCAGGAACCTACAGAGTTGCTTCATGCCTTGATTCTGAGCCAGGAAAGTGCTGCTTTGGTGCAATTCCTTTGTCTCATGTCTGAGGACTCCGAGCTCCTTTAGGTCTTGGATCCTTCCAGTTGCTTCACCCTTTGATTCTGGGCCAGGAAAGCGCCGTGTTTGCTCTGTGTTTATCCTCAAATACCAGGGCAGTTCTGTTCATTCTCTGCGCTCGGGCACTGGGCTGGGTGGCAAGGCTTGCGATGAAGGCTGGGAGCAAGGGAGAGTTTTCCTGTGCTGATCCACGGCACGTTATTATCCACGCTATCGGGGACAGGCGGTAATAACGTATGGAAATTACAGGCATATCTCAGCCCCATCTCCCCTATCCCAGCGCAGGGGAGAGAAGGAGCCCGGTTAAGGCTTGTACATATCTGACAAGGTGCAGCAGAACTTGGCTGGGAGCTGGATGGGGTTTTGGGGCATGCAAAGGCAGAATTGCAGAACTCGAGCTGAAGTTGCGTATCTGAAGGACACGCACAGAAATTGACGTTTCTTGGCAGATAAACAGAAATTGGAGGCGGGCGTCCTTCAGAACTCACCAAGTCCATCTGCGCCCTGTGCAGCCTGAGCTGCACCCAGTGATGGGTGCTGAGCTTTCCCAGCCCCACAGGCTCCTGGCTGAATCCCCAGCCTTGGCCGGGCCTCAATCAATGTGAATAATTGATTGGGTACTTCTGGGGAATGGCACAGCCTGTTGGCGAGGGCGTGCTGCTGAGATTTTTGGGAAACTCGGGTTCAAAACCCCTGCTCTGGATGGAGCAGAGGAAGCTCGTGAAGCTCGTTTTCCCATCCCGTGGGTAGGTGCCATAACCACGGAGGTGCTGACTCGGAGTGTAAAGGGGACATTGCGTCCTCCAAATTCACTTTGGGAATGGCACCTTAGGGGCTGGGCACCTGAACAAATTACCACGAGGTGAGTTAGGGTGTGAACTCATCAGATGCCAGTTTTTCTGTGGTAACTGCCCGTGTGAATGCTCTTTCCCTGCAATAAACACGAGGTGGTTCATATTTACCAGGGGGCAAGAACGTTCACACGGGTGTTCACATGGCTCACACCCTGGTTTGACTCCCAGTAACTTGGGCCTGTGCCTCTAACCTCAGTACCCTTGAGAAGCCACCCCGAAAAATAAAAATCCAACTCCTCTGCTTTACATAAACCACAGTTTTGCCATTTCTTCATTTCACGTTACAATTACTTCAGTTCATCTTTGGTTTGCCGGGGAGGATTTGCTGAGGTTGACTCCACTGCTCTGTTTTGGCAGGGAACTCGAGGTCCTTGAGGTTCTGGTGGCCAGGATCAGCCAACAAGGGCAGATAATCTACAGGCATCACACCATCTTTTCTTGCCTCATAGTCAGAGGCCTTCCGGGCACTGACAGAATATATTAATATTCCTGTTTCTCACAGCCAGCTCCCGAGCCCTGAAGAGATTTAAACGTGTAGAGATACGAAGTCAGGCACATCAAAATGCTCTTTAGCCAGTGGAGAAAGGGTGGTGTGGTTGTGGGATGAGCAGGGCTCCAAGGTTGCCTTGAGGTCACCAGGTGCTTTTCCAAGTGCTTTCCACAGACCTGGGAAAAGTGTTCTGAAGGAAAAACGTTGATTTTCTGGAGGAAAGACCTTGGAGCAGTGGTCTATGAGTCTGCCAGTGCTGCACAGATAGAAACCTTGCCCAGGAGCAGGCACAGCTTAACTGTGCACTAGCCTGAGCACAGAGCAAGGGAAAATGCCCTCAAAATATCCCAAGAACTGGACTGAGTGTTCCAGTCAAATAAAAGCACCCACAAAACTGACAACCCACTTGCTTACGGGCTGGGACTTTGTCTCACCATGATCCCAAAGGCTGACTCAAGTTATCTGAGGCATCTCCTCTCAGGTGAGGTGGGGAAGATTCAATTCATCCTCAAGGAAGCTTTCCACCAGCTGGGCACAAGTCTGCTTTGAAAGCAGGGTTTTCTCAGAACATCTGGGCATGCTTTTGGTCTCCAGGAGTGGCATCTGTGCTCTGCTGGGGGACAGAACCTTCCCTAAGAGACCTCTGGACCAAATTCCCTCGCTTAATTTTAGCCGTGGAATGCTCAACTATCTGAACCAACCATCTTAGAAAGTTGGGCCCCTTCTGAGGGCGATTCATCCTTCCTGAGATTGGGATCTCCCGAGTGGATGTGATGAATCACTGTCTGGAGTTGCCTGTCTTTCTCCATCCACTCCAGAAATGGCCTAAACACCTCCCTTTTAGACAGGTAAAGTTGGGAGGGATGACTGGGTGCCTGAGCACCCCACAAATATCATTGATGTGATGCCAGTTGGTGTCTGGGAGGTTTTTTTAATCCCTATTTTAAGAGAGGCTGATGAGAAACCTGAAGTGTTTGTCAGGTCCATGACCTTCCTTGTTGGTTTTGCTTGGAGAAAAGAGGTAAAAAGACCCAAATCTTCTTCAAACTCTTCCGATTTAAACACAGTATTTTCCAATACAATATTTGCAGAATTAGTGCAAAAAAAAAAAAAATCTGGACTGTTGTAGTTAATAACAAAGTGTGTTTGGGGACTTTTATTTCTGGGCTTTAAGTGGCATCTGGCTGATAAAGACCAGAATAAGATTTTTGCAAGGAAACGATATTCCATGAAAATCTTACATTTGTTTTTTTCTGGAGCAGCTGGTCCTGGCCACTCTAGGAAAGGGTTGGTGACCTCAGGTCTCCAAAATCACATTTTTTCCTTTAGGACTGGATCATTGCTACCAGCCTGGTATAACCATTTATGGCTGTGATGGGGACAGCCAAGACTTTGTAGAGAAAACAGAAGCAATTTTTCATCCCTGCACCCTTCAGAGGGCAGCTCACGGTTTGTGAGCGGCAGTGGCCGGGTAGAACTTTGGCAGTGCTTTGGAGAAATACTGAGTTGTGTTTGTTAACTACAGAACCACAGAAATAATGGAAATGTAGAAGGGATCTAATTGGAAGGGACCTTGAAAATCATCTCATTCCAACACCCTGCCATGGGCAAGGACACCTTCCACTATCCCAGGCTGCTCCAAGCCCTGTCCAGCCTGGCCTTGGACACTTCCAGGGATCCTGGGGCAGCCACAGCTTCTCTGGGCACCCTGAGCCAGGGCCTGGCCACCCTCACAGCCAAGAATTTCTTCCCAATATCTAATCTAAATCTCTTCTCTTTCAGTTTAAAGCCAAGCTGAGAGTTGGTTTAAAACCCTCTCCCCCTGAACTCGCTGTTGGATATTTTTTGTGTGTGTCTATGGCTCAGGAGGATGAGATTCGTGGTGGAAAGCTTTTGTCCCCCAAAATGAAACATCTGGTTTATGATTTCCATGTAGAACCCTTTTTTTTAGGGCCTAACTCCCCCAGAGGACAATTCAACCCCATCTATTCCAGCCATCTATCTTAGGACAGAGCAAGTTGCATTTCTGTGGCCCTGATGATTCAGCTGTGAGGTCAGAGAGGTCCTGGGTGATATCATTAACTGAATTCCTAACTCTGAGGTGTTCCAGAGAGATTAGATGAACTCCATTGAACGTTGGTTTCTGCCAGGAGCACGTGTGAAATTCCAGACCTGGTGAATCCAGAGGTTTTTTTTGGTTTTTTTTTTTTGGTTCCTGTTCATATCTATTGAAGTCCTCTAGCCTTGAGTACACATTTAAAGCTGGAATGGTGTGAACTGGCACAGTTTCATAGCCTGGAGGTTGGGGACAGCAGGTGACAAATGTCACACTAACGATGTTACAGCAGAGGTGAACCTCCAGCTCCTCGTGGCTGGGGAAGATAATGCCTGCACAGAGTCAGGGCTTGAGGGGTTGGCTAGTACCTACACGTCCTCCCAAAATCTAATTGTGCTGATCCTCCAGCAGCCCTGACTCCAGGGAACTTTCTAACCATGCTCTGGAATCTTCCTTCTTTGCTCTGCTCCCCAGTGAGAAAGCCTCTGTCTCCAGACTGATTTCATAAGAGCAGGCCTGGCTGTTTCCTGAGGTTTTTGGGGATGTGTGCTCAGAGGCGGCGGCCTGGGGTTGGGGAGGTTTCCCCAGAACATCCTGAGCAGTTGAGGGATGTCATCACAACTCCTGTGGCTTCGCAGAGCGTGGGTCTGGTCTCCAGTGACCTTCAGAGCTCCATGGCAACTTGGTTCTTGTGACGATTTTCCTGTTCTTGCCTGTATGGCAAAAGCGATTACAACTGAGTTTCGCAGTTAATACAAAGTTTCAACTCTGTAAAATTTAAGCAGAATTGACCTCGTTTTTCTCCAGTTGAAACATCCAACTACTTTCCTGTAACTCCACAATGCCTAAACACCTTTCCCTTTGCTTTCCTGTTCTTTGCATGGTGTTTCCCCTAGGATTTAAGGAACTCTTTCATTTTTTGGTACAGTGCAATCCACGCCGTATTTAGGAAGTCAGAGGGAATGGTGGGAGCAGCAAGTTCAGCTCCTTAGCATAAAACAGGTCCATATTTTCAGGGCTTTCTTATAAATACTGAGAGCTTGATCCCAGAGGTGACTGGGGTCCCCTGGAGCCCTGGATGGATAAGGTTTAATTGCCAAATATTCTGTGAGAGTGGATTTAGTAAAGGCAGAATTAACCCTGCTGGACATTTTTGTGTCCATGCTTCCCCTGTGTTGATCTCAGTCTGTGAACTGAGTCCCGTCCCAGGAAATTCCAGTATTAGTGATTGATAGTTTGACCCATTTGGAAGTTTGGATCTGGGATGTAAAGGTCTGTGGGCTCATTTCTTAGGATTGCAGTGAGGATTCCACCACATTTTCCCCATGTCACCCAAACAAGTTGGGCTGAAATGCATTTTTTGGGAGGAGCTTTGAGCTGAATCTTGACGATGCCGACAGGCTGGGAGAATCCATCCTTTCTCCTGAGGGGTTTGGCCAGTTGGGGAATTCATCGACTTCACCACCCTTCAGGTCTGTTTCTGAGCTGAGTCCGGCTGCTTTCAGTGAACCATCACTGCTTCCCATTTCACTTCCAGATTAGGAAAAATGCTTCATATAATCCAAGTGTCTGGTTGGGAGTTTGTCATTTCAAGAGTACTTGGAGCAGATGATTTCAGGAGTGTCCTGTGGACCCTCTGGATCCCTGGAGATCAGGGAGCAAGTCGTTCTTGTGCTCTGTCCCAGGCTGGTGAGAAGAACAGAACTCTGCTTATGGTCATAATGCTGCTGATCTTGTCTGTCTTGGGAGCAGAGGTGGGATGGCAGAGTAAAATTCTCAGTGTCTGTCCTGAAATTGTCTCTTCTAACAATAAAGAAGTCGAGTTTGTGACTTAGACCTGACTTAGTCATGGGTGCCATGACAGCCCAGTCAGATCTAAGGACCTTTGGTGACATTCATTTGTTGTTTCCTGCCTCAGAAGAAAAAGTCCTATTAACCTACCCAAAACCTGAATTATCTGTGAGAAATAAATGCCTTTGACTGTTTTCTACTCACCACGCCGCTGTTATAAGGGATGCTGGCTGCCTCTGGTGAAACAGATTTGCTGCTCTTTGATACAAGCAGCTCTTAATGCTTTAAGCTGGAAAAAGATTTAGGAATTTAAGTGGGTTTTTAGGTTTTTTTTCATTGTTACCAGTGTTAGATTTGTACAAAATGGAGGGGTTTGGAGCAATACTGAAGTCCACCACCTCCCATCACGGAGGGGCATCGCTGTGACCTCTCCCTCTCCCTCAATACAACTTTTTAGTCAGGTTTGTACCGCCCGGGGGCTTTGGGAGAAATTAGAACCTGGGTCTAAGGGTTCGCCTGCCCGTGGAAGTCCCAGCAAATTAAACTCCTGATCGAGTTTCTGCGGTGCAGCAAGTCACCACACATCAGCTGACCCCTGGTACCTGCCCGCGTGTGCTCACGGCTCGCCCGCAGCAAGCCGGGTAATTAGGCTTTGCTTACCCACAATAAAAAAGGGTTAATTTAAATCACATTCGCCAGCCTTTGCTGTAGGCTAGGGATTCACATGTGTAGGATGGCTGTGGGTCAGCCAGCACTGGGGAGTAATTTGAGCTTGGCTGGCTTGACCATGAGGTTGAGCCCTGGGTGGAGACGGGGATGGGGAGTGAGGTGGTGTCTGAGCTCTGGTTCCTTCAAGGATGTGCTCCAGGACATCCACACTCACACATCTGTGGGATTATGCCCTTTTCTGACCCAGAGATGGGACAACTGAGAGGTATTTTAAAGACTTTTGTTCCATTTTCAGTCTCATGTGAAGGGCGAGACACTACAGATGTTATAATTCACACCATCACAATCAGAAGCCAAACTATTTTTTAATTACAACACATTATAACCGGTTTTTGGCCTATCAGCTTTTGCCACACAATGCTGTTAATGCCTTAAAGCCAATCATCTAAAATTACCCCTCGTGGGTCCTACTACAATACACTTTTCATAGTTCTATTTCTCTAAAGTATCCAGTCTTATTTGCAAGGCCATCCTTTGAAACTGGTTTCCAGTTCCATTTTTCTCCACAATGTCTGTCCTATCCCATGGCATTTCTAAGTCAGCATTTTCTATCTGGATGTTTGCACACAGATCCACACTATGTGAGCCTTCTGTCAGGCTTTGAGAATCCTCTACAAATCCATTTCCCACAGAAACCTGCAGCACAAACATCTTCCCCTGTCTCCTTTGTGGTCGATAAGGAGGAGAAATGGGGGATCGTAGTGAGAAATGATTCTCACCCTGAAGATGTTTTAAAAAAAATTGGAGTGAAAGCACCTTGATGGTGTTTCTTAATTCTCTTAATTGCTGAAAGGGAAGCTGGATGGGTGGCTCAGATGGAGAGCACTCCGTGCCTGCTGGAGGTTCTCAGCTGGACAAATGGATCTCACCTCCCATTACAGTTTTATCAACCAATTTTGCCTCCACCTGCCTCTCAGAAGGCCTCAGGTCTCCCAGACATCCCGTGTCAGACCTGCTGATAGCTCAGAAACTGTGGCCTAAATATGGAGCACCTTCCAAAGAAAAATGAGTTACTTTGAGACATCTTCTTGCAGATTGTTCAGCTGCTGCTGACTCTTTGTATTTTGTGAGGAATAGGAAGGGATGTGCTTCCACTCCTGGTTGCTCTGCGATGGTGCCCCATGTAGGTAAATCATTAGTGATTTCTGTGCATTTTATAGGTGTTCACGATGACTCAGAGAACTGGAAATTCTCTGCAGGGTGCAATTCCTGCCTTCATGTGAGCCAAAATCATAGAACTGGTCAAGTTCCAAGGTACTGAGTGCACAGGAGATGAATGAAGAGGCTTTGAGCTCAGAAATAACGACCCAAGCACTTATTTACTCGTTCAAATCAGTATCTTTCAATAGCCTGTACAGTGCTGCAAGTTTCTTTTCCCTAACAAAGATAACCTTTTCCAAGTTGACTTCTCTAACACAGACAGTCCTTTCCATAATCTCAGTTTTGGGATTCCTCATTTCTTGTACAATCCTAAGCAGGGAAAAGGATTAAAAAGATTTTAGTCCTGTGGAAATAGCAAATTTCCAAACAGAACCATGATAACCCTGAGAGTTTGATACATTTGGCTAAATGTAGGTGATTAAAGCCATTTGAGCCTTCCCTGGAGTCCATTTGCAGCTTTCCCACAGATCCTTCATCATCTTATCTTGTGCAAGTATCTCACAGAGGGTTTTTCGCATGTAAATATTTAGGAAATATTTAGCTGATTGAATTGATTCCTGAGCTTCAGATCCAGATATTCCTATTTGGCTTTCTGCACTTTTCAGTGCCTGGTGAGTGATCCAAGTCAGTGGAGATTTAAGGTTCCCTGTACTGTGTGTACAGGGGTGTGCAATGTCATCCCGAGGGATGCTTGGTGTCACCCCAGGAACCCACACGATTTAGGGGAGGCAGGCTGGAGCCAGGTGGATGCTGGAAAACACCTCAAATGGTACTCAACACACCTGTGCTCAAGCAGCTGAATTCCAGCCTGAGAATTCGACATGTGATAAACTATGAGGGGGGAAAAAAAAAAAAAATCCAGAGAATTTCAAGCAGGCAATTTCTCCCAAAAGGCAGCAGTTGGGAGGTTTGCTTTGGAATGTCTGCTTCCTGACTAAAAGTGGGTTTATGTAGAGTAGGGTCAGCTAACTTATGTGCAGCGGTGAAGATTTATCCTGGGAATAATGGGAATGATGGCTGAGAGCTCTGCTAGCCTGGCCTTGGAGTTCTTGACTATCACAGGGAGCTGTTGATCATGGAGACAGGGGGTTGAAATACAGAATTTGGGAATTCTAGGATGTTAAGGGGCTGGAATGGATCTGAAGGATTATCCTCCAGTCCCAATTCCCCCCACCATGGGCAGGGACACCTCCCACCAGGCCAGGCTGCTCAAGGCCTTTCCAACCCGGCCTTGAGAACTTCCAGGGCTGGGCCACCAACCTGAAAATATGAAAGAAAAGAATGACCAACCTCCTGTGTTTTGGTTCAGCTGATTTGGATCAGGCTGAGCCAATGTTCAGGGAAGTGGAAGTTCACTTTGATGTGTGCAGATGAAGGAAGCCCACAGTTTCCAGGCGCTGGTAACCTACTGCCTGCCACTGATCCTAAATTGACTTTAAGTAGCTCTCACTTTCAAGAGTAATCGAGTAGTACTGATTTAGATCTTGGTCTGATTATTGTTGGAGAAGAAAATTAAGGTGTTTGTCTTACCTAGAAGGATAAGTCGTGGCGTTACACAGGATAATCTTCAATTTACTACCAGAAGCAGCTGCACCAAAGACAGGCAGGTTATCAAAGCACTGAACTTCCTTGGCTATATTAAAAAAAAATGCATCATCCTCAGGTGACTGATTGCAGCGGAGCTGCTGCGGCCTGACACGTTCGCAGCCCTCAGCAGCACTGCAACACCTGTCCATGACCTCAACTTAATCCAAAGTCAAGGGCAAAGGAAGAGATTTAAGCCTCTCTGCCCGGGTGCAGGCTCGGAGCACACGCATGGACAGTTGCAGCAGCTCTGCTGGCAGGCAGCAACTTGCGAATTACTTGATCTCATTCACTGTGTGCCAACACCTCTCTCCTCGTCACCTTGGTGAGTAAACACAGGCCGGCAGAGCCTCCGCGTTTGTGGAGAGCGTTGCCATGCCGACCTGCACAACTCCGCAACCCCACACGGGGAGCCCACAGGAGGGGACGGGCCCTGCACGGGCACGCACCCCTCAGCCCCGGTGTGAAATGAGGGGGGACAGGGAGGCACTGCTGAGGGGCCAGGGATGGAGCTGATGGGCACACGCCCCTCAGCCCCAGTGTGAAATGAGGGGGGACAGGCCTGCAGAGCCCATGGGAGCACTGCTGCCAGCCCAGGGATGGAACTGATGGGCACAAACCCTCAGCCCCGGTGTGAAATGAGGGGGACAGGGAGGCACTGCTGAGGGGCCAGGGATGGAGCTGATGGGCACACGCCCCTCAGCCACCCACCATGTGAAATGAGGGGGGACAGGCCAGCAGAGCCCATGGAGGCATTGCTGAGAGCCCAGGGATGGAGCTGATGGGCACAAACCCTCAGCCCCGGTGTGAAATGAGGGGGGACAGGGAGGCACTGCTGAGAGGCCACAGATGGAGCTGATGGGCACAAACCCTCAGCCCTGGTGTGAAATGAGGGGGACAGGGAGGCACTGCTGAGAGCCCAGGGATGGAGCTGATGGGCACACAGCCCTCAGCCCCGGTGTGAAATGAGGGGGGACAGGCCAGCAGAGCCCAGGGGAGGCATTGCTGTCAGCCCGGGGATGGAGCTGGTGGGCACACACTCCTCAGCCACCCACCATGTGAAATGAGGGGAGACAGGCCAGCAGAGCCCAGGAGGGATTGCTGCCACCCCAGGGAAGGACCACTGATGGGGTGTCAAGGTTTTTGGGGTGTCTTTATTGAAGACTATGGCGGTAGGTGGTTGTAAAAGTAAAGTCCTTTATTGCATGGCTGAATCAGCCTCACGAAGGCAGAGTTGTAAGAGTCTGAGCCAGTAAAGTTCCCGTGTCCCATCTTAGCAGCAGCAGTAGAGGCAGCACCTGTATTCTGTGTCCCATGAGCTCTTTATCAGTAGCAGCAGCAGCATTTGTGATGTTTCGAGTCCTCTGTGTGTGTGTTCTCAAAATAGTACATTTTATTCTAATTTTGGCCAGTCAGGCTTAAACACGAGTTTCTTACAACAGTGTTGGACCTGTCTTAAGTCGAAGTTGATGTGCGACAATTTCTGTAAATCCTTACACAAATTCTACCCATGTAGCTCTATCTGTTCTATCCAGGAATTTCCAGCAAGGCTACGTGATTTTTGTTATGACTAGAGTTTAACTAACTTTGCAAAAGTTAGCTAAACTCAGCTTTGAATCAGCTTTTAGGTCCTTTCCTTATTAACCAACTCAATCTCTTTCTGCTACAGCACTTTAAAAAAAATCCTTTACTTATTTGAAAACTAAATGTGCATTTCTACCTCATGCCTGTGTGGACTTATGTATTTTAGCTTTTCTAAGGTTCTAACTCGGTCCTCTGGGCATTCCTTGTCTTGTGTGGGTTTGGATATTCCATCAGATGGGGTCGATACAGCTCCGGAGTGAGCACACCCGGACTGCCGGGCTCTGTCCCCTGCTCGTGCCAGGAAGGTGTTGACAAACTGGAGGGTAGTCAAAGAGCCAGAGGGCTGGAAGGACTGATGCTGATGAGCAAAGATTAGCTCCAAGTGCTCGCCTGGGCCAAGGAATGAGAGGATAATAGCTCTGAGATGTTTTGTTAGGTGTATGTGGTAGAGGAAAGCAAGGAGGGATCGTTCCCTAGGGCAGCAGGAGCATAATTTGGAGAAGGAGAGGAAGGGGGGTACCAGTTAAATATCAGAGCAAACAGCTTTGCCTGGATGCTCTGGAGTGACAGGGTACAGAGGAGTGATGTTAAAATGATGGAAGTATCGTAATTTGATTTATTCAACATGATCCCAGGCAAGACCATGGGATTGTGTGATGGAGGTTTCTATTTTACTCCTGGGTGGTATCAAATGAGTGATATTTCACTGGAATTCAGTGAGGGTTTATCTTCAGCTGGTGAGACTCTCCAGAGGTGCCCAGACTTCAGTGAAGATGTTGCAGAATCCAAAGATTCTGGGAGAGGCAGTGGAAGGGTTGGAATTCAGGATGTGACTGGATGGTCTCTCTAGGCATTTATCTGTTCCCCAGCCTCAGGACTTGGACATTCACTCGTTTAGATGCAAAATGGTGAAATTGGTCACAATTTCGCAATTGAATGGTCACAAATTGCCAGTTTGTGACTTTTTTTGTACCAGGGATGACAAACTGTACAATTATAACTTCCCACTGCCTGCAGTTGTTTGCTGTGACCAGGTCTGAGCCTTCAAGTGAATCAGGAAACTTCTTTTCTGACCTGATCAACCACTGCATCCAGTGCCCACAACATCCTTCCCTCTCAGCTGGAGAGGCGTGGATTTGATGGGTGCCCTGGTTGGATGGTCACCTCCAGAGAGTGGTGGTCAGTGGTTTGAGGTCCATGTGGACATCAGTGACCCCCAGGGTCCCTCAGGGGTCTGTGTTTCACAGAGTGGTGGTCAGTGGCTCGAGGTCCATGTGGACATCAGTGACCCCCAGGGTCCCTCAGGAGTCTGTGTGGTGTCCAGTGCTGTTTAATTCCTTTATCAGCGACGTGGGCAGTGGGATTGGGGGCACCCTCTGCAGATGGTCACCTCTGCAGAGTGGTGGTCAGTGGCTCCAGGTCCATGTGGACATCAATGACCCCCAGGGTCCCTCAGGAGTCTGTGTGGTGCCCAGTGCTGTTTAATTCCTTTATCAGTGACGTGGGATTGGGGGCATCCTCTGCAGACAACACCAAACTGAGCGGTGCAGGTGGCACAAGGGAGGGAACAGGTGACATCCACAGGGACCTGGATGAGCTCCAACAAGGCCAGGGCAAGTTCCTAGACCTGGGGAAACCCCAGGATCAGTCCAGGCTGGGGAAGAAGGGATGGAGTTGAATTTGGGAGTGCTGGTGTGTGAGAGGCTGGACCTTCCCTGACCACGTGCACTTGCATCCCATAAATCCAGGGCTGCATCCCCACAGGAGAGGGAGGTGATGCTTCCTCTCTAGCCTGCCCCCAGGAACCCCCACCTGGAATGCTGCTCCCAGCTCTGGAATCCTCAGGATTCAGGAGGATCCACAGGAGCAAGGCCAGAGGAGGCCACAGGAATGCTGAGAGAGCTGGGATTGCTCAGCTTGGAGAAGAGAAGATCTAAGGAGACCTTAGAGTCCCTTCCAGTGCCTGAAGGGGTTTGCAGGATAAATGGGGACAAACATTTTAGCAGGACCAGCTGAGACAGGGCAAGTTTTTAAATGTTTTCAAACTAAGGGAGGATTGATTCAGATTAGGAATGAGGAATACATTTTTTTATGATGAAAATGGCACAGGTTGCCCAGAGATGTGGATAACCCATCCATGGGAACATTGAAGGCTGGCCTGGGCTCTGAACAACCCCACATGCTTGAAGATGTCCCTGGGCATGGCAGAGGGGTTGGGCAGAGGAGCTTTGAAGGCCCCTTCCAACCCAAACTGTTCTGTGATTCCACAAATGGGAATTCTCTCACTTAGGTTGTGATAACTGAGTTATGATTGAGCTGCTGCCTGAAAGAACCTTTCCGTTCATCAGCTCTAGCAGGACTTGGGTGAATAATCAGACCACATTTAAGTAACTACATTTTAGGTGGTTTATGTTTGGTGAGATGGGTCCTACCTGAGCTGCAAATGAGTTTTTGAGGAGCTCCTGAGTGCACGAGAACAGAGAATTCTTTGTCAGAGCCCCCAAGCTCAGGTCAGTGCTTTCCTTTAGGTTTCCCTGAGTGGGGATGAAGGGAAGAATTGATCTGGTGCCACTCAGAGGAGTAGGACACAGATATTCCCCTCCTCGAGACACACCCTCAGTGTGTGAGGTGGGCATTTCTCAACTCCCCATGATTAAAGGGTGTGAAAAGGGCCCTACCTACAACAGAGGTAAAAAAAGAATCTCAAGATCAACATTGTTTAAGCGCCGTGCTACTTCTCTCTTTAGCACCCTGCTGATAAGCAGCCAGCATGTTCCTTAATCAAAGATTCGGTGTTTAAGAAGAGGCTCCTCCCAGAAAATGGCCAAAAAATGCACATAATTGTAGCAAACGGTGGGGGATTATTGATTGACCTGACGAGATACTGACAGGAGGAGGACAGACAAAATTTTGGGGTCTCCATGAGTGTGGTGGAATCCCAGTGTGGAGTCACATCAGATTCCTGTGGAGGAAGGAGGAGGGGTTGTGTCATCGCAGCCAAGGGGGGGTTGGTATCTTTAGGGACACGCTGGCTGCTGAATGCTGTTAAGGACCTGAGCCCTGGCTTTCTCAAAGTCCAGGAGTGGGGCTGTTTGACCCCACCTGAGGGCCTGTCATGCCAGGGAGCTGACAGAGATCCCTGGATTCCAGCAGCCGTGTCACGGTACGTTCCGTCCTGCTCCAAAATACCTTGGGATTGGATTGGTACAGAAAGGACAGAGCTGGGATGAATTATGTCTGTGGTGAGTTCCTTCCAGCTGAGACAAACTGGGGAGCAAGATCTCCCCAACCAAATCCATCCAGAGATCCTCTCCACCCCTTCTCCCAGCCCTCCATGAAGGCTTTTCCACCCTTCTCCATGAGGATTTGGTGGCTCACTGCACGGGGACCCTGGTGGTCCTTCGGCAGTAACTCCTTTAGGTGAGTCAAAAAGCGGAGCCTCCACCCCGCTGGCCGAGCCGTGCTGAACTTGTCTCAGCTGGAAGCCACTGTTTGCATATTTTCCCATAGCTACTGGAATCTGTTTGATTCCAGGCTGAGGTGTGACACGCAGCTCCCCAGCTCCTAGATGTGAGCTCGCCTGCTGGGTTTGGATCGTCTCCCAGGGGCTGAATTATCCAAGAGAGATGCAGGTTTTTCCTTCACCTTCACGGTGTGGCATCCCAGGATTTGGGCTGCACGAGGACTGTAAGGCCTCAGGCGCCCAACATTTGGGGCTGAAGCAATCCTTTTGCTCAGTATTGACCCAACACACCTCCTCTCACAGCCCGAGGTAGGAGCTGCGTGGGGCACATGGCAGGAGCTCTGCCATGCAGCAGCATTCCCCGGATTCCTGGGTCATTGAACAGCTCTGAGAAGCTCCAAGGTTATTATCAATTATGCTGGTATCTAGATTAGTCCCTGCTCTGCCACCTTATCAGTAACAGAGCCATAAAGCTGGCCTTTGGGGCTCTTATCTCCTCTCTTGGATCAAATCCCAAATCTTGGTTGCGCACTCAGTTGATCTCGTCTGCGCCGGGCATCCAGAAACTGCCAGCAGGTTTGCTCAGGGTGTAAAAACATGACCAGAATCCTGATTTACTTCATCCCAAGCCCTCTGAAGCCAGCTCTTTCCAGGAAATACTGATTTCACTCAAAGCACATTGAAACAATGCACTTCCAATGAAGGGAACAGCAAAAATGCCTTTTGATTTCCAAACCTTCAGGAGCTGAGCTCCAGGTGAGGACAGCCTGTTCTCCCAAGGAACAGCCTCACCACAATTCCTTGTCTGTCTCTGTGAAAAAAAGAGGAGAAATAGCAGAAAAAAACCCCACAACCTGAAGAATGATATTCTCAAAAATGAGAGGTTTGATTTGGCTGCCCTGGTGGGGTTTTTTTTCACCTATCCTAAAAAAGCTCCACAAACAGGAGCTCCCGAGTGGTTTTAAAGGGGAGCTGATAAAAGTAGACACTAATAATGTACAAACCACGTGGGACAGTGGGTGAATTCAAAATTTAAAGTGACCATGAGGTTCAGGGATCTAATCTGGGCCATGTTTGTGTGATTCTCTTCAAGGCAAATCTGCTCAAGACTATTGTGAGCACCAAATCTTAGACAAATCGTTGTCTGAGTCTTCCCTGGGTTCATCTGAGCTTCCTACCTGTGCTTTCTCCTGGGTTTTTCCTGTTGGCCATCATTTCAAAAGATGCTGAAATAGAAAGAAGGGGTGAAAATATGTTAAATACACGCATTGTGCAAGGACAGAACTGTGTCAGCTCTCTGCTCCCATTTCCTATCTCAGAATATTGTTTTTGTCCTGTTTGGCCTCCCCCTCGAGTCAGCTCCATCCAGCTGGAGAGGCAGAGGCTTCCTGGAGGTCTTTTTATTGGAAATCTCTTACTCTGGATTAGATTTTGGATCAGGTTATGGATGAAGCCTTCCTTCTGCGTGCCCAATTTTGTCTATTACTGCTAAGTCATCCCTATAGATCTTTGTCAATTTAGCAACTGATATGAATAAATAATACCCCCAGTAAACAAGTTTTGAATGAAATCCCTCAGTGGATAATTATGGTTGGTAAAATAGAGCTGAACACGGATTTATTGGCAGTTTTACCCGAGACGGGTTTTGTTGGTTTCGGTTCTGGTTTATTACTGATTTATTTATTAAAATTCTTGGAGATTTTCATGTTTTTAAATGATGGAAGTCTTAAAACCCTTGGAACAGCCGTTTCCTCAGAGTAGGGTCCAAGGTGACAGCATCCAACCCAGGGAAACCTGGGTCATGCGTGGGATTACTCACTTTCCTTGCATTAAATCTAATCCTTATGAAAACTTTGCTTGAGCCAAACACTTAACCACATGTTTAAGCACGTGGGACATCCTGTCCTTACATTCTTCCTCGTGTCTCATTGATCCATCTCTCACCTGGGGCATCGGGTAAATCGGGAGCAAATGGAATTGACCCGGGAGGGAGAAAAGGAAATTTCCAGCTTCTCACCACCTGCCCTACTTAGTGGAGTGAGTTGAAAGGTTGAAACCCTAAAAAAACCTCAGTGATCAGACAAGACTCGAGTGGAAATGGAGGAAACAACAGCATTTGGTGTTGTTCCAAGGATTAAAAGGAGAAAATTTATGGATGAAGTGGGGAGATTCCTAAATAGAAGTAGAAGTGAAGCCTCCCTCACCCAAAATTGTGTTTATAGGTGCCACAGCGGCTTGGAAGTGAGGTTTTTCCTACCCACTGACAAAAATCTGGTTATAGGCAAAGACAGGATGTGCAGCTCTTGTAAAGAACATACACCCAGTGATCCAACAGCAGCTCACCACCAAAATACAGCTCAGTCATTAATAATCCATCACCTACGTGCCAACAGCTCTGTCCTTCATTCCCTGCTGGAATGGCTCTTTCCATGGATGTGCCTAGTGATATTATTCCCACTTCACAGGTAGGAAATTAAGGCAAACCAAAATGCCCCCAGTCCACAGTGCCGTGCTCACATCTTAATAGCTACATCACCTTCACTTCTAATTAAAGCAATTTACTGATAGAATTGATCCCTGTGCACACTGGGGTGATTATGATATCAAATCTAGCGTTGGGACAGTTTCATAACCCACCAAATCTCTCAATGCTGGAGGTTCTCCATCCCCAACAAGAGGGGCTGAGGATTTTTGTCACTCAGTGCTCACAAGTTTCCTCTCTCTGTGCTTAACCCAGAGCTGCCAGCCTGAAATTGAAATTATCGCTCTTAAGGTAAAACACGCACACACCAAAAAAAAATAATAAATTAAATTTAAAAAAAAAAATCTGAGGAAGATTTGCTGCAGTTCTGATTGGCAGTGTTTGATGATTAAAAACATGATTCATCCAAAAACAACCCACGCCTTTCAGTCTGTTCCCAGAGCTCTGGCGCCAACCAAATTCTGGGTACCCAAGAGACATTTCTGTCCTGTCACAGCAAGCAGCATCGGGATTGCAGCAAGGCAATCCCTTCCCCTGTGCTGGCACAGGGTGTCTTTCACAACGATGACCCAAAGCAGGTCCAGCCTCATTTACAGGAAAGCCCTGGCTGCAAAAGCCTTTGTTGAGCAGGATGCTGCTGGACAATGAATGAAAGGGCCACGGCTGAGGCGTTTTTAGTTGAAGACCCTTGCTGATAAGTGATTAGATGCTCTCACACACACAAAAAAAAGGTGGTGCTAAAAGGATCAAGGAGGAGAGTCGGGTGCTGAGTGGGAGCAATTTGCTGCCGAGAATCAACATCCTTGTTCCTGTAAGGCTGGAGAAGCCTGGCAATTCCAAGGCATAAATCCCTTTGAGGCTTGCCACATCCCGGGTTTCAGCCGACGCTGGGATGGGTTAAAAGCAGGAGGGGCAGCATTGTAAAGCCGTGATCTTATCCCAGTCTCACCCAACTGGCTATTTATATGGTTGTAGATATATTGCATCCCATTGTCTAAGGCAGGACCTGGTGCTCAGCCCTTTGAGGGCTCGTGGGGAAAGGCTCCTCTGATCAGGAAATTTTACAGCACTCGGTGATAGGGGACTTTGTGGCCTGGAGCCCTGCACCATCTCGGGCCTGATCGTGTCAGATTCCTTCCCGAAAACAATGAGGAGCTTGAGTCACTGCTTGGGTGGGAAACCTGCGAGGAACTCTTGGTATGACTCTGTATCTTCAGGGCCATTAGGACCGTGAGGGCTACACCTGGTGGCTCCTTTGTCGGGTCTAACAACTCCTGTTTGAGTTAGAGCATTCAAAACCTGCTCCGGGTGGCATTTCCTAAAATTCCTGTAGCTCACATTCAGGCCTCTGCTCTTAAACCTCAGAGGAATTCATTGGAAGCTGCTGTAACGTCAAAGATCAAGAAAGGAATGAATAATTCGGGTTAAAACTCTGGTTCTGAGAAGCAGGGAGGAGTTTGGTGATATTCAAAGTATCTCTGTATGTGACTTGCTTCAGTTCCATGTCCAGCATCCTCCTCTGTGAAGGGAAGGATGATGTAGCAGATGGTAGAAATGTCATTCCTCTCAGTTTTAGATGTCCTTCTGCTTTTCCAGGCCTTTCCCAGCCTTTCAGTACAGCTGGATGTGGCATTTTGGGTCCTGTCCTCCCCAGTGCTGGGTGCTGGGTTATTCCCTCCTCCTTTGGGCTCGCCCTCCAGCCCTGCTGTGCTCAGCATTCACATCCTGGGGGTCAGTCCCCAACTCCTCACACCCTCCTGGAGCCTTGGCACGGCTCCTGTCACTGCCACAAGCCTGGCCTGGCCCCTGGGGCGTGGAGGTGGCTTTGGGTGGTGACATCCTGAGCCCTCTCTTTGTGCTGCTGCCCTCCCCGTGCTCCTCACTCTCACCCCTCCAGTGTTCCCATATCCCTCAGGATTTTTCAGGAATGATGTGGTGGAGGTTTTTTGGGCTGTTGGTAGGAAAGTTCAATGGCACTGAGATGATCTCAGGGAGTTCCAGTTAAAACCAGCCTTGGTTGATGGCAATTGCTCAGCAGGGTGACACTGGAGAGGGGTCAGCTCCCCATGTATTTCTTTTGTGCTGTGCTGATCCTAAATATGACCACTCTGAATTCTTTATTCACTCCTTTTCTTCCTATTCTGGCTAAAAATGCCGTATCAACATCACTTTTATCGCCTCAGTTTAACAATCTCATTTAAAAATCGCACGAAATTAGTTTTCCATAGAACTGTGGTTCCTAGGACTAATTATATGACAACTTTTCCATCCTCTGTGGGTTCAGTCTTGTATCACCCATTTCCCTTTTGGGCCAGATAACAGATTTACAGTTATTCATTTGCTCTTTAACAACACAGTGGATTCCTGTTTGGCATTCTCTTGTTTTCCATCATCACTCGGAGATTTATTACGAATGTTAACAGCAGTTCTCCAGAAATATCCAAGATTCCCTTCCTTCTTTATCTCCTTGTTTATCTACAGGAGGTTAATGTATTATTAGGGACTACAAATGTGTGCATGAATATCTCTGGATGTTCTCTAACAACACAGTAAACAATTATTTATTGGTCATCCTCGTGTTCTTAGCACCACTAACCCTGGATTATCCACTGTGGGCTTTCCTTGTCACTTATCTGCCTTATTGTGTCCTAATTTACATTCACAACTTCCCACTCTTCTCACCTGGTCTTTGAGTGCACACAGGAATGGGGTGAGTGAGATTCGTGAGCAGGGCTGGGAGCTGATGGATGATTTTTAAACCACCTCACTGGGATNTTTTTTGCAAGAGCAAAGGTGAATTAGGGAACTGCATTCGCTTTTCTTAAACTTTTCATGCTCTCCCTGGACAGACTTTTCTTTTACCCTCCCACTGTAGTTCAGTGCTCCTGCATCCCAGTCCCAGTAGAATCATTGTTTTCTTAAAAACAGGAAATATGTCCATTTGTTTTAATCATTTACCAAACAAATAATTAAAAAAAAAGCTTTCTAAACTTTTTCCAGAACCCTCCTCAGCCAACCTGCTGTCATTTTTCACCTCTCCTTTCAAGACCTTCCCCATTATTTATTATTTTGCCTTAGCAGTTGCCAGTTCCAGGGAAGTGGAAAGGTTCCTTGTCCTGAGCACCGTGTGTGCACATAGCCAGAGACAGTCCCTGCCCCGCAGCGCTTCAAATCTAATCTAAAGAGACAGAAAAAAAGGTGGGTGAAATGAAGAATTATTAGTATGGCACGATGTTAGCAACTCCTTACCCCGGATCCCTGGCAGCTTTCCAGCCCCCAAAAGGACAGGAGTGCAGGTATTTCTTTTCAAGGTGAGAGTAGTGCAGGGGGTTTTTTTGGATTTTTTTGTGGTGGAAAGTTCTCCACCCTGATTTTGCCACAGAGGAAGGGGTTTGGTTTGTTTTTTTCTTTTCCTGGGCATTTGACAGGTTTGAAGCAGGGGTCTACCAGAGAAGAGGCAACGGCTGTGAGCAGCTGCTGAAGGCTCTGCTGTGTCAAAAAAAAAAAAAAAAAAAGAAGTAGGATCCACATTTCTGCAGCTGGGAAACTGAAGGGAGCATTCCCCTTCTCCCTGTCGAGATTTGACATGTGTGGACACAGACAAGGAGCGGGGTTTGCTTAGGCAAAGCACCAGTGCTGACTCCTGCTATTCTGCTAACTGCTCTTCATTCTCTACTTACTGCTGCCTCCCATCCTACCTCATTCCTGGCCCCTTCTCTCTTTCTTTCACCCCTTCATGTCCTGCCTGAATGCAGAAAACGAGCTTTTTTTTTACAGCAGGAAACATCTCCCTGACTGCCTCTCCACCAAGCTCTTAACACAATGGGAGCTCTAATCTCGTTCTCAGGTTCGAGGCATAATGGTAATAATTATTGTTGTTATCGTTGTAATAACAATGATGGAGAGATTTAGAGAGAGCAGGAGGGGGGAAAAAAAACGTTGCTAACAGCAAGGGAAGATTACCCTGCTCCTGGAAAGAGGTGTGTATCAGCAGCTTTTAATCACCAGATAGGCTTCCTCTTCCAGGGTGGGGTGATGAGGGAGTCTGGGAGCTCTGCTTGTGTTCCCTGCGTGGAGCATGAGCTGGGAGCTGTGTGAGTGGGTCAGCGAGGGGGCAAAAAGGGCTTTTCCTAAATCCAGGCGCTCAGGAAGACGAGGGATGGGCTGCAGGCATCTGTCCGGGTCTGTCAGCAGACAGCAGCCCACACCAGGTCAACGTTTGGCCACTTGTGGGGCTTTGGAGCTTGGGGTTAACAGCCAACGTGGGCATGTGGGGCTTTTCTCCCTGTCTCCTTTCTTTGGAGCGCAGCAGATAAATAGCTCCAGGTGAAGGCCTGCACATTCTTTATGAAGCAAAACGTGCTGTCGGTGTAAGGAGGCGAATGTGTGGCCCGGGGCACCATGTGCAATGTAATGTGTCTCGAGTCCCTTGCACGGGCTTGTTTGAAATATGTGTCAATAACAGCAGCAGCAGCAGCAGTTTGCTGCTCAGAAAGGAAAAGGAGCTGAGCGTGGTGGGGAGAGAGGGGAAAGCAGCGTGGGGTGGAGGGCAGGTAGGTCCATGTCCTCCCCCACCAACCTCCTTGAAAACCCCAAACCTTCCCCTGCTCCCCACCACCCACTCCCTGTTCCGTGGTGAGATCACCCTCATTACCAGCACTTCCAGGAGACAGCCAAAATATTTACTTACAAACTCATTTTTACAGCAGAAGCAACAAATGGTCTCTTGCAGGGAGAGGGTGAAGCCTCTAATTATTATTTTTTTAAGGGTGTAAACCAAACCCAGGTTAACAATTACGGGGGACTGGCTGTTTTCCTGTTCTTCCTTCCTGTTCTAGACAGGATTCAGGTCTCAGGGATTTCAGGAGAGCCAAAATTAGCACCTGTGAGTCCCATGTGTGGAAAGCCACAGTCCTTGTGTACAAACCTCTTTGCCACCACTGCCAGGAGAGGTTGGCTCCGGCAGCACCAGCAGCTCTCACAGGGAGGATGGGTCAGCAAATCCCTGGTAGATTCCCCATCTCTGGATCCCTCTGGATCAAGAGTGGGCAACTTCCTGGGGGAGGTGATCCAGCCACGGCCAGTGGTGTAGAGGAGATGAGTTAATGGGTGGTCTAACCTGGTAATTAGATACCTTGATGAATCCGTGAGATTGCGGCGCTGTTGGAAGGGAGCTCGGCAGAATTCCTGAGCTTTTGTGGCTGCCTGTCACCAGTTCCCCTGGCCCACCTGAGGAAAACCATCTCACCAGGAGACAAGCGGAATGGTGTTGAACCTTTAGTCCAGAGTTTTGTATCCCAGTGAGAATGTCCCTGGCTTGGTTTACAGTGAGAATTGCTGGGTTTGAGTCTTTGCTTGTTATAATTCTCATGGAGGGGGTTTCTCCCCCACTGCAGCCCCTCTTCTCCTCTCAGCAAGTCTCTCTGCAGCTCAGAACCAGAGCTCCTTTGCCCAAAGGGTTTGGTTCAGGTGAATACAAACCTCTTGGTCATCACTTGACTTAAATAATCCTGAGGTCAAGGTGGGATTCATCCCACTGGACTCCTGCACTGCCAGTAACTCCCACCTGAGGTATCACAGAACAGTTTGTGTTGGGAGGAATCATCCCATTCCACCCCCTGCCACAGGCAGGGACACCTTCCACTATCCCAGGTTGCTCCAAGCCCTGTCCAGCCTGGCTCTGGACACTTCCAGGGGTGCACAGGTAGCACTATTCTTTCATGGCCGGTGGAGTCCAGCACTAAACTGGACTTAACTCCGTGATTTAACTTATTGAATCCGACATCTTGACTTGGCCAAATCCCTTGTCTCCTAATTGTGTCCAGTTCTTCCCATTGGACACAAGGGACACGTGGGATGTCTGTGTTGTGGCCTTCCACAGCAGCTGAACCCCACAGGGCTGAGGGGGCCACATCAAGGCTCTCAGTGCTGGTGTAGATTCCTAGAGGTACCTGAGACCCCCAAGCAGGGCTGGAGGCCACTGCACAGATCTTACAGAAAGCCTGTGGCATTGAGAGCCAGATTTGACCCCCAAGTGGAACTGGAAGGGTGTGAGATGTCCCTGTGCACTCAAACTGGAGATATCTCACCAGCTTTTTGGAGGCTCGACCCACCTTGTCCTGAGCCTCTGATTTCCAAATGTTATTAGTCAGCATTAGCAGGAAGAGGAGGTGGAAGGAAGGGCTCCTTGAGGGCACCCTGGATGTTTCTGGTGGATTTTTGGGTGCACCAGAGCGGAGAAACGTTCAATCAAACCTCCCGACACAGGGAGGGACGTGTCAATAGGTGCCTGTGCGTGGGTACAGGCAGGAAGGGACAGGAACAGAAGGCAGAGAACATCTGATGGTGGCACCAGGGCTAAACGTGTCCTCGTGTTCATGGCTTTGCTTCCACTGCCATTTTCAGCCTGGCAGTTGAGCAATTCCTTCCAAA
Organism: Cyanoderma ruficeps; assembly: GCA_008694505.1. Lineage (NCBI taxonomy): Eukaryota > Metazoa > Chordata > Aves > Passeriformes > Timaliidae > Cyanoderma > Cyanoderma ruficeps. Next base: position 545,008 of record VZDJ01000046.1, read on the forward strand.
GAAAGCTCTCTGCCCTCCTGGCTGGTGATAAACGGGGTGATGTCCTCTTGGCGAAGAGATTAGAGACCTTTAAACCCCTGGAGATTTTGTGCTGTCAGATCTCCAGGTGTTCCTGCCCCGTGTAAAATAACTACGTCCTTCTTATCCCTGCTAAAATCCCTTTCCATTCCCCTCAGCCTCGGTGATAATTTGCGAAACGGAGTTCCATTAATTAATTAGTTCAGCATTGCAATAAACCCCAGGGTTGTGCTCTGAGGCAGTAGTTATAGAACCTCTGTACCACTTAGTATGTTATTCCTGTAAATTCCTTTAGAACTGAACTTTCTCTTTTCCAGGCAGTATGGGCAGTTGAAAATTCCTATATAACCTAATTAAAAAAAAACCCCAAAAATTGTTAAAATCTTGAGTGATTTGTTCAGTTAAACATTTCTGGCCAGTAAAAATATATCTAGTCTAATACATCAAAAGTCCGTTCTCCTTTAGATTCCTGCTTTTCCACATTCTGATGCATTCTCACTGGCACACGTTGCCCAGAGTGGTGGGTCCCATTCCCTGGAAACATCCATGGTCAGGTTGGATGGGGCTCTGATCTGGCTGAAGACAATCCCAATTCTGACAAGGGGGTTGGAGCAGGTGACCTTTGAAGTCCACAGGCAAACCAGTCTTACACAAACCATTCCATGATCCTCTAATTCTGTATTTAGTGTCTAGGAGCATGGGAAAGCTGAAAACCAGGGAGTGAAAAACCTCTTTGATTGCCCCTGCAGCTCTTTGCTGAGACAGAGCTGCTTCTGCAGGGGCTGCATAGTCCTTGTGGCCACTCAGACCCCACAGGAGATCCGTGGATAGATTTGCCTGTCTCCAGTGGAGCTGACCCCACAGAATGGTTTTGTCACTGTTCAGGTCTCCTGTGAAACCCCATTATGAGCATTGCATAATCCCCCAGCTCCATCAGCGCTTCAGGTCTGCAGGGAACACAGAGAAATCCAGGCTGGAAGGAATCCAGCTGCCAAGCTGAGTGACCCTGCAGCTGCATTATTATTATTACTATATTATTATCATTATTATCATAATTGTTGTTATTATTATTATCATCATCATCATTATCATTATCCTTATCCTTATTATTTATTTATTTATTTATTTATTTGTTTATTTGTTTATTTATTTATTTATTTATTTTTATTGGTTTTTTTTGAGAGGAGGGCTCATCTCTGGTTTCTAAAGTAAACACCAGTGTGGTATCTTGGCAGAGGAATCCCAGCAGAAAGCTGGGATCGCTTTCCCAAAATTCTTGGCCGCTTCCCTCGCTGCTGCGTGTCAAAGCCGGTATCTTTGCCTGACAGTGATCACCCCTGCACGAGCTGATCCTTATCTGGCAGCCTGTCTGCAGCTCCCCAGCCACTGTCAGGAGGAAATCATTAGGGCTGGGATGCTGCTCAGGGAGAGCTGCAGGTGCTGCTGCTGCTGCCTGGAGAACCTGGAGACATTCCTGAGTCTTTCCACGGAGGCTCCGTGCCCCCAGCACTGAGGGGTTGTTCGCTCCTCACCCAGAATCTCATTCCATCCCCTAAATCAAGAGATTTGGGGTAGTTCGTGCTGCCCCAAGGACAGCTCCCTGCCCACTTGGTTTCCTTAAAATCTTTCCCCTCCTGGCTGCAGTGGGGATCACAGAATCACAGGATGGGGAGGTTGGAAGAGACCTTCAAGATCCTCGAGTCCAACCCAGCCCTAACACCTCAGCTAGGTCATGGTATCAAGTGCTACATCCAGTTTTCTTTTAAACACATCCAGGGATGGTGACTCCACCACCTCCCCGAGCAGACCATTCCAGTATTTAATCACTCTTCCAGTGAAAAACTTCTTTCTAATATCCAACCTATATTTCCCTGGAAATATATTTCCCTTGATGGTTCAGCCTGGACAAGAGAAGGGTTCAGAGTGACCTAAATGTGGCCAAGACCTGAAGGGAGCTACAAGAAAGGTGGAGATAAATTATTTACAAGGGCCTGCAGTGACAGGACAAGGGGGAATGGCTTCAAACTGAAAGAGAGTAGGGCTGGAAATTAGGGAGGATTTCTTCCCTGTGAGGGTGATGAGACCCTGGGACAAGGTGCCCAGAGAAGCTGTGGCTGCCCCTGGATCCCTGGAAGTGTCCAAGGCCAGGTTGGACAGGGCTTGGAGCATCCTGGGATAGTGAAAGGTGTCCCTGCCCATGGCAGGGGGGTGGAAGTATTTAAGGTCCCTCCCACCCCAGACCATTCTGGGATTCTGTGATTCCATGATTCCTCCTCTTTCCCTAGTTTCTTTGCCATTCATCAGACTGACTCCTTCCAGATGTTTTCCATCCAGTAGAGAAGTTTCCACCCTGGAGAACAATTCTGTTCCTCTGAGGAACATGGAGGCACCACATCTGCCAAACCACTTGGATGAGAAACTTTGGGACACAGCTCTTGGTGTGAGAACGCCAGACCCCACCAGCAGGTTTAGGGAGAGGAGCCAGGAAGGGAAAACTTGGTCCTTCTCTGTGCTGGCTGGTGCTGCACACATGGTGCTCTGGCCGTGGTTTTGGAATTTAGACCAGGTCTGGAAGAAGCTTTCATATAAATCACCTTTTTTTTTTTTTTTTCACCCAAGAGATTTGGAGGTTTGGTGGCCTCTTACTTGAGAGTCATAAAATCATGGAATGGTTTGGGTTGGGAGAGACCTTAAAGCTCATCCCATCCCACCCCTGCCATGGGCTGGGACACCTTCCATTGTCCCAGGCTGCTCCAAGCCCTGTCCAACCTGGCCTTGGACACTTCCAGGGATCCAGGGGCAGCCACAGCTGCTCTGGGAATTCCATCCCAGAGCCTCCCCACCCTCACAGGGAAGAATCCCTTTGTAACATCTAGTCTAAATGCATATTTTTTAATATATATATATATATATAAATGGCTTCCTTTCTCCAAAACAGGTTGTAAAACCTTGACTCAACTTCAGGTCGTTGTCACTGTTGGGGATTTGCCAAATGGAGAGATTTGGATGAGGAACCCAAGGAAATTCAGCTGCCTTATGGCTGAGACCTCCCTGCCCGTTCCCTTCCCAGCAGAAGGAATTTTGGGCTGAAGGAGATCCATTTCAGTAAACGGGAGGTTCGCAGTGGTAGAAATCATGGTGAAGTCAGACACTGGTAAAAGTCAGGGCTGCAAAGCAAATCAAACCTTTCCCTTCTTCCTCTGCACCAGGTTTTATTGCGGTTGTTATTCTTTCTGTTGCGAGAGATGATCTCTGAGAGAGAATTTTTCTCCCTCTCAAGGTGTATACAAATGCCAGGACATCCACTGGCATTTTTCCTGTACCTCTGAGCGACTCATCAGTCTGTACCTCTTTAATTTTACTGAGATCTAGCTGAAACATGTCAAGGAGCCATGAGGATTTTTTCCCATGCAAAGCAGTTTCTTTGCAAAAAAAAAAAAAAAAAACGAAGCCAGCTGTTCTGTTGCAGCAGAAATTGCACTTTCATTTGAGAAAAAAAAATAGTTTTGTAAGCAGCAAAAAAAAAGTTGGAGTTTTGGTCTCAGGGCAGCCTTGTTGGTGTTTTAGTGCTAAATAAGAGTTGTTTTCTCTTTGGGCTCTGGTGTTGTTCATGCCTTTCCTCCATGTGGATTTTTTTATTGTTTAATACCAGGTCATCTTTTGCTCTTCCCAAAGAGAGGGAAGGGGAGGATAAGGAGCTCTCTGCCTTCTGCTGCTTCCCACATTTTCCTAAAAGCTGGGATACAGACCTTTAAATGTATTTCTGGAGGAAAAATCTGTGTTTCCTGACCCGCTCTCGTGTTCCTTTCCCATATGGCAGGACCAGGACTCAGACAAATATTCCCCTTAACCCACCCTGTGACAAAAATGGTCCCCAAAGAGGGTGTGAGATGTGTTTATGTCTGTTTGTGACCCTGGAACAGCTGATTCCTTATTGATCAGTCCTTGAGTTGTTCAGAGGCATTGGAAGAGAGGAGAATTGTGACAGTTCAGACCGAAGGAGGAGCAGATTCCATGATGGATGAGTGATATGAAAGGAAGCATAACCATAATTTATTGCCAAGTACTTAGAAGGTATTTTGATGGATAGTGCAAGCAGATGAAAAGCCCTTTTGGGTTTGGGAGTTTGTTGGTTTTTTTTTTTTCAGTTCATTAGTTCAAAGTGAAGCAGCTTTTTCATGGCAGCAAAATCAGGCATGTGATCAGGAATCCTTTTCTTTTTCCAAAAAAATCAAAACGTTTCACTTACCTGTTGAGGTTCTGAGTATTTTAAGGTAAACACAACACATTTTTACACAAAACAACATTGTTTGCAAACCCACCCTCCATAAAACTGCTATTTTTGCTTTGGTCAGAAAAATTAAGCTTTTGGTGAGCGCTTGGCAAACTCAGAATTCTGATTTCAAGGTGGGGTTTTTTTGTAATGTAAAAAAATTGTGCTCACAGTTTCAGCAGAGTTGATAAAGTAATGTAGGAGTTTGCCCTTCCTCAGGTGTTTAAGATTTGGACACGGTGACAATGAGAAATGGCAAAATTCCCGATGCAACTGGAGCTGTGCTGTGGGTCTGCAGAGGAAACAACCCCTGAGGTTGCCCAATCCAAACTTCTAATTTGGTATCGATAATTAAATCGAAAAAAAAAAAATAAAAACACATGCAAGTGTGACAACAAGTTCCTTATTGACTCTGTGGGTGCAATAAAAGCCCTTAAACACATTCTCAGTTTTAAATATGTGCTCAAGCCCCATTGATCCCAGTGTTAACACGAGGCACCAGATGAAGTGCTTCTCTAAATTCGAGCCATCCTGCATTTTCCTTACGAGTATTTTACGACCAGAACAAAAAGCAGTTGTAGGATTCATTAGAGGGAAAAGAAAAAAAAAAAAGAAAAAAAAAGAGAGAGAGAGAGAGTGCAAAAGGAAGGAAAAACAAAGAGGAGGAAACTTTATGGCTCCGTAAACTGCTGTAAGCAATGTCTCTGGTCGGGTCAGACCGGTCTGAGTTGACAAGGCAGTGTCTCCAATTATACAGCATGCTGTAGCCTGTAAAAATGAAATCAATTTGTTATTTTTCTGGGAGAACATTAGAGCGTGAGTTCACACATTTGGTGAGCCTGATGACTCAGTGAAAGCCAGAGGAGGAACTCTCAGGCCCGTGTGTGTGCACAGCTGAGGGTCTGTGCCTGTTCGGCTCACACTCCCGGCACCGTCCCGAAGGGAAGGGTGAGAAACGTCAGTAATTTGCTTTATCAGAGCAGTGGACAGTGAAAACCCTGCTCTTCTCACCCAAACCTCAGAATGACTTTCCATCCCTGGCTCTCCTTTCAAAACTGGCTTCACCACGGAGGAGTTTCAGGATAGGATTCCCCCGAGCACTTAAGCACTTAAGCAATTTAGAAGTCCAAATCCAATCTTTGCAGGGATCTGAGGTCTTTGAGCCCAGTCCTCCTGGGTATTTAGCACTGACATAGCCCAGGCCAGACCTCAGCGCAGGGAGATGAGCCTTAATGAGAGGTTTGAAACCACAATATGTACTTTATATTGCTGATCATTTAAAAAAGGTTCAAGCTGGGATGCTTTAGGGGTGTGTGGGGGGGAGCTGGGAGCATTAGGACTAGCCACAGTCCTAATTATTATTGAAATTCCGAGTAAGAGTCTAAATATCTTTACATTGTGTCGGCATTTTTCACTGCCTAATACGTTGCTTTATCCCTTCCCTCCATTCCCCTAATTTAGCACACCTGACCCAGAAAATTAGAGCAATTTTCACCTAAAACTTCGTTCCAGTGCCCAAGTTATATAAGCGTTGTGCTGGGGGAGAAGGAGGCAGGTTCTTTTCCAGGCCAGCCAGTCGTTGCCTCACAAACACACATTCTTTCCATTTGTCATGAAACCCTGAGAGGGGTTAGGCTGGGAGAAGTCAGGAGTAAAAGGCAGCAAAGGTGTTTACATGAAACTTCAAATTGCTCCCCTTTTCATTTGCAAGTAACTGTTGTTCCTCGTCCCAGGTGAATTTATCCATCAGCAATATCATTAGATGAGTTCATTATAACCACGAGATTTACAGCGCTCATAAACTGCAGTGTAGGTGGCAGATTAAAATGTTAAGGCTTATACAGCTCTAAAAAAACCCTGCACTGCCATCCTGGCACATTTCAGGAGGGAAATGGAGCTGGATGGAGGCAGATCTCCAGCGGGGAGACCTCCGGGGAGAAGCCCCAGATGTAGGATGTGGTATGGAAGCAACACCAGGGTCACTGGGACCTGGATCCAGGCTCGAAAACGTGGTTGGAGGGGCCATTATTCTGCTGCCCGGGTTGTTTTTCAGATGACATGTGTAGCAAAGGAGTTAATTGCCTTGGGTAATTAAAGAGTTCCAAAGAGTTTTTCCAAGGAACTGGGTTGTTAATACTTGTATTCTCTCCTCCTCTGTTCTGCAGATCCTAAGGGAAGACAAAGTCAAAGCAGCATCTCTTGCACTCCGAGTGGAAGGTGCTGAGTGTTGTGGTGTGCCTTAGTTCCTGTGGGAATTTGCTGTCCCGGCCAAACCTCAGCTCAGGGAATTTTGCTTTCTTAGCACCCACTTGAAGCTGCCATTGAGCTCATTATTTTTCAAATCCAGCCTCAAACTACTCTTAAATAAGCTGTCAGTGGCACAGCTTAAAGGTAGCAAAGACTTTCCTTGGCTTCCTCCTCCAGCTCCGAAAGGATTTCTGAGATTCTGAAAAAAAAACAAACAAAAGAACCAAAAAACCAAAAAAACCCACCAAAAAAAACCCAAAAAACCCCAAAACAAACAAACAAAAAAGGTGAAATTCCCAGTTCCTGCTTTTAGCTTGGGGGGAAAAAAAAGAAAAAGGTGTCCAGTTTATGCTCCTCATTTTTCCCCAGCCAGTGCTGCCTCCGGGGCATCTCCAGTGATTCAGCCCACCTATCTGAGGCATCTCTCCCAGCATGGGCCCAGTTGCCCTCTGGAGATGCTGATCTTGCTCCACGGACTCGGGCAGACGGCGAGCTTGGCCGAGATTCCAAACTTTTAAATGGTCAAAGTGGGGTGAGGCGAGTCCCACGCTCAGAGATCCTCTGAGGAGAGGCTGGAGGAGCACGGTGCTGCTGCATCACCACCACCACCTTCACCGTTGTTGTTGTTGTTCATACGGGGCAAGGGTGAGGGAAATTGCTGTGGGAGAAAAGTCACCTCCGTGCCTGAGTGTTTGCAGGATTGGGCTCGGCCACAAAATTATGTGAATGCTCTCAGGGTTAGAGAAGAGAAAATGGATTTAAATATAGCCCTTGTGCTGGACTTGGAGGTGAATGAAGAGGCACCCAACAAGAACAGTTAACTCAGTAGGTTGAAGCCTTTTTGTTTTCCAGGCTGGAACAAAAAAAATCTGGAAGGACAGACGCTTGCAGAGTGAATTTGAGCTGTCTAACAGGCTTAAATTTCTTTTGGTGAACCTCTTTGAAATGTCTTAGCCTTGATAGCGAGATGGCCAGAGCCAAATGTTGAAGACCCCCACTGCAATCAATGTTGCAGAGACTCATAATTTCTGCATTAAAATATGACACTTCTGCAATTGGAGTGCTTAAACCTAAGCTTGATTGTTACTGGCCCGTGCAAAACAAAGAAACAACCCCCCAAACTGAAAAAAATATCTTTCATCAGAATCAGTTACTTGATTCGTGTCTCCTAGAGCCAAACCTATCATTTTGCTGATCTGTGTTAAGGTGGTTTCCAAGTTTTCAACTAAAACATCAATTAAAAGTTTTGTTGCTGTCCACGTTTCATAGTTGCTTGGGTTTGGGATAGTTTTAACACCACAGAAGGAAACCACTTTGATGCAGGAGGGGCATTAGTGAGCAGAGCAATTTCTTTTTCCATTTGAAATAATGGGGAGTGACAAGTTCCACTTCCTTTCTTTTCATCCTAAAATTTCTCTAGGTTTTGTTTTCATGGTAAAACGGAGGAAAAAAAGATCACAGCTTATGCCAAAATAGCGCTGTTTTCTGTGAAAAATAAGTGAATCCAGTGAATCCAGTGAATGTTGAATTAGAAGTTTTTCTGCCTGTCCACCCACCCGGCCTCTGGGCTGGTGGTTCAAACCATTGAATTATAAAACCATAGAATGGCCTGAGTTGGAGGGACTTTAAAGATCAGCCAGTTCCAGCCCCTGCCATGAGCAGGGACACTTTCCACCATCCCACAGGGACATTTTCCATCATCCCAGGGTGCTCCAGCCTGGTCTTGGACACTTTCAGGGATCCAGGGGCAGCCACAACTTCTCTGGGCACCCTGTGCCAGGGCCTCCCCACCCTCACAGGGAAGAAATCCTTCCTAACATCTAATCCAGCCCTACTCTCTTTCGGTTTGAAGCCATCCCCCCTTGTTCTGTCACTCCAGGCTCTTGTAAATTGTCTCTCTCCCTCCTAATTGTGGGTCCCTTGAGGTCCAGGAAGGCCGCAGTGAAGACACCCTGAAAGTCTACTCTTTTCCAAGCTGAACAAACACAATTCTCTCAGCCTTTCCTCGTAGGAACGATGCTCCATCCCTCAAATCGACTTTACAGCTGTTCTTGGGTCCGTGTCCTTCTCATGTGCACAGTAGGTTCAACTCCATCTCCTGTTCCGGGATTTCCTTCCCAGCTCCCAGTTGTCCATGTTAGATGGACACCACACACTTCATCTGTCTTCTGTGATTTAGGGGAATTGATCACGGCCGACTTACAAACCCTGCCCCAGGAGCCTCTTGACATTCGGTGCCATCAGCCATTCAGGGCAGCCTCCATTTTTGGGGCCTTCACAGCCTTCCTGCTGCTCATTTCTCAAAAAAAAAAAGTGGTTTTAGGCATCCTCAGATAGGTGGATTTCATGCTGGTCAGCTTGAAGGATCATGAAGATGAGAGAGGGTTTATTTGGGGTGTTGTAGGATGGAGAAGGGGCTGCCCACTCATCACCTACTTCCCTGTGAGCCCCTCTGGTGCCAGGAGATGTGAGACAGCCCTTGAGGGGTTTTCCTTACAGCTTTTCACAACCTGTAGACACTCCTCCAGCCATCTTCTCAATTTCAGTGTTTTAGGAGCATAATACCACAGATGTGTTGTGAAAATACATCTTTTTTATACAAACCACCTTACAGAATTTCTCCCCTCTTGCATCACGTGGCTGAGATTCTTCTGAGGGATGCGGCACCACAGAGAGGCAGCCAAAATTAGTCAGAAAGGAGCAGGGGCTGTGCTGAAGCTCTGTAAAGCTGGATGGATTATAAGAAAGGATTTGGAGGAGGGGTGGCATCTTGCTGTTAGGGGGTTCCCTGAAATGGGACAAGCACTTAAGGCATTGACAAGAAAACATAAATCCCCTCTATTATGAGCAGATGGACGTTGTTTGATTCAACTTCTTCACCAGGACTAGCTGGACAAAAGGAGCAAAGTCACTCCTGGTGCTCGGTTCTCAATATTTGGTGGGATTTAAGTGCACTCAGGGTCTTCTCCTGGGTCGTTTGGCAAGTGGCACCCTTGCTGCTCAGCATTAATAAATGAAATTATTTCCCACGTGTCAGGAACCCTGGAAGGACATTCCTGGAGGAAGCTCTCAAAGGGCCTCTCCAAGGTGAACAGCAAAACAAACCTCCTGCAAAGCTCAGGAATGACAGAATTCAGGGAGAAACAAGCCAGGTGTAGGAGTCTCCACACGCTGCTCCTGATGTGTCAAGGATTTTGGACATGCAGAGAAGGTGGTGACCTTGAAAAGTCAGCAGAGCGGTGCTGCACAGCGAGGTCATCCAGAGCTGAAACCTCCTCTTTTTCTGAAAAAAAAAGCAGAAAAAAAACCACCTCTGAGCAGGTATTTCCTGCATATTTCTCCCTCCTAACCTGGCTGGGGTGTCCATTCCAAGAGGGAGGGTCCGTGTAATTTATTAAGAAGGTGGCCAGGTACTTATTTACAACGGCTCTGCTGAAGGAGCAGATAGATTGAGATAAGGGAAATGAAGAGCTCTCTAGTTGTGTTGGCAAAGAAAAATGCTCACTGGAGGTTGAATTAAACACTTCAGGGCATGCAAGGCTTAGAGATAAGCTAAGAACTTTGGCTGTGGACATACAGAGCTGTGTTTTCCTGGCTCCTCCTGTGCTAATGGGAAGAAAAAGCCTGATTTGGTTTGCAAGGAACAACTCTTTGACCCTTTCCCCTTGGTTCAGACTCGAGCAGCACCTGTTCTGGGCATGAGAGGGTGTTTGTAAAGTTGAGAACTCCAGGAATTCTCCGGTGGAAGAGGAGAGGTCGGGGTCAGGGTGTCCAGGAAGTGTTGGTGCTTAGGGAATTTGAAGGTGACGCCTGGTTAGACCACAGTAGATGACAGCTGGCTCGTTTCTGGGCACCACGTTTTCAGAATCACCCACATGAAGGAGATTGTTCGGGTGGAGAACCCAGGAGAGTGGAAAAATGCAAATGCCAGGTTTGATCATTGGAAACAGTGAGGAAAAAAAATGAATGATGGGAGCTACGAGAGAGTTGAGCAACACTGAAATGAGATTCCGATCTTTATAGAACTTTCCCAATCTTTTCTTAAAGTTTGGTTGTTGTGTTGTTGTTGGGTTTTTTCTGGGCGGAGGAGAAGGTTGGAAGGTTCAGAAGGTTCCCACCTGACGATCAATAATAATGACAGGGAGCTGAAAGAACTGGGCTCTCCTAAAGATAAATTGGCTTTAGAGAGAAAGGGAGAAAGTGTTTACGCCTGGAAGCAAAGTAGAAACCAAAAGAGGGTGCTGGGGGAGATGTTATCACACTCCAGAGGCTGCGAGTGAGCCAAGAGGAGGAGGACTCTGCTCAGCTCTGCTCATGGGGTGATTTTTGGAGATTCCACCCGGCACCTCCAGCTGGAAGTCAAGTGGCTCCACGCTGCCCCATGAAAGGCCAAATTTGCATTTACACCGTCTCGGGGCCTGATGACACCCTGAGAATGAGGCTCTTGCTGGAGATTGTCTTTTGCAGATTAAACTGTCCAGACTGTAACACAGATCAAAGCCAGGGGTGACTGTTTCCCTGCTGTATTGAGCAGGGAGCAGTGTGAAAAAAACAATTGGAGGTATTTATATAAATATATATATAATTTTTATTATTATT